>VYXC01007438.1:679313-711916 GCA_013397175.1 Platysteira castanea | reverse complement strand
CCTCCCTTTGGAATTTTGATTAGATGAACCTGAATTACCTTTTTTTTTTTCTAATGTGACAGCTGCTTAAAAAAAAAAAAAGGTTTAGCTCTTACCTAGCATTGGTTCAAAGGACAGGGTCAGTATGTTTGCTGAAAGGAGTTTATATAGTCTTACCCATTATTTTGCCCTCTGCAGAAGTCTGTNTTTTCTTCAACATAGATATATGTTATAACAAACATAGTGTATAAATTTATTTGTTTTATTTTTGTGAAGGAAAATAAATAGATGTAAAAATTTTACAGAGTTGTTCAGTCTCTTTGAAGATGAAGAGTATCCTTCTGACTGCTACCTCCAACACCAGCAGCTCTCAGCAGGCAGCATTGCTGCATCTTCAGAATCATTTAAAACAAAACAGAAACACAAGTGATCTTCTAAAATGTGTGGAAGAGCAACTGACTGCTACTTCAATGGTAACTTTCTGAGCTACTAATTAGGGGTTTATATATATGTTATATAAATGCACACAGAGAGACATTTGTGTGTATACATGACATGGGTTTGTGGCGGGTTGGCAGTGCTGAGAGAACAGTTGGACTCGATGGTCTCTGAAGGCTTTTCCAACCTGAACAATTCTGCGATTCTAAGAGCCACCTCTGCTACCAAAATCTTGCCACATAAACCAAATAGAATTTTAAATAGTACTTGTTGGTGAAGTGTCTCTAGCAAAATTATTTTCAAATATAGATGTTACTATTAATTATTCTACTCACTTCCTCTGCTAATACTCTGCTAGTATTTGGTAGCATTTTAACTTCAGAAGTAGTGTAGTGGCCATAAACGTCATGTTGTTATGAAGAGTGGACTAAGCTACAGTATTTGTAATATATTTTAAATAATATACATAGTTCTGCACTGCACAAAAGTTACATGATCATAGAATGGTTGACATTAGAAAAAATCTCTGAAGGTCATCTTGTAAAACTCCCCTGCTCAAGCAGGGCTACGTAGAGCCTGTTGTCCTTGACCATGTCCAGATGGCTTCTGAATTATCTCCAAGAATGAAGGCTCCACAGCCTCCTTGGACAACTTCTGCATTGTGCTTGCTTCCCTCACAGGGCAGCAGTATTTCCTGTTGTTTGGACAGAGCCTACTGTCCTGGACACATCTGCTGAGTGTTTGGGCCTTTTAGTACATTCTGTCCTAGAATTACTATCAATTTTCTAATGAAAGAACTGAAAATGGGAGTTTATAAAGTCTATGAAAATAATACTACTTTTGAACTACTGTACAGGCATGGAGAAACCTCTGTATTCCTCTTGAACATTTTAATATAGTGGATGAATTGCCATCCAGTTTCTACATAGTTATTCTCCAGCATTCAGAAGACAGGTATAAAATTTCATCATTTTGATTTAGCACTTTTTGTCACAAATGTAATCTTTTTTTACCTGGTTGATTATTGCCTTTCACTTCTAATTTTGATGGACTTGAATTCTAGGATAACGAACTAGTTAATATAGAAATAAAACTGCCTGCAGCTCAGTTGTATGTTTTCTGTTCTTTTGATTTCCCTAATTATCTCTTAAATCTTCAGAGGTCACTTGAAAGGTTTCAGGCCATTCTTGATATCTTTCCTAAGTTCTGTTAAGAGTTTCCTGCTTTTATTGCTTATGCTCTTGAAAATGTTAGGAGGGGTCGTATTTAGCTTTATAAAGCCACCAAGTATCTGATTATTGCAGCCTAATTATCTGCAATAAATTAGCTCATAAATTGAGCTATAGCAACTGACTATGAGTGCATTCACCAATTTTAAAAGCCTTAAACACTTGCCATGGAACAAATAGAAATCTACCTTATTGGATATACAGTAATAAAAGACTTTGCCTTACAACTCTGAGTTTGTTCCTGCTAGAATTTGCAGATTTTTGTACCCAAGGTGGGGGTAGTTACTGCATCATGAGAGTATTTGTGAGCACGTTAAATTAGAGGGTAATAATTACTAATCTAATAAATTTGAGTCATATAAACAAGGCTAGACAGTCAAATAAACTATGCAGCACTTTTCTGCTTTCCACAGATCACATTTGTACAGTTCATTGATTGAGATGCCCAAAGTAAGTACTGCACAGAAAAAAGGAAAACTGACTCAGCGGATGGGTAAGTACCTCTTACATTTAAGAGATAAAAATCATTGCATTGATGTTATGAGTAGGCTTATATCTTTCACTGTTGCAGTTAGTAAAATTTTAAAGTATTTTTTAAAATAATTTTAACTCTTCTTAATTACCAAGGAACATAAATTCATAAATATGTTTCCTTATCAGATGTAATGTATCTAGTCACAATTTATATAATTTTTGTTTATATTTGAAGGCTGAAGTTGTTATAGATAAATAATAATAAAGTTTTTCCATTGTACATTTCTGTATATATTTTGTGTTTTTATATATATATATATCTAGATTTTATTTTGAAAGAGTACCATGGCTAGAAACTGATGGTGTTTGTACAGTCATTTCTTCAAGTACGAATATGTCTCAAAAAGACTCTTAAGAGAGTGTTAACCTCCTTTTAATAGTGCAGGCAAAAGTTTCTCGAGTTCCTGTGAATCCTGGTGTGTTTCGTATTTTGTTGGACAAAATGCATCTTTACAAGCAGCAAAAGATGAAGAGTCATCTTAAACGAACTGTTATTCAGAACTTGCAAGAGGGCGTCTCCAAAACAGATGTGGTAATATATTTTATTACATTATATTTAAAATCGGGTGAAAAATATGTACTAAAAATATGATAGACATTCCTTATGCAGAATTTTTCAGTTCAGTCCAAGTGTGGCATCCCTGGTCTTCACAGTTACTAAATGATTTGTACTCTGCTTCAAAATTTAATCTTAGTGTGCTATTGTTGCTGGTTTTGCCATTCGGGAGCTTTGAAATGTTCAGTAGTTTATCAGAATTGAAATGATGCACTTGAGATCAGTTTATTTGAAAATGTGCCGTATTTCTGAGATTTCCATTTGCAAATGTACGCTGCCTTTCATGAAAGTCCCTGCTTTCCAAAGAAAAACCCAGGATCATAGATTGTAACCCTTTAATTAAAATTGTGTCTTTACACAATTTCTTCTCATTATTTGGAGGAACACATTATAATTTCTTTCTGCTGTACTTTTCTGCCATTCCCCATTGAAATTCCTGAAGTATATCAATTGTTTAAATAATAAGTATTGATATCTTCTAGTGATTCTTATGTTGGAGTATTTTGCAAAATGCTGGTACAAAATTTTGAAATAAAGTAGTTTTGAAACCAACTTCTTATATTTATATTTTCCATTTTATGATCTTTCACATTATTTTATTCAGTCTCTGATTTAATGTATTACAAAATTTATATATATAATGATATTTAGCAAGGATGGAGATTGAAAGTACTCAAATTTTTGTTTCTATGTGTGTGATAGACTCCAACAGAGAAAATAGATGATAATGAGCTTGATTTGACATCTGATTTCTCTGAAATAATAGAAATTATGGAAGACTATCTGAGGCCAACGCTGTCACAGTTTGATTTTTCTGCTATCAGGTAATATATATAGACTTTGATTATCATTTGTGAAAACAGAGCTGTGACGCAAGGCCCTCACAAAAAGGAATGGTTTTAGCAAGGATACCCTGTTGAATGATTCATGTCTTGAAAGAGAGTATATTCAGGATATGTCTGACTAAGAGACTGAGCAATATGGTAGACTAATGGCCATTTCTGACAGCTTAAGGTAAATTTAAGGTGAAGCTCAAGATGCAACATTATAATTAAACTGTTTAAAGATAGGATTTCTAAAGGCCAGGAACTCCAAAGGGAGTGTGTCCTTTGTGTAAAATTTTGCTGAAATTGAAGCAGAAATTGAAGCTGGTAATATTTTCACTGAAATTCCTCTTTGCAGAGAATCCCAGTGCGTATCAGTTTCAGCAGCTGAAACAGGAAAAAAGAAAGTGAAAGATAAGGACACCAAACAAGTTGGAATGCAGGGTATGTGCTCCCTTGAGTACCGTGTGTGTGTGTGTGTGTGTGTGCGCGTTTGTGTGTATTTATGGACAGATACCAAAATCCAGTAATTTCAATTTTAATTTTATTTAAAACAGAGAGAGGACAAAGGCTTTAGCATTGTTTTTGTCTGTTTTATTTTCTGTATCAAGTCAGATATTTCAGTATACCTCCAAAGACAAATTTAGATGCTGGGTGGAGCCATGCTTCTGCATATAGAGTCTTCCAAAACACACAGTCTGTAGACACCTAAATGAAACAGCTTTATCACAAACCAGTTTTTCAGGAGAAAATCTGGAATAAAGAACTTTCTTAAGTCTGTAGATCTCTTTGTTTTGTCTTTTTTTTTTGCTTTTAACTTTATGGACTCTCACAAGTCGTTAGCTTGCATGCAAGCCTAATGCTACAGGATGTTCCTGAACACATCTTGAGAGTAGCTCTGCAAAAACTGGATAAATTGTCTTCCATGCACCTGCTCCTTTTCTGTAGAAGAGAAATGTTCTCATAATAATATTTAATACTTTTTTCCTAAATAACAGAAACAAAATTTTTCTACAGAACAGCACAGTTTGTATTGGATAAGAGTTCCTTTACAACTCTATTCTGTTTAGTCAATCACTGCTGTGGCAATTTTGCACTTCCAAACATTGTTTTCCTGAATGTATTGCATACACCTGGACTTGGACCTGAGGTGATTGGTTACTAATATAGGAATATTTTTCCTTCTGGAGAGTTGGTGCTAACAAGTGCATAGAAGTTTGAAAACATCTTACGTGTAATGGTATCAAAAGAAGTATTTTTTCTAATGCGCTTAATCCACAGTACAATGAAGTTCATATGTCCTACAATAGAGGAAACGGGGTTTTACATCTAAGTGCAATTATTTCTATACAAACTGAGAACTTAATCTCAATCATGTTCTGTCACATCTCTTTAGATACACCTATGGATTTAGGATTGTGTGTGGTATTACTAGGGGATACATTATTTATGGAATTGCCTTTGGAAGCTCTGAGTATATTTAAAGAAGAAGGAATAAGTTCTGTTTCCAGAGATTTTTCTCTACAGATTCTCTACAATCGACTACATTGGACTGAGTCAGGTATTATTAGATAAACATTTTTTCCTTTAGCATAATGATGCATTAAAAGAATACTTAAAAATTTAAATATGAATGGTGGTGTATATTTTGCTGGAAGACAGCTACATGCAATAGGTTTCCAGTATTTTAGGTGGACTAGATAGTACAGTAGACTTATTTCAATAATGTACAGGCTGATTATAGGTGCAGGGATACCTAATTTAAAATAACCTTGACACATGAAAGAATTATATAAAAATTGGAATCTAAAATTGTAAACAATTTTACAAGCATGTTGTTAAAACTTCAAAGCTATTTTCAGTTGCAATGAAAAAAAAAAGGAAGTAAGAATTTACACTTCTGTTAACTTTTCTTTATCATTACTGTAAGACCTTGCTCAAAATACCAAATGTAAAATCTTCTTCTCTGAAATACTTTCCTCTCAGTTCTTGTACTACACCCGGGCAAATTCAAATCCCCACAGGCTTTATGAACTTTCCTTGCTCCAGACACTTATAACCTACATAAACTCTTCAGCAAAATAAGGTTAAGTAAGGAAGCTGGACAGTTGGTAAACATGTCCTTATGGCATCTTACAACTCATTTCTTAGGTCTAGAAGTGAGTAATAAATGCAGGCACTAAGCCTTTTTTGTATGAATCAAAGATACCCTGTATTAATGAAGTTAGAAATCTGAAGCTGCATTTTTCTCATACGTTGAGAAAACCACATAAAATTATTAAAACTCCTTGGTCCAAGATAAAAAATAGACCAAGTGTAGAAAATCTCACTGTACCATAAAAGCATGCTGTTCCAGAGAGGTTCTTGTATTGTGTCCATATCTGTAATATTTAGCAGTATTTAGCCTCCAGTATAACCTGTTCTCTGTTTTTCCATTTCACCCCTTCTTTCTAAAGGGAAAGAATTGTAAGTAATCTCAGATTAGAATATTTTCAGTTTACATACTCTTAGAGGTCTTTCAGAAATACAAGTTTTAGAACATGTAGGGATTTTTCTATTTCTGTTTTTCCCTTTTTCAGAGTGGAACTTCTTATGGTTGCATAATTTTAGAAGTGGATAAATGAGAGGAAACATAGTTGAAAAGTCTCTGTTCTTGCAATTATGACAGTGGCCATTGAATGAGGGAACATGAGCAATATGATATAAATGTGTATCTCAAGCTTCCATAAACTTCCAGGGCTCTCAGTGATAACTGGCTGAGACATACTCTGGGTGATAATCGTATATACAGTGAGAAACATAAGACAGTTTTCTGTGCTTTTTAAAATTCCCTTAAAGAAATAAAAGATCCAATTCAAATATGAATCTTCCTTCTTCCTTTAGATCTCTGTGTGTCCCACAGAACCTTCAGTTATTACATTAACATCAACAATTAACAGATATGGTAAATGACTTAGAAAGTGCTTTGACGATCGCTGTTCAACTCTCTCCAGAACAGGCAGTGTAATGAAGCATTTTCATGTCTAAGGAATCACATCTCCTCGTTTGCCACTTTAAAGCCTTTATTTTTAGGCGAGAAGTTTTGGGTAATGTCCTTGCCTTGCTGTGCTTTGAAATGAATTTTTATTTTTCTATTTCAATCTGTTGTTGTTGTTTTTGTTGTTATTACTACTACTACTACTGCATCGTATTAAATATACACAGTCCTTCAAGGACATTTATTTGCTAAAACTGCCTATCTATTAAAAAACTGTTTTTCTTTTCATTTTCACAGAAACTCAATTTAAAAAAAAAGTTGAAGTATCTAAAGAAACAAACACAAAAGCTCATCAGAAAAAGAATGTCCAAATGGTGAACTTTCCACATTTTTCTAAATAACCAGAGAATTTGCATAGAAAAGTGTGAAAGTGGGTTGCATAGAAGCTCAGTATGTGTGCTAGAATTCTGAAGGGGAATAAATGTCACATAAGTCCATAAGAATCTTGCTTCCTGTTGATTTTGCAAGGAGTTTTTCTTTGAAAAATCACACTTTCTAAATGGGACATATTTAATAAGCCATGAAGGAAGCTGCTTAAAGTTACTGAAAATAATTTCTACAACAATGTAGTGTATTTTATATAGTGTATACATATCTTTTTATAAATCTATATTTGCATATATATCTATATATGTGCACACACCTGTATAGATGTGTAATATTTGTATATGCATTCTAGCTAATGCAGAATAATTTATTAATTTCCATTGACAATTGAGTATCATGATGTTTTTAAACCCACATTCAAAACTTTGTTAGTTGTTTGATGTGTCTTGCTCTTAGTTTGACACAAAGAATGCAATTTTGTTGGTATTTGATTGAAACTTTAACACCTAAGAGAATATGTATTCTTTTTAATTGTAGGCACCAGTTAATCGTGATCTACCCTCCAATTGCTTGCCTGTTGATATACGTAATTTTAAATGTATCCTTTCACCTGTTAGCTACTTGTGTCAGCTAAATTTCCTTCTTTTGTTGTTTAAATATCATTGTTTGTGATTAACTGTTTATCAGATATTGTGGACCCCTATAATGAAGGAAGAGAAGCAGGTAATATATATTAAGTAATATTTTATTCACCATCTACCCATGGAACTTAGAATTTTTGTACCAAGAAATTAAGTCATGACGTCAAGATGTTGGCAAAAAAGCATTCCTTTTCATCAAAGCAGCACAGCTTATCACCTGTAAATGGTGCATCAGTGAAACTGGGTACCAGTTAATGGAGGTTTTTAGTTAAATCATAGAAAGACTGGTTTGGGTTGGAAGGGACTTATAAGTTAATCTCATTCCACCCCCTGCCACAGGCAGGGACATCTTCCACTGGACCAGGTTGCTCCAAGCCTCATTCAACGTGGCCTTGGACACTTCCAGGGATGGGGCAGCCACAGCTGCTCTGGGCAGCCTGTGCCAGGGCCTCGCCATCCTCACAGGGAAGAATTTCCTCCTGATACCTACCCTAAACCAACTGTATTTCAGTGAGAAGCCATTCGCCCTTGTCCTGTCATTACATGCTCTTTTAAATAGTCTCTGTCCCTCTGTCTTGTTGGCTCCCTTCAAGTGTTGAAATAGTTTTTAAGTCTAAACACAATGCAAAAGAAGCTGCAGAACAATCAGTAGCATAACAAAGTACGTCGCCATGCGTTTGCAGTTCTCCTTCACAGCAGGTCAATATAAAACACTTTATGTGCTTGATACCTGACTCTACAATGTATCTTTTATTAGTATGAAAATGTAGTCAAAAGGAGAAAATCGTTTATCATTAAATATACAATATCCTAGGAGAGAAGGGGTGGGCTTGGAGTCTTGTTTTCCGAAATCAGGACTCTGGAAACTCAGTTAGTTTTTCCACCTTCTTAAGTCCTCTCTGAGCCTCTGGAACAGAACCGTATGAGCACTACTGGTTTTCAATTCTTTACCCTCTTTTCAGGGTATCTAAAACTTTTTCTTTGTGTCTTTAACCTGTCTACCAAATAATCCTTGTTCATTATAAAATACACCTTTCAAATGGGCATCACAATTTTATTCTGAAAATGTCAAAATTACTTCAGTTTTAAAACCCAGACTTAGGTTTCAAAAAACATCAAATCTAATGATGACCTAAAACCCCCTAAATATGATATTGTCATTTTAAAATTGTTGATATTCAGGTTGCCCAATGCAGTTTGTAGCATGTTACATTCATACTGATGAAATTCTGATGTTACAGAATCTTCAAATCCTTCCCAAAAACTAAAGGAAATCCTAGAAAAATACCATGACCTATTTACACAGCAGTGGGAAGAAGTCATGGGCAGTATGTATGTTCCAAGGTATGTAATATTCTATCTGCTTTCTTGTTTTATCCATGTTTCTTGTTTAAAATTGTGCCTATTTTCAGAGGCTTTGGTCATAAAATAAGGGTCACATTTTGCTGAGCTGATAAACACATAGCAAACTGTTGTTGTTGCATCAAACACAGATCTAGGCTTGTAGACAGAATAATTTAGGGATCTGAAGTAAAGTGCCACAAAGTTATTTAGCCAGCTTGGTTTTGTCAAAATTGCTGTATATGTAAATAATCTAATTTTGATAGAAAGTCTTCTGGTACAGTCTTTGATGAATACACATATGTGAGCATAAGTGTAATTTCTGGCTTTGCTCGTAATTGTTTTTAAATCCAAGTGTTAAAACCATAGCATCTACAGGCACCTTCAGCCAACCATAAACAGGAGCACGGATTTCAGAGCAGAGTAGTGAAGGTACATCACAGAGTTTCCAATTTCAAACACTGATCATGAAGCTAATACCATTTAATGAAATCTACTCATAAACATACTTTGTTCTTTATAGAAATACTTTACTTTTAAGATCATAGCCATAGAGGAATAAAAGGGATCTGAAGAGGTCAAACAGTGACAAGCCCTATGAGTCAACATGGCCATCACTGGATCTTCCTTCCTAACTGCTAGTTTAGCAATCTGTCCTCTGGAATTTTCTCTACTTAGCTAATACCCCTGAGTAGGTACTCTAGTATTTTTTCATAATGAAGATTGTTATTATCAAATTGCAGTTTCTGCTGCCAGCTAGCCTGATTATCCACATCTCTTTTCAAAAACCTCCTGCTCATGTCCTGGTGGGTATATACACGATTACTCCCTTTGAATGTTAGACAAAGACTGTATTTTAAAGCTGTACAATACATACAGCAATGATTTTTTTAAATTTTGTTTTTTTGATGGAGAGGCTGGTATTTATCTTATTATTAATTGTGGTATTATTAATATTTATGGTATTAAAAATACACTATGCTTCTTGCTCACTATGAGATGTTACTCAGTAATCATTTTAATACAAGAGTGTAGTATTAATAATCCATATGAGTTATCACACTTTTCACAGAATTCTGAGGGCATGTTTGTCTCCTTGCTTTACATGCTGACTTTTAACATAATTATTTCTGGAGTAAATAGCACTGAAGTGTTTGCTATGGATAATTTCTGAAAAGTATTCTTGTAGAACAGTAACATGAAAGTAACCTCCTTTCTTTCTTCTTCCTTCCTTTCAGCCAAGCTGAATGGGAGCAGCTGCTGACAAACTGTAGTGCCTTTCTGTTCTATGGGATGGAGAGATTCATGTCTCATGTATTGCTTAATTGGTTGGTTGCGATGAACATCCCAAGTAAGATAAGCAAATTGAGAAATACTTTTAATTACACCAACTTTTATCCTAGATGTGTCCAACTATATCTTTATCACAATATTGATGTCGGCTTAGGGGCTTTTTTCTAGATCCAGGGTTTTCAGTCAGAATATTATTTGAAGAATATATTATACATTAAATAATTTTCCACCCTATGTAGTATTGCAAAGGTCTCAACTGGAGAAGAATATTGACCACATAGAGTAAGTTATTGCTGGAGAACTTTAGGAGTGGTCAGAAGGCTGTACCACAGCTTGTGTGCTTAATTTTATTAATAAGTATGTGCATTGATAAGTTTATATGCACTTAAAACATTCTTCCAGAGGATAGACTGACATATTGGAGAGGAGACATGATAAAAATTTTAAGTGTGTCAAAGACATTCCAGGCAGAAAAATATTACAAATTTACTTTTCATCTGCTTGGGTTAGGAGAATAAGTAACAGATTTAAGCTGCAACAAACCAAACAGTAGGCAAAACCTTTTAATTCTGAGAGTATTATTTCACTGGAGACCTTTAAGGAAAATAAGGCAGTTAGGAATGAAACTTGTTGTGAGTTCTGGAGAGGAGCTGTGGTATAAAAAAACTTCAATACTTGCATACCATAAACTCTTCCAGGAGTTCATAACTACAGAGCTGGGTCATATAAGTCATTGGCTGGCATAAGAGGGTGTGTGGACTTCATTACCAATTACACTAATGTGGCATTGGAAAAAAACCCTGCAAAACACTATGGAGAAGTGTAGCAAAATTACATGAAATAATGCTAGGATGACTTTATTAGGGTACATTTACATAATACTTCACAAGTATGGCTGAAATATGTAGATTTATACTAGTGGTTTAGACTATGTTCAAGAAAGTAATTAACTTACAAAAGGCCTGATTTACTTTAATTGTTATGCTGGGTGTTATAATTAGTGCAAATACCATTGCTATATTTTTTCCAGAATGCCGTTTAGTGATTCTTTTGGATCTGGTACGATCACAGCAAAGTTACCAAAGAATTACAAACTCTGATATCCACAAAAGGTAGGTAAAGTCAATTTCAGTAAAGTCCACAATAAGGCAGATTATTTCAAAGCAAAGTTAAAATTTTGAGTTATGAATATTCTACTTTACTTTTGCAAATAGAAGAGCTTCTTTATAGGACTAAATAGGATGAAATCTCTGTTACAAGACAATGATAAGAAAATATGATGCAGAAGCCTTGCTGCATTACACATACCTCACAAGTCTGAGATCAAGATTCTCAAAATGTACTACTTGAATATATAAAATCTTACTTTAACAGATAAACTCCTAAGAGCCCCTCTGAGGGTTCATACATGGAAAACTTTAACAATCAGACAGATTTTTATTTAAATAAATTATTATGGCATATTGAATAACCTGTTCAGAACTTTTTTATATTATTAATTGCAGCTTTTTTATTTTTGAAAGCATCTCAGTATTTTCGTTGCTTTTAAGTTGACAGCTGGTAGGGTTTACATTCTTTTTTTGCATGTCCATTATGAAATCTTGAAAGATGCTAAGTGTCCTAATTTTATTCATTAATTATTTAGTCCATGCTGAATTTTCAGATAAGCTGATCATACTCTTCAGGGGTGAGATCCCTTGCACAGGAATGTAGATAGATTGGAGCACTGGGCAGTCGACAGTGAAATGAAATTTCACAAGAAAAAATGACAGACTCTTCACTGGTGACAGGGTAATGCTGGACACAAGTGTAAACTTGGAGAGGGGTGGCTGGAGAGCAACCCTGCAGAAAGGCACTTGAGGCTGAGCCAACAGCGTGCCTGGGCAGCAAGTGAGCAAAGCACATCCTGGGGACATAAATATCTTTTGACTTTTCTAATTATCCATTCCGTGAAGAAGAAATAGGAAAAAAATTCTCTAAAAATACTGTTTAATTAATGCAACAATGCATAAGTTAAATCCAATTGTGTGTAAGATAGGTTATACACACATCTACATATGTAAATATGCAGATGTCTAAGTGTATAAACAGCCTCCTGGTATTTTTTGATATCCTTTTTGATCCCAAACAGCCATTTCCTAAAGTAAACCACAACCACAATTCCTTAAACTAGTTTTTCAAACTCAAAAATATTTAAGTCTCAGTTTAATAGTTCGGTGAATTTATCAATGAGACTTACATGTTTAAGTCCAAAAGCTTCCTGAAAATTTAGAATAACATTCATTTTATAATGAGTCACATAAACTCCATAGACTATCAGACAGCATCTCTCCAAGAGATTACAGAAAACTTTAACATCTTTTGATAAAGTTACTTTGAAAAGCAGATCTGAATAAAACCAAAATGCAACCTTCTATTTACTGCAGTTTCACTGAGCATCACTCCTCTTTTATGACTAAGACAATACCAAAGGTACTTACTGGAATATTCAGCACTAAAACCTCAAATCCCACATTGCAAGTGATCTGCTTTTAAGCCTCCAAATCAACACCAAACTTATGACAAAGAACAAGGTTTCAGTTCCTGCAATATTTTATGTCTAGACATGTCTTTTCACACCTGATTCCCAATATTTTCTGCAGTGTTTTGTAAAAGTTAGGATGTTGCTCCTCCTTTCATATTTCCAGAGATGTCCAGAACTACAGTAATGTGACAGAGAGTAACCTCCATGGTAAAATTGCATCATGAAAAAATGTAGAGAGAAAGTTACCTGAATTCATTGTATTAAATTCAAAGTGCTGTACGAATGTTAGAAAACACTTGATGCTCAGCACACAAGAAAATGCAGTTGGCATTCTTTCTCTTTCTATTAAAAAGCATTGTATATTTGATTATATTTTTTATATATTATGTGCATTTTTCTTTTATTGATCTCATAATTCTGATCTTCCTTAGTTGTCTACATATTGCTTTAGAGAGACCAACAGAGACAGCAATGCTTCTAAGCCTTACAGGTGTTGGTTCTGTAATAGCCACCCAGTGGTACACAACCTTGCAAGAGAATGCAGAAAGGCTGGAGGTCTTGTTGGAGAGTGAGTATTTGTATTTGTGGTAGTTTGTGTGTATATTGCTTCAGACATCTGTGCGTGTGCGCTCGTGGAGTGTGTGTATCTGCCTGTCTCCTGTCTTTTCTTTCTTTGCTCCTTACCAAATTTTGCCTGGAGTTTCTGTAGGAAGTGAACTGCATGCAAGAGCCACCATGGGGTTGACAGGCTGATCTTTCATACAGAACGGACACCTACTTAAAACAGTTTTAGTGGGGTTTTTGTTTATGATCATATGGTAAGAATAGGATTTATATGGTGAGAAGCAGTGCCCTAGGATACAGCCATCCATAGTTACATAAACTATGGGGAAAAAAGCCCCTGGATTTAACTTATATCTGCACAGATACATTACTTAAATCTGTAAAGGTATCCTTTTTCATTAAGTTTTAAATGTGAAAGCACATGGCTGTATGGTTTATATTTTCTTGTTTTTCAAAACTTTCATTAAAAACTCACAGAAACTAACTTTTTTTTCCCCAGATTTGCTGAGCTTTGGTAAAACGACTGGGCAGACAGTTCGTATTCTTCAAGGTAGAAGTCACAGGAAAAGGGATTCCATTAAAAGTAAGAATTGAAAGGCTTAGTATGAAAGGCTGGCTGTAAACGCTAACTAGAACCTTTAGATGGGTAGATCAATGCAGTAGTTCATGGGTATAAGTGAAACCTCCAGATGAGCTATTACAATTTTCTCTGAAAATGCTTAAAAGAATTGAGAGTTGAAAGACTGCTGATACAATATCATAACTGACGTAGCTATATTTTATATAAATAAAATTTTGGGGAGACTGTGATATAGTTGACCGAAAGCTAAAATTTGTTCTTCACTGAACAAATAAAGTAGTGCTACTAACAAGGTACATCAGGAGCACAACATAAACAATATAAACGGTACAGGATTAAAGACTGCAAAAAGATCAGTAGGATCTGCAGTGATTCTAGACAATCTGAATTTTAAAGGGCATACTAGGTATAGGAAATACCTGGCATCTTGTTGGAGGGCGAGAAAAATTTTTGAGTAAAACAAGTTCTAATATACTGTCTATAAAATTGTACTGCTATTTTTCAATGTACAGGCCTTAGCTTTTAAAATAAGGTTTAATAAAATAAATTTTATTTTTAACTTGCACTGTCATGTAATTGAAGAGAGGGAGAATTCAGATCAGAAATATTCCCTAGTTTTCTGCAGGGTTTTTTTTTTCAGAAAATCCTTCTTCAATATAGTGGCAGTTGTAAATATTTTTTAAAGAATGTAAAAGAACCACAAGTATTAATCAAAGAGAAGGTGTGTTAAATTATGGCACTTACAGCATTCTTATATTTAGTCATATTCAGAAATAACAATGGTTTTGGATATATTTTTATAGTGGAAGCAGATTGTCACAGCTCTCCTGGTGAGAAAGTAGAAGACCAGACTGTTGGCACTTCCTCAGATCTTCCTGCAACTCATCCATTATTTTATAATTGTGTGCTCTATGGTTTACCCAACCTAATTCTGATGTAATTTGTGTCAATTTTTTCACGCTAGAAATACCTACATTGGTCTAAGGAGAGGTGAGATTGAGAAAATGTGCATATTGCTGATTCCTGTTTCAGATGTAGACAGTTTGTCAGGAAAATAGAATATATAATTCAGAAATTTCAGTTAGTACTGTAAGATTCTTTTAACTTGGTAAATCCTTTAAAATTTCCTAAGTACCAACATATCTTAAAGAAAAGTGGGCTGGTATTTTTCAGCCTTGATGCATGAATGGAATTGGAGTGTATCAATGTCAATGCTTCAGTTTGGAAAAACGTTTCCTTGATGTATTTTTATTTTCACATGGATGATTCATCAGGAACATAGCTCAAAAATTTACCAAGTGATCTTATTCTGAATGAATGGTCTTTTTATATAGAGGTAGTTGTAGTTTAATTAGAAAACAAGTTAGTGTTAAATAAAATGGCTAATCATTTTTGCTTTCTTTCTTTCTTGTCCTGTGTTTCTCCTCAATAACATGTGAATATATATTACATTGTTTCAAAGTCCCAAATAAGATTATTACGTGTATGGATGTTGTAATATGCTCTCTTTAACAGCAATCCATTTTTAATTACACACTTTAAAACTTCATAGCAATAGAAATAGATGGAAAATAATTTAGCATTTATGGAAAATATAAAGCTTTGATTGTTATTGCAACTAAAATAACTTCAAGAGTCTTATTTTTCTGGTTAAATGGTGATGTTATTTCCTGTGACACTTTTTTTGTGTCTGATAGAGCATCAAATTTGTACTGAAAAGATATTTTCCTTGACTACCTGATGTGTTACAATGTTAGAACCTGATAAGGGCTATAGGGCTATATAGAACATATTACAAAATAATTGCATGCAAAATGCTTTATGCACATAACAGAATATAAATTTGTGCTTCCTTCCCTTTTTCACTCAGTTTAATTACATGACCTTACATGAACAGCAGCTGCTCTGTCAAACTGTGTTCCATAACATGCACGATTTTTATTCCCCTTATAACCTAAGATAGATATAGGACATATATTTTTATGGCATGTATCTTGGCCTTTAATACATTACAAATTGGGTAAAGAAGTTACTGAAGTTACCCGATCTGAAAATTAAGGATTCAGTGTAAGATATTATCAAGTCTCTGAACTTGCCATGTTTTGCCAGATACTGGCATGAGTCCCTTTTCCCAAGTTCTGGCATTTATTTGTTTGTTTAGTTCTGGGTCTTGTAAGGTACCTTTTCCTTGTATTTCTGTAACACAGCTACTTGTTTTACATCCCATGAATGGTATTTGGGAAGCTGAAGTATTGCTGAGTTTGAAGAAGCAATTTGTGTTGAAGGAAACAAGTGTTCACACTTGTTTTTGACTATAGCAAATATACACATATTGTTAATTTCTCTCAGTATGTACAATATTAATTTTCACATCATTCTCCAAAGCATTAATTGCCATGAAACTGTATTTTCCTGCTCTTAATGGCATTATTTACCTTCAATACCATCTTTCTAGTGCTGTCTCTTTTTTTGTAACATAAAGGGTTTTGGGAAAAAGTGTATTCAATGGGAATCATGAAGCCTTGGCTACCTTGCTACAGGACTGTTCTTATGGATTTGTGTTAACTTGTACCTTCTTGAAGTAAGAAATTTCATCAGCAGTAAAGTTCAGAAAAGTTTCAGTGCTTCAGAAATGGCAGGGTTGTTTTTTGAGAATAATCCAGGATAAAAACTTCAAGATTTCAAAGATTAGAAAAATGACTGATATTTAGGTACAACGGGCTTATTCACTAGTTTACTACCGTGGTTCATTTATGAACTGATGGAAATAACTTAATCTAATGTTTTTCTCCAAAAATATTCCCATTTTGTATTAGATCCTTTAGCTCTAACTACATTGCAGCAACCTCTGCCAGAAGGATGAATTGGATGTGACCAAAAATGTCCTTATAGCCCTCTGTATTACTGTGCTATATACCAGTCAGTAAAATCATAGTAGCAGTTGGACTACATGAGTAGATGATAAACTGTACTTTAGGTGACAGTGAATTCAGTGACATAAGACATCTAGTTCATTCCTTCAGAAATTGATACTGGAAATAATGTCATCTCTTACATTATGTTTTTGTAGCAATGTGTAGCAACACGATTGTACAAAAGGAAGGAGTCACTTCAGGAGAAGATACATAGTAGAAGTTGGAATGATTTCAAAAGAAAAAGAGCATAGATGGTCAACCCCTTTTATATTTCTTTTAAAATTACAATAGCAATTTAACAAGGGAGAGGAACCTGCTTCTTATTTGTACTGAAGTATCTCAGGTGGTGGAGTTTGAGAGTCCAGTATGTTTATCAGTTAAAGAGAGTAAACAAGAATGGAACTGAGCAAGAAAAGGTTGAGAAGCAGCACTGTAAAAAATGGCTGTTTCAGAACCTGATTTGAATAAGGAACTAAAAGCTTAAAATTTTCTGATATTCCTCGCATTTCAAGATAAGGTACTGTCATAGCAAATTACCTGGACTAACAATATCAAGCATTCTCCCCACAGAGTGAGCCAGCAGATGCTGGCAGTGAAAGCAAAAGGAATCACCTGTGCAGCACAGAAGGGTATGTTCATCCTGTAGCAGTTTAATATATGAGATCCCCAAGGGGGCCCTTGGCTTTAAATTACTGGGAGAAGTAAATAGCAGCATAGTCATACAAGGTGCTGTACAGAATATCTTCATTCTTTAAAAACTGAATATGAAATGAGTGAACCAAAATTTTCAGTGGCAGATACAAAAGTGGAATGAAGACTGTTGATTTCATATAAGATTTTATGTAAAAGACTACTTGCTAATAACTGCAGTGGGATGAGTGGTGATGAAATGCTGCTGGAATTATTTTTAAACATTCATTAAGTACATATGAATACCAAGTTCAGAAAGTCGAGTTCTAGTATCATAGGATCCTGTAATGATTCGAGTTGGAAGGGACCCCAGAGCCCACCCAGTGCCACCCCTGCCATAGCAGGGACACCTCCCACTGTCCCAGGCTGCTCCCAGCCCCAGTGTCCAGCCTGGCCTTGGGCACTGCCAGGGATGCAGGGGCAGCCACAGCTGCTCTGGGCACCCTGGGCCAGGGCCTGCCCACCCTCCCAGGGAACAATTCCTGCCCAAGATCCCATCCGTCCCTGCCCTCTGGCACTGGGAAGCCATTCCCTGTGTCCTGTCCCTCCAGCCCTTGTCCCCAGTCCCTCTCCAGCTCTCCTGGAACCCCTTCAGGCCCTGCAAGGGGCTCTGAGCTCTCCCTGGAGCCTTCTCCTCTCCAGGTGAGCACCCCCAGCTCTCCCAGCCTGGCTCCAGAGCAGAGGGGCTCCAGCCCTCAGAACGCCTGCGGCCTCCTCTGCACTCACTCTTATATTGGGGACGCTTGAACTAGATGCAGTACTCCATCTGGACTTTCACAAGAGTGAGAAATTATTTTTATGATATTGAGCAATAAATTGTTTTAATGAAATTAAAAGATGAAATTAAAATATTTTAAAAGAGAAATATTTATCCCATTTTTTGAATTCCAAAGTATTCATTTATTTGACTATGAACTCTTAATTTCTGCAATATTATATAGTGTTCAGCAACCTGGAGGAAAAAAATCCTGCCAACTAATGACCCAGAAATAAATTACAGTAGATATACCTTAGGACGCATGAGCTCTCTAGTCGAATGATGTTGGCACAAGCCCAAACAACAAGAATAAGAGCTTCTGAAAATATTTCATCTACGTGGCACTACATCATTCCCATGCACTGTATTCATTCATACAAGAAATATTAAGCAGTTAGTGCTATTCCATGTATCAAGGGCTTTAAAATAACTTTCTGAATTATGTCTCAGCAACATAACAAATCACACAATCAATTAGCTTTTATAACAGAAATGACATTTCATAATATATTCTAGCATGAAAAGAATTGGCCAGCTAAAATTTATGTAATCTGAAAAATGTGAGGAGGAAAAAAATCATAGTTAATTTATTGATGATATTCTAGAACAAGAACATAATTTGAGTTGTACATAGCTGCCCAAGAAAGGTGTGTGGTTCTAAATGGTCTGCAGTAAAGAACTGCAGCAAGTTTGCTACAAAATGATAAAACAAACAAACAGAAGAGAAGCTCTGTCATTAGCCCTTGGTGTACCCTCTTTAAAATTATACTGCCAAAAACAGTCATTCAAGAATTTGCTATCTCACGTGCATCTCTCTCTCTCCAGAGCTGCAGTGGCTGGTCCTGTCAGCAAGGCTGGTCCTGTCCCCACTCTGCAAAGGGATGGGATGGAGCAGATGCCAAAATGTAGCAGCTGATGCTGTAGGTGTATGATGTAGGCATTAGTAGGCAGGGAAATTAGAGTAGGTTTGGGGTTGGTGTACAGGTGATTCCCATAATTATTTAAGACCATTCATCTTGAGTTTGAACACTAATTTAGTGATTTTACAACCTGCTAAGCCTTCCAACCTGTGCTTCAGCATCGTCTGAGCTGAAAGCTCTCCTGAAATAGGATATCAGAGGGAATTCAACCATCTTATATGAGTGCAAATCCTTCTCTTTTGTGTGGATGAAAGACCAGCTCATCACTGTAAAGTCACAAGGAAGAACTTCTTAAAGTCCCTCTTGGGTATTAATTCAGGCCTCCAACTGCAGCGTCTTCATGTGGATATAGCAACAGATAGTTATTAGCATGGGTTTTAAGGATATGGTGAAGCTAAAACTGAAGGCGTACTTATGTGCCCTGAAATATTTACTGGTTGGTGGAAGACCCAATTTGGTACTCGGGTGATAAATCGATGGAGTACTTCTCAGCCAGTGATGAAGGAGTGTGTGGGGACTTTGATGAACATTGTAGTAGTATTTTCAAAAGTAGCAGGCACAAAGTCTTCATTTCAGAATGAGAAGAGAGGAAATGTGTTTTAATATATTGCAGTTTTTCACATGCTTGCGTAAGGCTTATGGTATGAGAAACAATTTTAGATCACTTATATCTTTTGTATAAAAATGCAGTATGGAATGTTAACAATATTGCTGGTGAATAAAATATCAACTATAAAAGTTCCTGAAATATCAGTCTTGACACCTATTATTGCATGTATGTATACTTCTAAAAATATCAAAATTAACAATGTAAATACAGTAGTCCATCTATGAAGAAATGTTTTCTTCCTCTGCCAAAAGAGTACATGAAGTCAGTGCTGAGTTTGAACAGTTGAAGCCAAAAAAATAAAGACCCCTTTCAGAAGTAAAGGCCAATATTTTGGGCTAGGAAGGTACAAGAAATTAAAAGGATGTTTTGTGACAGTGTCCATTACTGTGGGAAATATTTACGAAGATATTTCTTTGTCACTGAGTAACTACTGTAATTTATTTTCCTTTTCTTTCATATAATGCTTCAGCCTCACACATGATGGCAGAAGAGGGTGAAAACTGTCGAGATTAAACTGAAAGTGAGTCAGTACTGAGCTTGAGTACAGCATCCTTTCCAGTAACTGAATGTTCATGACCTGTCACTTTTCTTGATGGTCTCACACTTGACATTTAGCATTTGAAATTGTTAGGAGAAACAAGATGTTTACAAAGATGTACAGCTTTCCCAGAAATCAGGGCTGCACTAATTAAGCATTTATGTTTATTTCCTGAAAAGGCATCTTAAAATATTTTATTATATCTGGCCTTTTTGATGACTTAATTTTCTTAAAGAAAGTGAAGTTAATGTCATAAGACAAGTGTCTTAGCAAGGGGTATGGTTCAGACTTCTGATTTTTATGGGCCTACCATAACCATAATCAACAACTTAACAGTTCCAAGAGTTGACATAACTTTTCTGTGCTATAAGTGCACTGAGATAAGCTACAGATAATAAGACTGAAGTAAACTGAATCAGGTTCATTATTTTTAATTTTGGGTGGGTTTTTTCTTAATTTTGCCCAAGTATGTCAATTGTGAAAGAAGTAAATACATTGCAGGGAGAGTTCCAGAAAACAAACAAAAAAACCCAAAACAAACTTGAGTTTGTCAAAAGTGCAGATGGTAATTTCCCTTGGCAATCATAAACTGTACTGGCTTCTGTGTGAAAATATTATGTATTATGAGTGTTTTATTATCTGACTGGTAGTAGATCAAATTTATATCACAGCAACAGTGTCCACACTGCTATTCTCTGTATTCTTTTTCTGTTTGATGCCAAAATTTTAAGAGACAGATCAGTACTCCCAGTTTGTTTTGATTAGCACAATGAAGACATGATTGTAATCCATCAGTAAGGGAAAACGGTTTCATACTGTAGGACTGAAGTGTTCATTTGGAAAACTGCAGGCAGTGGCATGGAGAACAACCTGTTAAGTACAAAGTGAGCTTGATGAGAGAATAGTGACAGTGGAATTACAGTTAAGAGCTGTAATCTGCAGTATCCTGGAAGAGGAATGTAGATGTAAAAGTTTGTGATGAAAACATTTAGTCTGCTCAGAGTAGACATCTTGACCTTCATTCTGGTAGTAATGAGCCTGTCTGCTGGAGTTCTCAGCATTGCAGAAGCAGCCAGAACAGTCTGTTCTCCCACTGATGTGTTTTAATTACCTGTCAATACACCAGTGGAGAGAATTAACTACCATTTCCTGCTGGAAGAAAAGAATGGGTTTCAAAAATATTTGCAGTTCTGTCATGTCCTCAGAATTTATCTGAGCTTGTAACTGTTGAAGTAGGTTACAGAATATAAACTGAGTATGGAGTACGCTGCAGGCCCAGAGGTATGTAGATGACCACCTGTAATTTGGTCAATCCTGACAGTGAGGCAGCAGCTAAATTGCATAGATCACCATGCATGATACTGACGTAGAGTTCCTACCTTGTCATTGTGCATCTGATCCTCTCTGGGCCATTACTTCTTTCTGATGCTCAGCGAGTGGTCCTGTCACTGTCACTGACAGCACAGGTGCGTGCTTCCTCCTGCACTGCTGCTCAAATACGGGTTCAGATACACATGGATACAGAGGTGCAGGCATAGAGTGGGAACAGACTTCTTCAGCTGAGGCAGACTTTACCATGGAGATACACTGCCAGCATGCTTTGCCTGTGGTGTGTCTACTGCAGCAAAATATGAATGATGTAACTACCTTCTGAATTTTTATCATACATGGAACAGAAACTGTTTTCAGCTTTTAAGTTATAACAGCATAACTTTAGCTTCTCATCACATGTGTTCTATGTGGGCACCAGATAATTGAGAAGTATTTCACCTGTAAGGATTTGTCCCTTGCCACTCCATGACAGGCCTGCACGTGCAACTGGTCGCACCGTTTGTGTATGCAGAAAAAGGGAAGGCACAGTTCTAGTGACCACCAGAATGGCACAGAAGCCAATACTGAGATATTTGTAACCAGATATCTCTATCAAGTATTTATACACTGGTTGTCTTCCTGACACAAAAGCACATACTACGTTTTCTGGTCCAGCAGAAACGGAATTTAAGCACTACTATTCCCATAAGTAAAGAAAATGTTAATTTTGCTCCTTTGGTATAGTCACATCTGTGCCCTTGGGCAGCATCTATGTTTGTACCAGCACACTGACTTCTGTGCTGGTTTTACAGTTTTCTTTTTTTCTCCTCCAACAGAGTTCATTGGTATTTCTCCTGAATGACATTGACTTTTATTCCATCTGAAAATACCTATTTAGCATTTTTTGATCATTAGTATTGCAAGTACTGGCAATTAGAATCTGAAGTGGGACGTACATTGAAATAAATTTGCACTGGAATTCCACAAACCTTTCTGCTTCTTCATCAATGTGATTCAAGGGACATGGCCTACGTCTGTGCTCAATCAAACAGGGCTGTGTTGGCCAATATAATCTAATTGTTTGACATTTTTATAGTAATTCATTGAGACGTTCTAATTATCTTTCCTATTGAAGTAGACATTTTCTAAATGTTTGTGTTTGGAAAGACACAACTATAAAATCTTTCCACAATCTTTTCTCCCTTTGAGAAAGTCCTTTTGAACCCTTCTTTCCATGAGTTCTTATAACTACTGCTTCTTAGTCCTTTATATATCTTCTTATAACTACTGCTTCTTAGTCTTTTAACCCCTGTTCCAGTGACAGATTTTGTTAGTCATTTTGGTCCTTCTAAATGTGAGTTCATGCAGAGTTTTTCTATATCATCAACCAATATAAAGTTCTTATGTTCTGCATAAGTGATTGCAAGATACATTTAATTTTTGCAATTCAGTTTATCTAAGCTAAAATGAATGTAAAACCATTCAGAATTCTTTTAATCAGTATAAATAAATCAAACCTTTCATTACCAAAACAAGGGGCAGTGGGGAAGAAGAATAACCCCAGAAAACCTGAATACATAGTGTAGAATAAGGTGAAGCAACAGCACAGAAGAAAGGATTACTGTTGTAATTCATTTGGCAAATTGGATGTCAAATAAGCAAAAATTAGTGCCAGAAGGAAAAAAAAATTGAGGTATTGGTCATTTGGCATCTGAGAGGATAGAAAGTGCACATCAGAATGTGTGAAAGTGAAGTTAAGCCTCATGATTTTACATATGGAGTGTACATATGGAAAATAAAGTTACATTCCATTCTGATACAGCATCACTGGAAGGAGTTTGATAATACCACATATGAAAAAATCTGCTGGAAATAAAACTGTCTAAACATCTACTTCATTCAATAAACACTTGCTGTGAAACACAGAACGTATTCTAAAACTTTTTTGGAGCTGAGAATTAAGATTAAAGGATGCAGGGCCCTTAGATCTCTGCATCTTTACCTTCATATCTCCTCTTCTCAACTACCATTCCCTAGAGTTCTGTGTAAGGGTTTGGATCTCTCATTTGTATCAATACCTGCCACCATGTCAACAAGCATCTGCTCATGGCAAGCTGAAGTTTCATGTTTAGCAAGCATGGAAGAATGACTCTGGCTATTGCTCCACTGTAACAACATCTTAAAATCTGGTTCTTGCCATGCCTTTGTGATAACACTCCCTCCACATTTCCCCCGTGATTTTTGCAAGTAAGTGTATCACTGGTTAATAGCTTTAGTTTATTTCTATATTTAATCCCATAAATGATACTATAATGTGATTTTCAACTACACTGAGACAAAACTAAAAACTAAAGTGTCCAAACCTCAAACCAAAAAATTAAAATACTAAAGCCAAAACCTAAAGCAACTGATGTATTAGCAAACCTTATGCCAAGGGAGTTCTCACCTTTAAGTTTCATCTCAGGCCCCTGAGATAAAATGTACAACTTCTAGATGGCACAGAGATCGACAAAATCCTCTTATTCATCATCTTCTTGGCATTTAGAGTTCTCTACAAACCAGCATTTCTGAAGAGGAGCTAAGGCTGGACAGGCAATCCCATTCCAGTTGTGGCATCCCCAAGCACTGGAGAATTCTGTACCTCTGCTTCCACAGGACCTCAAACCAAAGTAACAGCCTTCCTTCTCTCCATAGTGTTCATGTTTCACATACTAAAGGTCCTCTCCAAAGTAATTCAGTCTCTCACTAGTGTAAAAACTAACTTCTTAGATTTCAGGAGTGTAAATTATATATATTTCATACTGATGACAATGTAATTAAATAATGTGTTAGAGTGATCAGATTTCAAGCATGGAAAGTCTCCACAAAAGATTAATCTCATCTCACTGTTTCAAGATGCTTAAGTATCTATAAAGACAACTTAAGGCATACAAACCAACAGGACTAATTACACAGGATATTCTTGTCTTTTTCTCTTTTATTTGAATTGCTCTGTTGGAAGAGCTTAGATCTCCTTAAGAACTACATATCTATTCCTGTCCCTAATACAGGGTTCGTATCACATCTTTTAAAGGCTGAGTTGTCTTCAAACACAGCTTTTAAAATCCTTTCTTTAACTTGCATTTTTCTTTAACAGGTGATAATTCCTCAATGAGTCATTCCAGTGTATTTTTAAACTACTTTATCTACACAACTTTCTGTTTTCCATTATGCGTACCAAGATATCCTGTTATGCAAAACACAACTGAGCTCATTCACTTCTGTCCTCAACTGCAAAAGAAACAGTATCCTTCCCTTGTTAATCCAATTAGCATGTACAAATCAGAAGTATCATTTATGTCAGTCAAATTGGTAATTGTAGAATGTATTATCTATAGAAGTATTCCTGAATTTACTCCTGGATTGCTGAAATGACCAAGCTAAAAACGTACAGCATTGAGGCATTTTTCTGGTGGAAACATACTTGGTTGTTATTCTAACAAAATTACAAATACTATCTAGTTTCTGACATGAAGGTTTCACTCTGTTTCGTGCTGTATAAAGACAACAAAAAGGCTCCAGGATGTGATTTCAAGTGAATATACACGGGGAGAGTTCAGCCACCTCCTTGTCAGAAGGGAGGAATGAGCACTGCCAAAGGCTGTGAGCTCTGGAAGCACAACTTCCTGCAGAGAAGCTCCTGACCTGCACAGAGCCCTTCTTACTGGAATTGTACTTGGAGACCCTCTTCCTGCAGTAGCGGGGAAAATAGCAAGATGGTGAAAACAAATTACTAGAGAGCAGATGGAAAAACAGTAAAGAAGAAAGAAAAGAGAGAGATGGCAGTGTAGAAGGAGCTGAGAGAGAATGCAAACCTGGGAAGACAGAGAAAATAAGCCACATCAGGAGTGTCCATGCAGGGAGCTTTTTAATGCTCCTGTTTCTCACTTTTTAATATTCTCCAAACGACCCGGTCTAGTGGAAGGTGTGCCTGCCCATAGCACTCCCTGCCACTAGAACTGGATGATCTCTAAGGTCCCTTCCAACCCAAGCCAGCCAGTGACTGTATGATTCTAGCTAAGTAGTACAAGCAGTGTAAGTACACAAACACAGCATAACCACTGGATGCTTTTGCATCAGCTCTGCACTTTTCTGCACACAGAGAAGAGGCAGCAGTGTAAACAGCCAGAACTGCAGCTCAGGAGTACAGCTCAGTGGTGAATGCAGTGGTGCCTGGTTAGCACTTGGACTCCCTGATCTTGGAGGCCTTTGCCAACCTAAACAATTCCATGGTTTTATACAGCAATCACTGCCACACTAGTAACACATCATTTAAAATAATATTAGCATTGTATTTTAAATTACCATCATTCTACAGTGGGCACAAGGAAAAATTGTTAGCGACAAGAGAAGAGGATGGCCTTCTTCCCAAGATACCTACCTTCAACAAAACATCCTTTCTTTATAAATGATTATGATTCATTTCAGTGGTATGCTTGTTCTAGAAGTTAATAGTAATAGTAACAGGAAGAAAAATGGGGACCATTTCAAACACTATCCTGTTGTATTATCTTCGAAAATAAAGTAAATAGTATTACAGTGCCCTCAGGTGGTGTAAATTCAATTCTGTCCTATTGTCTTCCCTAGAAAGACAGCTCTAAATAATACTAATTTCAGCAGGCTGGGTGAATATGGAAGGCAAATCACAGCATAAGCAGTTTTGTTTCCAAAGAAGGTTCTTTTCTTGAGTGTTTTGACAAGTCCTGATTTTTAAAAAGCAGTCTTTAATTTTTAAATACTGTGGAATAAATATAACAAATCTCCCAAAGAAAACCTAAATAACATCATCACTGAATGTAGGAACAAAAAATAATAGAAGGAAAGAGATCTAAAAAAGAAGATCAAACCTAAGGGCAGAAGGGGTAATGAATTCTGTAAGAGCTTTTTTGGAAAAAAACATGACGTAAATGTTTAAAAAACCAAAACAAACAAAATCCAAATCACAATCAATCAACCAACCAACCAAACCCCCCACAGATATCACATAATTTCTTAGATACATCCGCGTGTAATATACCTTACTGGTGAGGAAAATTGCATAAAGAAAGCAGTACATGATGCATTTGTAATATAACCTGAAACTTTTTGAATTCATATTGTCATTTTAGTCTGAAGAAATCAGCTTCCTGAAGATACAGGATATCTTTAATGTGCATCAGTCCAATACATTTTTTTTTTGTTGTTACTAAGATTAACAATATAAAATGGATATTATTTAGCTGATCTACTGCTCCACATTCAGGGTAATTCCAATATTCTGTCTCACATAACTAAATGGTTGATGTAGGCCCATCATTAATCACTGTTTTATGTCTTCAAATAAATGTGAGGAAGATCAGCACATCACCAGGAGAATCTTCTAACTTACCACAATTAAAAGATTTGTCAAAGCTGAAGTAATATTATAACCTGTTACTCTTTCGAGATACTCTGAAAAGAATAGCCTGTCTGCTTACAAATGTAAATTACATCATGTAATATGTGCACTGAAGATGGTAGGAATCTTACCATTGAACGTGGTTTCACAGGGAACACCACTGCACTGTAGCTTTGTCCTGCTGTCCATCCAGTTCTGTCCTGTTGTCTTTCTTGGAAAACAGCTCTGTAAATAAATACTAATTTTCAGCAAGCTGGATGAATATGGAAGAAACACACAAGACAGTGCAAGCACCATAGACCTGAGTAATCCACTATTCTTTCAGCTCCCAGTGAATGGACTCTGCTGTCCACCAGCTCAGAACCACACTGCTCCTCTTCCTACCTGCTCCTGCATTGGTTCCTAATAGCTGTCTACCAGCATACATGTTAAATGTTAAAACATTCCCCAAACAGCTCAGAAAAGCATTTTCAAACTGTTGCAAACCCCAGAAGTACAAAAGGAGTTTGAATCTCACCAATCTTTCCTTTCCTGTGCAAATGATACTTTCATTTTCTTTCATGATGATTTGGGGAACTCTCTGATCACTCTGAAATTGTGTGTCGTATGAAAAGCTGTGTTAACCTTCCAGTTTTCTAAGGATTGCCTTCAGGATTTCCGAGGATGGCCAGAAGAATTGCTGCCACATTTTTGTCATCTGTGTTTACAAACTGTACCCTTCAAAGAAAAACAATGTAAGGTTCTCACCCCAAGTCATACCCCCAGTCCTCTCTTCTTTCAGTAATCCCTGGCTATCTTTTTTCTTATCCTCACTTGCACATTCAGGAAGAGTTTTACTAACAAAACAATTCTCTGTGGCTCAGAGAGAATCAATACTGCTTATAAGCACACTCCTTATTTATTGGCAACTTACTCCTGAATTTCCCCATCCAGGCTATCAATAAGAAGGCAATCTCTTTATAGCACTAATGACTTGCGGTAAAGTATATACATCTGTTTAATACAAATAAGGGCAAATGACTTCTCAGTCTTGGTTAGATAAAATAGAGCTCACCAGGGCTTCTCTCACTTAGAAAGAATAATTTGTAGCCTTCTCTCATTAAAAGGATAAACTATTAGAGTGGAGACAAGTAGGAAAAGAACAGCACTGGAGGAACAAGGGAAGTGGGAGAGGGTTGGTGGGGGAACATTAAGTTTGACGTGATCTAAAAACTCAATGCTCTTAATACTAACAACAGTCTAAGCCACTGGCAGGAGAAAAAGGACAGGTAAACCAGGGTTTCCTCAGACAGAGGGGAAAAAAATCAAAGTCCCGGGAATCTCAGCAATACCAGTGATCTGCTGGAAACTGCACCAACAATTCAGTCCACCATAAACTGACTTCTAGATCAACTAGGGTAGAAAAAGCCCTTCATTTTGAAAAGAGTATTAAGCCAAAAAGAAACCCTCGCGCTGCCCACCATGTCCTTGTTAACAGTGCCTGTCAAGATACACAACAGAGAGAAAAAAACCAGTGCTGATAACTGCTTATCTTAAATCTCTCAGAGGTTTCACCTGCAAAAATACTGTTTCATTTCTTGTCCTAAAATACATATATAAAATTATGTCTATGCTATTTTCCATCAATATTTACAGTAATGATCGGTGATTATAACATCAGAAGCTTTCCTTAAACCTAATTCATGTTTTCCAGAGCCTCAAAAACTTGTGGCTTAAAATCCAAAGCAGACCAATTAACACAGAGGCACTGGAAAGTTCCTCTTGATACCTTTAAAATCCCACTCTAGTCTTCAGCAGGAATAAGTTCTTTTGAAAGGATTTATATATATATAGCTCTCCCTGCGCCCCAACAATGAGATTAAAACCTTAGAGAGTCACAAAATTGCAATACACCCTGAGCCTTTTGTTTTCGTTCTTTCTAGAAAGCACTAAAAAGCAGTCTCATCTATGTGTGTGGTAGCTGAAGTTAAATGGCTTCCCAGGAAGGCATCAATTACAAACAGAATTTTTACATTTCTTCACATTTCTGTTACACTGTTCTCAAGGTCACCCAGCTTCTCTTGTTGCTGCTTTAGACTATGAAGACCCTCAGCTCTGCACCATTAGCAGTTTCCTACCTTTTGTGCCAAGGATCATAATGAAAAATATTAAATACGGCCTTGCCCAGAACATACATCATCCTGTGAAGATGTTTCAACAGAGATCATCTAGTCTAAAATGACTGTTTTCTAGTGACTACATCATTAGGCAAAAATACCCCTCGTTTTTAAACACAAGGATCTCTTTTAGGTATGCTGTGAGGAAGCAGAATTCATACTGTCAGGAACACAGGCAGATAGCATCATCAGAGGACCAGCACGTGGGTTTTGCTGCTCTGTGGTCACTATTGCTCTAAGTAACTCCGTGCAACAGTATCATTTCCCTCGCTCGTCCACTGGTACCTCCATCAGCTGCAGAATAACTCAGGAAAGGAAGCCTGTGAGGCAAACTGCTCTGAGCTCCCACTTCCTCAGTCATTCTGTTTTTACATGGACTTTACAGCTGCACTTTGGAATAATGCATAATATAGTGGGGGATGAGGAGTATTCTTATTCGTGGCTTATTTTCTTCTAGTCCACAGCCTCTCAGACATTTTCAGCTGCACAGAAGCTACAAGAAAAGGTACTTTGGCTGTATACATAACAAGAAAAAGTATCAGCAGGTGAAACAAAACTTGTCAGAAGTTATTTGTACTGTAGAATTTAATTCTGGTCCACGTACTGCAATACTCCTCTTTTAGTATGCTGGAATGCATAAGTCCCAGACGAATTTGATGTTACTGATTTCAGTTTTGTTTCTATGTCCTTTGTAAGAAATGTTACTGATATCAGGGGCAAAGCAAAATGATGGTTAACTTTACCCTGTGGGAATTCGTCCTTCGCCCTGCCTGTAACTACGCCTGGCGAGTGCGTCAGTGCCGCCGGTCTTACCACCCACGGCCCGGTACGGGCGCGTCACGGCTCCGGGACTGCGCAGGGACAGCGCTGGGGCACCCGCGCACGTCTCCCGGAACCCCGGCGCCGGNGAGGGGCGCGGGGCGGGCGCGGCGGGGCCCGGCCGGGTGACCGGCGCTGCCCGCGGCCCGGGCCTGTTCTCCTCCGCCGAAATGAACGTTCCGAAAGCGGCGACCCTAACAGTGCCGGTGGCGTGTCCGCCCGACGGGACGCGCTGCAGCGCTGCCGGACTAACCGGGAAAGCTCCCGCACCGGCCGTCACAAACGCCTCGAGCTGGTTAATATCTGCTCGAGCAACTCCTCTGCGAGTAACTTCTGCTCGGCCACAGGAAGCACCGGAGACAGCGAGGGCTCCGTTAGCCGCTGAGGCGCTGACTCCTCGGGACGGAATTCCCGACTTATTTTACCGAGATCACCTCTCTGCTGCGAGAGGCTGCCGGGCCTGATTCCGGGCGCTGCGCCGGGCGAGGGAGCGAGCAGTCAGATGGCCGGGGCGGTGCAGTCGCCCTGGGGGCCGCCCGGCCACTGCGACATCTCCGAGAGGAACGAGCCTTGCATCTGGAACGGGGTTTTCTTAAGGGCGAGGGGAGTCCTTGGCCCTGGAGCAGCCTGGCAGCGCCTGGGACCCAACAGCGTAGGGGAGAGGGAGCGGCGGGGCGGAAAGGGGATTCGCGAGCTGCCCGGGGGCGGGGAGCCGGAGACACTGGGCGATGCCTGCCCGTGGTCCCCTTCGGTGCCACACCTCATCGGAAGAACAGACACAAAAGTAGATTTATCATGCCATGGGGTCTACAGAGGTGAACCCCACGCATTTTCACGTGGAAAAACGAGGGTATGAGATTTCACGAAAGTCAATGAATTGGCCAAAGGCAGCACTAATGTGCAACAAGTGTCACTGATGACATACAAATTGCCAGCCGGACTCCCGAGGGCGGCTTTAGACGGAGCGGGAGGCTTCGGCTCTGTCCCCGGGACCCGTACGCCGTATGGACGAGGGTCCCGAGGTAGCAGCCCCCCGCAGGGCCGCCGCGTCGAGTTCTGCGCGCTCCTGGCTGCGGCGGAACCTGCACGGGAGCGGGCCGGCGGCGGGACACGCACACGCACACGGACACGGACACTCTCGGATGTACCGGGGGAGCAGGCGGCAGGCCGCGGGGGTGGACAACTGCGCTCCGCCACGGCCCTCCGCTACCGGCGGCACTGCAGCCCAGCGGCGAGCTTACCTGTCACGGGTGGACGGGGGTCGGTCTCGCCCCGCCGCAGCGTGAACGGCGGAGGCCGCGCGCTTACCTTGTTCTATCGGTCCCGCGCAAGAAAGCGGCGTCCCGGCGGGGCTGCTCCTCGGTGAGCGGCTGTCGGCTGCCTGTGTCCGGATCAGTACCCGGCCCCCGGCCGGGAGGGGCGGAAGGCGTCCCTCTTGTTAGCCGAGCCGAACCGAGCCGCTCAGCGCCGCGGAGAAGGACAATTCAGAGTTGCAAGACCTGCAGGCTCGGTGGGCAGAGGCGCTGCTGGCCGTTAGCACCGCACTGGGGCCGGCAGGCCCGCAGGACGCGGGCAAACTCGGCGGTCTACGCCCCGAAGAGGCAGGGGCTGGCAGGGACCGAGCCGAGCGTGGGCTGGCCGCGCGCCGGCACCTGCCTGCCCAGGACGGGCGGTCCCCGATCCCCGGCTGAACCCACGACTTTCCGGGAGGGCCGATCAGCCCGTCGGCGGCAATCTGCAGCAGCTTTCAACGCCGCCGTGAGCCAGTGCCGCGCCGGAGGCGGAGGGAGCAGGTGGCATTGCCAGCCCCTTCCCAACGCACGCAGGCGTCGCGGAAATGAGCCTGGACAGAGCTGATACACCGTAGCTCTTCCCTCCGCTACTGATGTTTGCAATAGACAGAGGGAAAAGTAATGAAGTCGTTTTTTAAACCTTCTTAGCCAAGCGTCGTTTTTAATCTCGCGTTTGTACGTTAAGCTGTTTACAAAGATGTGCAAAACGAGACGCACGGACTGTTACATCCTGTAACTCCAGCGATTGAAAACAAAGACCATGGACGAGCCCGAATAATTACTTCCCAAACCTACATTGACATTACGGTCTTGTTACAGGTTAAACGAAAGCCTGTTCACCTGCAAACGATTCAGACGACAGACACGACCACATCCAAAGGACCATGCTTTTAATAATTGTTCTGATATGATCAGGTCGATTCGTGTTTACTTTGTGAACACTTTGAAAATATTTAGTTCCCCGCTTGTTGTGGTTAATGTTTCCTTGGTTAACAATATATCAAACCCGTACAAGAAATCAGTTGCAAGGCGGATAACATGCTACAAGCCCAGCTTCCTGAATTATTTTCTGTATAAACCTCAAATCCGAACTCTTCTTTTCTTGATAATGAATTATGCTTTCGATTAGGAATATCTCTGATCATTTCATTTATGCTAAGGAGCTTGGTTTCGCGGTGATGTAACAGCAGTTTTTCTCCCTTTGAAGACCAGGGGCTGTACCCCAACGTTGGGTCGAGTCGGGTCGGGTGGAAGGAAGGAAGGAAGGAAGGAAGGAAGGAAGGAAGGAAGGAAAGAAGGAAGGAAAGAAGGA
>VYXC01007438.1:543206-679098 GCA_013397175.1 Platysteira castanea | reverse complement strand
CGCGCAGGTGCCCGCGCGGTTATCTGCGCGCGGGGCGCGGCGCGGAGCGTCCCCGCGGCCGCCGGACACGCGGCCGGGGCGACGCGCGGAGCTGCCAGTCCCGCATCCCCCTCCCGCCGGATCGCGCGTGGAGCGCATTACCCGCGGTCCGCCGGGACGCGCCACCGGTGGGGGCTCTTGCTCCCGGGACTCCCAATCTGTTGTTTCGCCGCGCTGCCCCGGCTTGGCTTTCGCCGCTCTTCAGCCTGGACTTTGGAGGTGCGCGCCGCAGGAGCGGGCAGGCAAGCGCCGGGATTTTCCTGTTCCCAGCAAACTTCGGCACTTGCTGTCGCTGAGATCCGGCGAGCGGCGAGGAGCCCGTCCCGCCCGCGGCCGCGCTCTCGGCGAGGGTCCCCAGCGGAGCGGCCGCGGCGCGACTGGGAAGGACCCACGCTCGCTGATGCCTGCAGATGTTAGCGGTGGGACAGATGGATGCTAATCGCCAGAGCGCGTTCGTCCTTAGCAGTGCACCGTTAGCCGCGCTGCACAACATGGCCGAGATGAAGACCTCCCTGTTCCCCTACGCCCTGCAGAACCCCTCCGGTTTCAAGGCGCCGGCCCTGGGCGGACTCAACACGCAGCTCCCCTTGGGAACACCGCACGGAATAAGCGACATCCTAGGACGGCCCGTGGGCAGTGCCAGCAACCTGCTGGGCGGGCTGCCCCGCATCAACGGGCTGGCGGCCTCCGCCGGGATGTACTTCAGCCCCGCTGCCGTCTCCCGCTACCCGAAGCCTCTGGCGGAGCTGCCGGGACGGCCGCCCATTTTCTGGCCGGGAGTGGTGCAAGGCTCTCCCTGGAGAGACCCCCGACTCGCCTGTCCCGGTAAGTGCGGCTGGTTCTTGCAGGGCGCGGGGAGCAGGCGGCCTGGGGTCCAGAGCCGGGGCGGCCCCAGCCGCTGGCGGACGAGCGCGGTAGACGGGGCGGGCGGCAGGAAGGCCCGGTGCGGGTCATTCGGTCCTCACGGCCCTGGGTCTGTCTCGGACCGAGCCCGGTTTTAGAGCCGCCGGACACCCGAAGCGGCTCCGCAGCGCCTGGCGGGGCCCGGCTACGGGCCGGGAACAGTGCGGAGTTCATCTCTGATGCAGCTCTTTCTCCGCTTTCAGCTCAGACGGGGATGGTTTTGGACAAGGATGGCAAGAAGAAACACTCTCGACCGACTTTCTCTGGGCAGCAGATATTTGCTTTAGAGAAAACCTTCGAACAGACGAAATACTTGGCAGGACCGGAGCGTGCCCGGCTCGCCTACTCCCTGGGGATGACCGAGAGCCAGGTGAAGGTAGGTCCGTCCTGCGGGCTCCCGCCTCTCCCGCTCCCTGCCGTGGCCGCTTTCTGCCATGTCGGTGATTGCTAGCAACCACGAACCCTGGCCAACTATGCAGGGATATTTTTTTTTTTTTTAAGTCAGTTAGAATTTAAATCACATTTCTATATTGGATAGATTTTAGGCTAATTTCTACCTAACTTATTTTGTGCTTAGAGCTCTCTGTGCTGCAAACGATTTAAAATAAACAGACATATTATATTAAAAAACCCCATCATAAAAACGACAAAAAGCCCCCCGCAGGTAGTTATTTTTAAAGGGTCAGTTTTCCACGAGGATCGTGCCCACTGGCACAACTTTACCTTGTGTAACTCCGCAATTTTTTTAGCAAAGCCTGCAGGTACATCTGAGTGTTGGAGTGCACCATAAGTCAAAAAACTGATTTTTCTGGCTATTGTATTCTGTTTTCAACAAACGACTATTCCGGGAAGCTGTTGCTTTAACCGTCGCGCACCCCCGCAGAGACGGGCAGGTGTCCCCAACGGGGCACTCCCCGTCCCAGGAGCCGCCCGAAGCTCTGCCTGGTGCAGGCTCTGCTCCGAGTGCCAGCAGCCCCGCGTTGCGGGACGGGACGGGGTCGCCGCGGGCGGGGGCGGGCGCGGCGGTGGGGCCGAGGCCGTGGCTGAGCTGTGCCCGGTGCCGGTGCCCAGGTTTGGTTCCAGAACAGACGGACCAAGTGGCGGAAAAGACACGCGGCAGAGATGGCCTCGGCGAAGAAGAAGCACGACTCGGAGACGGAGAAGCTGAAGGAGAGCTCGGACAATGAGGACGATGACGAGTACAACAAGCCCCTGGACCCCAACTCAGACGACGAAAAAATCACGAGGCTATTGAAAAAGCACAAATCCACAAACCTGTCCCTCGTCAGCCCCTGCAGCACCAGCTCGGATACGTTGTGAGGGCACGGGGCCGACGGCCGCACCAGGCAGTGCGGCCGGGGTGAGTGTAACTGGGTGTTTGAAGTGGTGTGTTGTACAGCCTAAGATGTATGTGAAATGTATATATTTTTTACAGAATAAGTTATGAAATTATTTTCTTTCTCATCGATGTAAATTTCAGAGAAATTTTTTCAACTTTCTGGGTTTTGTGTCCCTTTAAGATTTCCCGCTCTTTCATTTAGCCTTCTTGTTAGTTTCCTGCTCCTAACAATCAGGTTTTGTTACGTTTTCTATGGGTCCCACGTCCGAGCTCAGCCACTTTGTATATAGTAAATTTCAGATTTTGTGATGTATATTTCTAGTGTAAAAACGGCAGTTTTCTTTCACTCCGTCCCTCAGTGTTTCGGCAGTTTCCTTTCTCCTGCCTCTGGATTTTATGCTTAATAATACCAAAAAAACCAAACCAATGCCCCCAAAAAGCACGAGAGGAAAATGGACACTTGATTTTACATTAGAATGTCTCCACACGTGTTGGAAAGACTTTATATAAATCAATAAATTATTTAACAACCTTCTCCTTTAGCGAGTTTCTTCCCGCATTTCTGTGCCAGGGGCCGGGGACACCAGAGCTCCTGCAGGGTGCCCGACGCTGCCCTGCAAGGGAAAAGGAGCCGCTGCGTCCGGGGGCCGGTGGGCTGAGCCGGGAGAGCCCCGGCCCCTGTGGCACGGCCGGGGAGCGAGGTCACTGCCGCATGGGAACCCGCGCCATGGGACTCCCCGACAGCCCCGGAGAGGAGGGACACCCGGGGCTGAACGTGCAGCTCAAACTGCCGCGTGCGAGGCAGGAGCGCTCGTCCCTGGTACCAAGAGCGTTTCGTCGGCTTCGGGCGGGTGATAGGGTCCGCTCCGGAGAGGGGAGGTAGGGGCCGGAACACATCCCATTGAGCTGCCTGAGTATCGACTGCTGCAAAAAGCCGGGGGTGAAGTCGTTGAGATCCGCGGCCGGACCCCACGTTTCTTCCCTTGGCACACGCGAATCCGGGTGGGTGTGAGCTGCCCGCGTTGGTAAGGTGCTTTCTTTGCTGCCTTTTTTTTTTTTTTTTTTTTTTTTTTTTTTTTTTTTAATGAACGAGAGGTTCTCTTTCCCCCGTGTCTCAGCTATGGCTTCGCAGCCTCAGCAAAGGCAGCGGCTGCACCGCGGGCGGTCCTGCTGCCCCTGCCTAGCAGCCAGCGTCCGGTGCGGGACCCAGTGCCTCCAGCATCGCAGCCCTCCCGTTCTGCATCCACCTTCCGCAGCCCTGGCCCGAGCGGGTGCGTCCTGGCTCCCCGCACCGCGGAGGGACGTGCCCGGGCCTCCCCTGTTCGCCCTCTCGGTGCCGGGGCCCGCACGGTGCCAACACCCACCGCGCAAATTCCGCCTATGTCGCGGCACGACACGGGCCCACGTCGGCGCGGCTCCGCTGCGGAAAAGGGCCCGGACGTCTCCCCCTGGGGCTCGCCCTGGGTCCCGGTGCCGCTGCTCACTGTGATTGATTCCCCTTCGCTCCTGCCGGGGCAGCTCCGCGTCCCGAGGAGGGCGGGGAGTCCCGCAGGTCCCTACTCACTGAACGGGGCCGCGCCCAGTTATGCCGCGGTTACAGAGGGAATAAATCGAGTTTAGGGTCTAGTCTTCACCCGGCTGTGAACGCGCTGAGACCGGGCCGGTGTTCGGGCTCCTGAGGGGAAGTGACTGGATAAAAACACCTGCGCTCGAGGCTAATCCTTCCCACCTGCCCCTTCCCACAGTTCTTAAACGAAATGAGCTCGGAGGGGGCATTGCGGGAGAAGTGGGCTCCGAGGCATCGCAGGACTGACACCCCGGGGACACGGCCCCAGGCAGAGGGGGGAGCTGACAGGACCCGCTCCCATCCTGGGCCAGCGCCCGTCGCTCCTCGGCGGTCCCGGGGCTGCGGAGCGGCGTCCGCTGAGATCGGCCCTGCTCGGCTCACCCCGCGCTCCCGGATTCGCCCCCGGGGCTGTTTAAATGCGGAAGTTGCGTTCTATGAATTTCTGAGGGTTCAATTCGGGGCATTCTCAGCAGCTCACCCCAGCAGGTCACCGGCGCACCCTGCACCCCCGGTGAGGTTCGGGCCCCGCACGGCCCTGCGGCTGGCGGCTACAGCGAGTTCATCTGTACTCGAGGCTTCGGTTCCTGCTGGAAAAGGCTAGAGGCGTCTTCTTCTGAAACTTGAGATAATCATGAAGAAGTTTATGGTGGCACATTTACTGACCTGCTGAGGACTCGCATCTTGTGAACAGCTCGTAAAGCTGCATCACCTTCCTCATATCAGCGCTCCCCTATCAGCTCTTCGGTGCCTTTTCCTCGGTTTGTATTGTGTTTTGATTAACACCAGAACTGCATCCTATCATAGAGGTTTTCATGTGAAAAATAACCTTGTTAATTAGCAGGAGATTAAAAGGTATCTCAATAAGAAATGTGACAATTTAATAATTTCCCTGTAATCCCCAATGCCCAGATTAAAGGGGCAGACACAGCCATGTTCACCATGATTAGTTTTATTGCTTGAGAACCAGAGTACTCATTTCTAAAGGCCTTCAGAGTTATCATGAGTTGAGTTCGCTTAAATAGAATTACTGTGTGGTTATAATGCAACATGGCACAATAACAATACAGAGCTGCAGACACCCTTTGGGTAACAATACTTGCTATAAACTGGGTTGTACTGTTGAGAAAACTCTGCAAGCGGACATCAAATCATTTTCAATGGTAGTGATTTATACCAAAATCAAGCATCAATCTAATGCCATCGCGCAGTCTATGAACTCTGTAGTGTTCTAAATTAAATCAATAAAACATACATTTGTGTTTCATCAACAGACTCCCTAATCACCTTTTAATGTTGTATTTAGTGGTGGGAGGAAAATGTCTGTAACAAGCTATATTGTAGGCTGCACTGAGCTACTAACCACAAAAATTTACAGTTGGGTTGGGGGTTGGTTTTTTTTTTTTCCTTTAACACTGTATAAATACAGTCTGTGTCCAATACAGTTGCTACTTGAAGCAGACTATTATTTTCTTCTCCCGTGTTGTTATTGTTTCAATATAGAATATGGCACCATAAAACAGTAACAAAAGACGGACAAAAACAGTTTACAAAATTCTGGAAAGTTACACCCAAACCTAGCTAAGAACTTCACATTCAATCCTTAATATTACATAGAAAGAGGAGATTATAGGAGTAACAAAGTGAAACTGCTAATATATGAGCTATATAGTATACTATATATCTGTATCCAGAATGGCACTGCTATATATTATTTATTATATAAATGTTGGTTGTTGATGTTCACTTAACTAAACCTGCTAAGACTCCAACACTTACTGCTGATATGGCACTCTCAAGCATTCATATTGGAAAGTATATTTAGCATAAGTTTTGGTCAGGTTTATAAATTATTTATATATCTGTGTATATATACACATACATACATATATATACACACACATATATATGTATGTATAGAAAGCAGCTGCTGTGTGATTCAAAAACCATGTAACATGGCAGTATAGTAAATAAAATGAGAAAAAATTTTTAAAAAATGAAAACCAAAATACTAAAACACAAACCATAGGCCTTGGTCAAAAAAGAAAATACCATTTAAAACCATCAATATCTCTATCTATACAATCCAATGTACAAAATCCCAAAGTGGTAAAGATATATAACGGGCATGATACCTTTAAAAGTTTATAATATGCTGAAATAGCTTTTCCACATTGACAAACACTTAGTAAAAGTTGAAAGTTGTGAAATCTAGAATACATAGCATCTCTGCTGTCTATTTAGAGTTTTGGCAACAGAACTGTGACATATATATAAAAAATAATTCCACATTTCTACTTGATGTCACATGAACATACAAGACAGTGAGGTATGTGAGGCTTCTCTCAAACAGAGTCCAGATGCTGAAGCATAGTGTACGATCAGCAGTCTAAAAATGTGGCACTCAGGACTGGATTTATCAATACAGCTGTTAGGATTACAGATTTCAGTGTGCTGCCTTCCCTCCTGGCTACAGCGTGGTTTCACGGAAAATCTTCTCACTTCGTAGGCATCTTTTTCCTGTTGCAGAATTGGCATTTTTTTAAAAAGAAAGATAAACATAGGGGAAATGATGTAGAAAATGTAATATAAACGTAAAGAAAAAAGATGATATTTACCACCACATCACTGCACGACACAACACTTGTGCACATTTGCAATAGGTTTACCTGCCCCAGCAGCTATTCGAAAGGACAGGAACACAGGCTGCAGCAAGTTAGGGAAAAATAGAAGTTACATGTTTGAAATATACGTTTTGGTTTTTTTTTTTTTTTCTTTACAGTCAGAAGTAAATACAACAAAAACTTCTCTATGACTGGAAACAAAATGTTGCAACAAGTTTTTGAATTAATCTAATTTCAAAATGTACAAGGGAACAACATCATCTCCTTACAGATTCCTGCTCTCACTGAAATCTAAGGGAAAATTTTCCACTGATTTCTGTGGGAAGAGGTTCAGGTCCTACACACATCTCCCTTTTGTCACAGTGCCGCACCACTTTGGTGATGAAGGACACAAAAATTGCTGTTTCTGAACTGGCTGACCCAGAGCTTTTTTGTTTACTGCATAAGTTAGTAAGTTGCTCTATTCTAAAACCAAATGCCTTAAGTCAATTTTTCCTTAGAAAACAATTCTCTGTCTCACAAGAACTCTGACCATGGAATGAAATAGGGGTATGTATTTGTGGGTTCGGATTTGCATGTTCACATGCATCCACACATACAATTACCCACTATCCTTCTCTGAATTATCATTCAAGAACCTCAGTGCTGATTTTAGATAGGCTTTCAGAGGTTACCTCCTACTCCTCAATTGGCTTTTTTCAAAGAAAGCAAATACTCTGTTTTATTGTATTTCTAACTTAGGTTTCCATCTGGTATCTTCAGCAAAGAAGATTGTAAAATTCAGGTATTTTATTAATTTCAACAGCTGGTATTTATGTAATTCTTTGTCCTTTTTCTATAGTCTTTTTATCACTTGCTGTTTGAACATGGAACTGCCAATATGTTCTCTTACTAATAAGCACCTATGCATCAGCCTAGGTGAAGCTATGCTTTGAAAGCATACTTGATAACCCAATGAAATCACTTGTGTTTAGCTAGAACAGGTTTAAGTGTACAGACAGCTGCTCCTCTTCACTTGCACCATATCCTGCTTTCATTCTAGCACCCGTCGTCCTGTTCTTCAATTTCATACAAGCAGCTATTCTGATAAACTGACTGACTTCAGCTGAATTCCACTGAAACATTTTCAAGGTGTTACTTTAAAAAAAGGGCAGAGATATAGCTGACTTAAAATTAATAGAAACTAGTGCATACATTATCCTTCCTAATAAAAAACTTAGAAGATAAAAGACTAAAATGTTTCATTTAATTACCTTGTGATCCCCCATGCAGACATTTGGCCCAATGTGGTCATATATTACTATCTTCTCATCATTTTCTGACTAGTTAAAAAAACACAAAACACAACAAAACACTAGTCAGTCCAAGAATTCTCCAGATTACACACACAGAAAGAAATACTGGAAATACTATGCTAATAGGTGAAACCAGTTTCTGAATGAGGTGATATTAACGCATCTTAGCTTGGCTTCTCCAGAGGAAGACTGTGTGAAATGAACTTTTATGCCCAGTACTGCTTGCAGTAATTTGTGCAGTTTGCCTGCATAAAAAACCCCCTGAGATCTCTGCATCTCCTCCCTGCTGATAGGACCTTGGGAAATTTCCGTGGCTAACACTGCGCTAAGTGAAACGAGTGACTCGTTGTAGTTGCATTCCAGGCTTCTGCTGCAAAATGCAGCGAGCACATTTGGCCAGTCCTTTTTCAAGAACAACACAATTTTTATTGAATTAGGTGAGATAAATGTTCTTTGAATTAAATGCAATCCATGTTGCCTTATAATAGCATTTGATTTCATCATGTAGGGGATTTTAAATGTTCAGAGAGATGAATGATTATTTTCAGGTTATGAGTATAGTCTTTAACCATTTCTCTGAGATAAATTTCTTCATCTGAAAAAAAGCATTCAGTGATTTTAAGAAAAGCAGCAAATGACGGATGACATTCCTCCAGTCTCCATTATGAATTTCTTTCATTTTGTTCCATGTTGAACTTTACCCTCATACACTGACTTCTTTAGCATTTTTACCTTAATGAATAATAAAATGAAGTCATCTTTCTGCCATTTGCAATAAATGTGATTTGGAGGAGCTATTTTGATTCTCTAGTACAGTACTTCAGGAATAAATACAAATACATTGCCATACAAAACAATTTCTTATTGTGCTAAGCAATTTCTCTAAGTTAATTAAATCTGTAATCTGCACACTCTCCAGTCTCTAATACAATAGGAGATGTGCTTTAAACTAGTTGGCAATACTAATTTATTTTGTATGAAACAGTCAAGACTTTCTCATCTGTAATCAGTCAAGTTTGACTGGGCAATAACTTTATATAAACAGTAGCATTTAGGACTATAAAGTTAAAACTGAATTATCTTTAATGCAGTAAGGAAGCTTAAGGTCAGATTTACTTTACAGCACGGTTGTCTGCCAAAAATATAAAAACATAACCTTCTGCATTGTATGCATGAGCACTTTCCAATATTTCAAGATCATAATGCCACCAGCATCGGAAGTGGGGATACATTCATCAAAAGCGACTTGATAATTTACAAAGGCAGCATAAAATTGTGGATTTTCAACTGCATAATCTTTAGACAGATAAACAAATTACAGCAGTGCACAAGCAGAAACAATATACACTTGGCTGAGCATTCATTACTTCATGCGATCAGGCATCAGCGCAGCTCCCGAGCAGTGGGCAACCTTTGGTGGTTTAGGGCTCAGGAAGCATAAAATAACATGATGGTGAGGTAACCGACCATGGCATGATAGATGATGTTGCATGAAAGCTGTTTACAGCCCCATGTCAGTACAATCTGTAATGCCTACTGTGTAGCTGAACACGCTGTACAGTGGCAATTTGTGCACACTATCCTAGGATTTAAATGCAGATTTACTACAATTTTTGTTTGAAATAAAATATAGAACTGCTTAGGCAGAAAAATAAACACTTTATTACCTATAAGAAAAATTAACACAGCAAAATATTTACCTGCATAAGAATATTCAATAGATAGTTATGACTGAAAAATTCTTTAAAAATTTATATACATTTATATTTTAAGAGTTTGTTACAGTGTAATCAGTTATTTAAAATTTGTTTTACTTTCTTCAGAGTTCCTTTTAAGCTTCAAAGTATAGATCTCTGCAGTGGAGTAAATTCTCAGTCAAGGCCAACACAGCTTCTTGCACAGAACCACAGAAACCTGTAGGGTCATTCTACCCTTTCCTCTATCAGTTCAGCATTCTTTTCTAATGACTATTTTCATGAGGTTTTGTGGGCCAGAATCCCAGTTCTGCTTTGGGTTGGATAAGCTAACTCCTATGTTTGGTACAGACTCACTGAGCTGAAGCCCAGTCTGGCCTCATCAGCACCTGTCACTTTGCATATGCGCTTCTGGAGATGTCCCAAACTGCCTGATCACAATTTGCAAATGCAAAGCTCCAGAGACAGAATTATGTGCACTTTTAAAGGTAAGCTTTGAACAATCCAACTGATTGGGTTTACGTTACACGGAGACTGGGAATTGTAACTGACCTCACAGTTACAAACTTCTTCAGTGCTCTAACTTTGTTTTCCTTTGTTTAATTTTCTCCCATTATATCCAAGTTATAGCCCTCTAGATAATCAGAAAGAATTCCTTTCTCTCTTTACTGTTTACACTCTTCAAGCTTTTGTGTACACTTCTATCTCCTTATTCATAGCCTAAAAAAAAAGTCTTCCCTCACTGGCCACCCTTTTCATGGTTTTAATCCTTTGTTCGTTAGGAATTTCATGGTCGCCAAGTACTATCGGTAATATTTTGGGTAAAGTCTCACTTTTTCACATGATATTTTTGTATAAGAAAACCAAATAACACTCATTTTGACATTACTGTTTGACTATAAACCCTGTACTACTCTTCTTAGGCTTCACATTTTTTTACTGAATATGCAAATTGTCTAAAATTTTGGATGAAATTTCAAGATGTCATGCAGACACTTCTTACACATTAAAAGGTGTGAGGAAGTGCATTGACTTGAAATTCGAGTAGCTGTGGAAAACACGTTCCCAGCCTTTCAGTGAGATATATACTGCAAAGCAAACAGTCTAATCATGAGATAAATAACCCCAATGAGAGAGAAAAAGAAGGTTATAAACTTCAAGAAAGCAAGTTTCAAGGGTGTAATTAATTTAAACAGGAAAAAAAAAAAAGCCATGAAGCTCTAGAACATTGATTTACCTGCACGATTATTTTCTGTAGTTCACTCCCACTAAACTGCATTAATTATACAGAAACACACAGACAGACACATGACTTTTGGCAATTTTGCATTCGGTAGGTCTATCAGAGTCACACAGTCTGGTCAGCAGGACAACCTCCCTGCAGCACATCCCTTTCTGCAGCCCGCCCGTGGCCACGGCCAGCCAGCTCAAAACAGAGAGAAGTGGGCGAGGTCTCGTATCACACGCCCTTCTCCTGATCTGTTCTTGGCCCCTTAGAGCAGCTGGTAACCAGCGCCAGCAGGACAGGGGTCTGGGTGCCATGAGCAAGCACACAGGAACAGAGGCAGTTGGCACAGGTAACCGGGTGACCTGGCCCAGTGCTTCCAAGAAAAGGCAGAGGGCAGAGCGGAACAAAAAGGAGAGAGCAAATGACAGAAAACCGGAAGGCTCCTGAACCATATTTAGATCATTTAACTTTGGAAAGAGCATCACCAACTAACTCTAACCCTATCTATAAACACTAGAATCCCAAGAGGAATTGTATGTTCCAAAAATGTTGCACAAACTTATCTTTAAAGCTCTAATGGAATGTCTAAATTTAGGCACCTTGTTGGTGTACCAAAGTTAGGAGTCTATCTGCTGGAGACTATCCTCATTCAGGGGACAGGGATAGATTTGGCCTGTCTAGGACTTGACATATTCTTGGCACTACCTTAGGAAATCTACCACTCTGGTAAGTCAGGTGCCTCCAGCTGTTGCTGTACAGGTTTTTCTCTCAATTGCATGACTCCTCAGCCAGCAGTCACTTGTACCTGCTTCTGTCTTGCATCCCTGCTGAATCCCTGGTATGGGCAGTGCTGCTGTTTATGTCACTGTAGGGTGGACTGGGCTGGGGGACTAATGGGGCCTTTTTATAGGGGCTTTTTATTCACAGTTACTCTCTTTAAAGCAAGCAGTTTCCCAGTCTGTGCATCCTGGCACAGAAGAGCACAGAAGTGGCATAGGACAGGAGACAGTTGGTCATCACCGGCAGCTCAGATACCAAAAGAAATGCTTGTAAAAGCTTGTCTTTTAGTCACTGTCAGTGGGTTTATGGGGACAAACCCCCTTCTTGAGTGCAAAGCTCTGGAGGCACACCCCTCTATTTACTGCCATGGTGTGCTGTCTCTAGCTGGGCAAGTGTTTGCTACAGGCAAACTCAAGGACAGAGTCTTCCAGCCCTACCTGCCTTTGGTGCAGATAAATGCAGTGTGGAGGCACTGGGGGCTGAAGGTCTGTACTTACTTTCAGAATGAGCTCCTTGGCTGAGTGGGACATCAGGATTCTGTCGCACCAGGCTGGACATCTCGTGTTCATGTACTGCCTTCCCTGGCTAGAGTCCTCGCTGTAGGGATAACTGCAAACAAATCCCAACCACAACCATCAATGACTCCTGGCAAAGCAGTCTGAAACCTCTGGCTCAAAGGGCCATACCACTTACAAAATTTCACTGTCAAAAAGCAGCTCTTCTAGACACTTATACATGTTTATATTTATTTTCTCCTCCCTCTTTTCTTTTCATGTGCTCTTTCTCTATGTCTCTTCTCAGATCTATAACTCCACTGTAGGGTTAACAAGTTAAGACACACACAGTTTCAAAACTCTCACCTCCTACCTTGTGCTTCTGCATGTCAGAGTGTTTAAAGACAGCAAACTGTTTATCTGTGTGGAAGTATGAAAATCAGTTCAACAACAACTTGAAAATAGACAAGAAACTATGGAAAATGTACATGCAGAAGTTGAAAAATGAAACCTAGGGAAAAAAGTTCATCTTGTGCGACTTCTTTGCAGGATTCTCTCAAGGGGAGTTATCCAGGAATAACTTAACAGAAAACAGAGTGCTGGGATTACTGCAGCTAATTACTGCAGATTATTACAAACCTCTCCTATATGGATTCTTTAAGGGTGACAGAAAGGAAGACAGGACAAGACAGCAGGCCTTGCAGGAGATTTCTTCAGAACCAAGGAATTAGGAATGTGGTTTAAAGAAAGTGATGCTGACTACATAACATTGCGTACCCATGAAATTGTGTTAAGAAAAAGTATATTATTTTGTAAAGACATCTTGAATAGAAGCAGATTAAATAGTAGTTACACTCTGGGCCATCATAAACATGCTATGACATCTCCAGTGCATTCTAACTTAGCTTTAAAGGGCAACAGAAAGTGTTTATTTTAATCTACAGAATACAACTAAAGGTGACACACCTGTGTGAGTCCATGGCCTAAAATCATCTGAAGCACCCGAAGGGCAACCTCCAGCTCATCCCCAACAAGCTGAGGCTAGAGTTTTTCATGTCTCATCCAAATGTTCTCATCAGTTTAGTAAGACAGAACTTTGCATTCGATGAAGGTTCATCACACTGTACGGCCCGCTGTTGTCTTAGACCAGTTCCAAAATGGCATGTGGGGTAGCTCAGAAGGGGTTTTGGAGAAATCCAGACGGTTTGTGACAGGCTCAATTTTTTGAATATTTGGCCTGAATTAATTGAAGTCTGCCCTTGATAAAACTCTTAAAAACCCCAAACATCTACATATATATGTGTGAGTGTATTTGAAACGACACTTGCATTTTATTCTGCTCCTCACTGAATTCATAAAGGAAATACTGAGGTTTTTCTGATATGTGTGTTAAAATAAAATTTCTGGTATTGTAAAAAAAAGGGTTTGCATGCTTGAAGAGAAACTTATTTACCATCCTGCTTGGTGTGATACTTTGAAATGGAGACATACAACTCTCTACCAAATGGATTTACAAGCTACACTGCCATTAAAAAGATTAGCCATGGCAAACATCCAAGAAAAGCGCAGGGAATGTATCGGAACAAACCAGTGATCTCAGTACGTTTTCCACCTCATCAAACCTAACAAGACTCATTTTCAAAACATATTATGAGAATTCAATTTGCTGCTTCACTGACATACAGAAGTACAGCTTATTTCTGAGTGCCTGTGAAATATTTTGATGATGTAATACTATATTGGTAGTAGAAGCTCTTTGTCTACAACTTAAGGGTTGACTTTTTCTCATAAGGTCTTACTTTACCTACTCCAGAACCCCAGATAACTGAAGCTACTTTTTATGACATAAAAGTGTAAGAATCAATCACATTTCCTATAATGCTTCCTTTTACAGCATTAACTGTATGGCTTTCGAAATACGATGTTCTGTACCTGGAATGACCCGATACTGCTATGTGTTAGAGCATTTAATCCTAGAGCCTACATTCTATGAAATCGTATTTATCAATTTGCTTTATTTATCTTAATGTTTTCACAGGGTGAAAACTTCTGCCAATTTTTCAAGTTCTTTAGCACTGATCACCCAGTCAAAAAGTTCCTGTAGTTTACAAGTATCTTTGACAAATCAGATTTCTAACGGCTGGGACAGGGATGAAAATAAAGGCCGCAAAATTATCCAGACAAAATGACCCATAGGTAATAATTTAATATAATGAAGTGAGGCAAGCTCTTCTTTTTATAAAGCAGAATCCTTCGAAGGGAGCAAGAAGCACGGAGTGCTCTGTCTCACTGCACTCCAGTGAATAAGGCTTCTCCCTCCCTCCGTCCCCTTTGGTGTGTGCAAGGCCCACTCTCAGTGAAATGCTGACACTGACATAATAAAAAATCCTAACAAGATACATGCCCTCAAAATCGGGAAAACTATTTGCTCTCCTCCTTCATGCTCTGGAGGGGTCACAAACAGTTTGGAATAAGCAAAATTCTTCTGTAGATGGGCTCAAATAATGGCTGTAGCTAAATACGACTCAAAATTCCCATGAGGGATTCCTTTTTTTTGTGACTTTTTGGGTTGTAGGGATATTTTAGTTTATTATATGCCACTGATCTTAAATAGATTTTTGCAAATAAAAGCTCTATTAGAAATTTCTGGAATATACCTGTCACTGAAGAAACATGCTGCTGAATGTGTACTATTCCAGAACAACACTTTCCAAATACCATACACCACAGAAGTTGTCACCACCATCCTGTTCCATAGCTAAGTGAATAGTGGTGTGAAAATAGTGTGACTGCTTCCAGAAATGAATCATCTGCATGTGAACTCTGAAGCTTTTGCTTGTTTGGAGTGTTTTTAAGGGTCTTGTCCCCAAGGATACTCTGGTATCTTACATAATGTTACTTCCTTTGGATGTCTTCGCACGAGCTGACGGGATTTAAATCCAGTCAAGAGTAGCAATGGAAGGAGGAGCCTACGGGTGCACAGGCATTTCAGGAAGGCTGATGGTTCTGAAGCAGCCGTAACAGAAAGATGCTGCAGAATCAAGGACTCAGGAAAATGCCCAAAGGCTCAGAACCAGCCGCCGACCCAGCACTTGGTTTCAGACTCAGACCCTGAGTCTGTGCCCAGGAGGCAGCCCCTGTGTGCCCCCCTGTGTGCCCCCTGNCTGTGTGGCCCCTGTGTGCCCCCTGTGTGCCCCCTGTGTGCCCCCCCTGTGTGCCCCCCTGTGTGCCCCCTGTGTGCCCCCTGTGTGCCCCCCTGTGCTCTGCCCAGCTGCCGAGGCCGGGGCTGTGGAGCACCCAGGGGCAGCCGCCGGCCCCGCGGGCAGAACCCGAGGCACAACGCTCTCCTTGCTTCTCCCCACACAGCCCCTGCCCAGAAAGCACAGACTCGTGCTGGAAACTGGAAAATATTTCCACTTGCTTCAGTGGGTAACCGAGACACGAGTGTGCCGACACACGCTTCTATCTGACCGTTTACTTTTTGTTCTTTCTGAGCTGGCTTCATGATTTCCCTTCTCTTTTCCTTCCTTTCAACTCCACTTCTTGACTGCTTCTTTGCCATCAGGCATAAATAGTCTCTTAAAAATTACTGTAAATTTAAGCATGTGTGCATGCGAAAAGCAGAACCATTCTTGTAATACCCATCTTCCAAAAGACATTAGCAATAAGACCGTCTATGATCAAGGGCATTAAATTACGTTTGTTTTGCTGACATCTCCAGTCTCTTTTAACACATTCACTTCAGGCAAGTAAGGACCTCACAGTCCTTAAGTCAAAATTTACTTAATAATTCTAGTCAACAGATTTTCTGATTTGTGAATTATAGGAATAATTACAGATTTGATAAAAACAACTGCAGATCTGATAAAAAGAAATTTAAGGACTCTATACCAAATAATCAAAAGTTAACAATTCCAGTATCAATCTCCCAGAGGGGAAGTATTGTGCCATCCTTCTGTGCTTCCATCATTAGTCTCGACCACCAGGAAGATGACTGTGGCAGAGAAAAAGGGAAAATCAGCTCTGTCTGTCCCATAATTAGACAGGAAACAATGTATTATTTTTTCCTTTCATTAGCATTCTGCCTCAATCACAATCTACCCTGTGTAATGCACAGAAAACAGTGATCTTGAGAATGAATAGCGAGTGCTCATGTAAAAATGACATAACAGATAAAGGCCTCTAGGTACCACTGAAACATAAATGAGAAATAGATATAATGCTAACACAGGTGCTAGAGGTAAGGCTGTACACACCTCCTTAGTATTCTGTACAGTTACAGACTTTTTTACACACACTACATTGCATCTATTTAAAAATACAGTGGGGAAGTGGGGAATTCCATGCGGAACAAATTTTATGCCCCGTTTAAAACAGTGGCAAAGTTGGAATTCAGGAGCTTAACCACTCATGTTAGCAGGGTAATTAATAGCAAAAAGAGACTGTTATTCTCTGTGTATGCCAGCCAGCAGAATTATACAAAATACACTTTGACTGTGCATGCCCCTGGATGATGCACAGACAGGCAGTTCTGGAGCACCCATGTGAAAAGCTTGCACAATTTATCTCCAATTGTTGAGGATTTACTTTTCCTCAAGATGCTGTTTCTAGCTGCTTTTCCACCCTATTTCACAAACTTTTGTTTCAGTTACACTTATTTAGTCAGGATTACTGCCAGGTGAGTTTTCTGAATAAAACTTCCAGCAACATCATTAATATAATGTTCAATATTGTTGAAATTTAACCAAACACTTTGATGAATTGCTAACCTACTCTGTTAATAAGGAGCAGGCTGTCCAATGAACTACTGTTGTCACAGTCAATAAGGATGAGAACTACTTGGCAATTGTTTGGGGAAAATAAACCATTAAGAGGGTCAGTAATATCAGAGCACTACTACTGTTGACAGGTATTGTCAGAGATGATTAGACACCTTTACAAAAATGCTTACTGCAGGGTGAAAAGTCGTCTGACATCATAAACCATCCTGTCAGCAGGGCCTTAACTCAAAACACGAGCCAACAATGCCATGTATATAAATGTCCCCTTAACTGGCATTTCCAGTTAGGAAAAATGCTCCTAATGAACTCTTCTCTTGTACAGGAATTGATAAAATCTGTTAGTGAGACGGGTGAAATGTATTTTCTAACAGGACACAATTAATTCCCTGGGAGGGCTCTTACCTGAAGCTGTCCCAGGCAGTTTGCCCCCGCTCGCTCGGCACAGAGCGGGACTGGCCCTGCTGCTGGAAACGCTCCCATGCTGCTCTGGGACTGCCTTCTACAGACAAAACATCCCCGAGCTCCTGCAGGAACTGTGGCAGCACTCACTGGGCAACAGTGGGGAAAATCCAGCTATTGCATCTCTTTTAGTCCAGCAAAGGCCATTCTGAACAACAGGGCAGCCTACATCTAGGTTCAAATGCAGATCATTCAGCAAACTTTATCAGGTTTCAGGAAGTGGAAATGCCTCCTGTTCAAAAACTCCTTGTGCTCACTCATCTGTCAACTGTCCCCACATTTCATATCACTGATTTTTTTCTAATACAAAATATTTGAGATGGGATAGAACTACAAAGCATCGATGAAAACAGCTCTTTATGGGAAAAGCTGAGATACACTTGATTTGGTCCATTTTATTTTTGAACTTAGGTATGAGTACTCATATTTACTAAACCTTTTCTCACTTTTAGGTCTTTCTATTTACATATGACATCGACAGAGAGCTTCAAAAGGGAAAAAATCCCAAACACTCCAAGACACCTTTACCTGAAGAAAGGATGGTGAATGTGGACTGCCTATACAACCTTTGGGTGCTCCGAAAGTTTTAAGGCCAAAGATATAAATAAAAGTATTTTGCTATTTAATTTACAGTCAACATTAGTGTGAGCTGGTACACAAATGTGATTTCAACAAAATGCCGCTCAACCAGTCAAAGGGTGACATCTAATTTTTGTCAGCTATAAGAGTGTCAGCTTCTTCCTCAAAATTGAATTACTGTTTTTTATTTCCCTGAACCTGAAAGGGAGAGTTGGATTCCCTAGATCTCTTCCTAAAAGATGACCCCTTGTAATTTATCTTCATATGGTCATCTTAGGCAGCAGATCTAAGCTAAGCAGTAAGACACATTGCTGTTTGAATTAGATTATCTGCTTCATAGGTACCAAAACACTAATAAGCCTTGGTGATGCTCTGCAAGCCAACTGGCCACGATACGTGTCTCACTTCAGCCAAATCAGGAGGGCAAACAGAGCCCTGCAAACACAGGAGTTATAGAGCAATGTGTTAAACAGCTGCTACTTGCACAGGCTACACTAACACCATGGTGATAGTACCAACAATCGGAGTCAAAGGTGACAATGGGCAGGGGGGGTCACCCGGGCAAACCCGCAGCAAAGGGCAGGACGGGTAAACAGGACTTGAGCCCTGACTCTGGGCACAACACAAAAAAGGAGGGTTAATGACATGGTGTTTTTATCAGAATCTTTCTTTTAGATTTTTGCTGGGCATATTGCTTTTTGGCCTAACACTCGTCTTCGGAAAATACTGGTCTATAACATGCTTCAGAGTGAGCATTCTCGTATCACCAGTGTTGCTCTGGACCTTTTTCAGTTAAAAAAAAGAATAAACCCAGAGCCTCTTTCTTTTTCCAGAGAGCATAACGCAACCCTTCACTTTCTGTGAAGAACATTCACCCAGAATGCTCTCCATAGCGAAAAGCTCCCCTCGCTGCTGAAAAACACCCTGTGGCCAAACCCTGGTGATGAGGAGGACACGTGCTGGTGCTCACTCCATCCCGCTGGCACCAGAACCTGCCCAGGATTAGAGGCTGACACGTGGCTGGCTGATGGCAGCTGGCACAATGTGCTCTGCTGTTTGATTCCAGAGCCGTGGGGAGGCCCAGCTAGCAAAAATGGATTATTTGGCAATACTAAAATAGATTATTCGGCAACACCAGTGCCTCAGTAAGTGAACACTGAGTGATGCACTCTATTGCTTTAATAACAGTAATGCTGTACCCCAGTCAATGTATGCAATACTGCTACTATTACAAGTGGATAAATGGAATTATGAATAATGTTGGCTTGTTGGGAAGGACCCAGTGCTGGCTTGTTGCACCAGAACAGCCTGATGTTACTGTATATGACTGTGATTGAGCTCGATGTCTGTCCTGGGAATGTGCCTGCCTGTACTTCTCAAAAGTACATTACTTTGGGGCTAAAATTTGCAAAGTTTCATACTGGAAAAAAAAACCCCTTAGAACCTGAGGCAAGAAGTGGGTCAGGGTTCAGGCTCCAAACTACTGGGCTTTTCAGCAGTACATTCAGACAGGAATACAATGGACAGCCTGGCTGGCAGCAAAGACCATAAGCTGTTTAGAATATGCTTTATTTTCTGCTTGCAGCATAGTCTGTAGTCCTTACCTTACACACAGTGTAGACTAAATCTTTGAAACTGTTTTATTTCATTTGTTTTCCTTTCTTTTCCCCTTTGCCACAATTCCTTAAACCAAACAGAACTGCATACCTGGGTAATGCTCTCCAGTTCCTCACAAATTAAAGAAACACCCTGTTTCAGTTCGTAAACTGAAAATTGGTGAGAGCGGCACGGGTTTAATGTGGGGAGAAACACGGAGGTAAAATCTGTCTGAAAAACCATGGTAATGATTAAATTCTCATTGTTCTGGAGGAGATGACAGCTGTCTCTCTGCTTCCAGCTGGGAAGTTGTTCCTGTGCTCCAGCCTTAGATGCTGGAAGCACCCAGACAACTGCATCATGTCATGTGCCAATTTGTTCCTCTGGGGCTGAGAGATCCATGGGTGATTTCAGATACCTCACTAATACCTGGAAGGTGTTTTACAGTGCATGAGTGAGTCTGAAGTTATTTCTGTTCAGTGGAAAATACTTAATTGACAAAAAAAATAAAATCATGTTATAAAAGTAACTGATAAAGCAAGCATAAAAATAACCTAGGGCTTTTTTAATCTGAGTGCCCAACTTCCCTTTTGTGAGACAACAGGACCCAGCAGCATCAGTGAGGTGATGTTCTAGGAAATGAGAATCCCTTTGTTTCAGGAGTGCTGCCCTGCCCTGGCAGCAGGCAGTCTGTATGACCTGAGGACACGCAGAGGTGGTGAGAGCACTGGAAAGAAAGGGCAGCCTGTTGACACCCAAACCATCATCCTGTCCCTCCGTTTCACACCCAAGGGTGACCTCAGGGCTCTGTGCGACGGCACCAGAGGTTCTGCTCTGAAGGGTCTCTGCACAAGGGAAGGAACAAGGGAGTGCTGTGGCCTTTGCTTCATGCACAGCAGGCTGGCGCAGTGCACATCAGCCCAGAAAAATGCATGAGTCGTTGTGCAGCCTTCTAGAATAGAGAAGGGTCATGGGACAAAATACAAGGTAGAGAAAAAATATTTTATAGACTAAGTAAAATTTTTTCAGAATAATGAACCAGTGCTAGAGCGAGTTCCAAAGGAGGAACACTCTTCTGAGAGTAAATGAGATTCAATCTGTCTCCTGGTGAGAGGCATCAAAAGCCAAGACACTGCCAGTGCAGAGGGTCTGCTTGAGACAAATATCACACAGAGGGTATCTAAGACACAAACATATGTCCAACCAGTAAATTACATGACAGCCTAATTCAACAACACACGGGAATAGGTCACTTTAAGAGAATGATTAATACGTGAGATTGCTGTGCATGCAGCCTTATCTGAGAGCAAACCTTGTATGTGGGTGTGAACTCTTGCTAAAGTCACCTCCTATCTTTGCTATACAACAGCTACAAGAATAATTATAATAATTTATGGAGAGCAGTGATAAAGGTAACAATTGCCCACCTGTATATTGACAGACCACAATGTCGTTACTTCTTTTTTTCACACCTCCTGCCTTTTGCAGTGATTGTTGACTGCTATGAAGTCGTTTGCAGCCTCACACTGGGCTGTTTGCTCATGGCCAGACTGTTCAGCCTGTGAGTGACAGAGCTTACAAAGTTTAAAATTCTGAATTGTATTTAGTCTCCAGTGGCTTGGGTTGCTACAGGCTACATTAGATCACAAAGGGTAATGAGATGAAAACATGAATATTCAGTATATAAAGTAAAAGGCCTCAAAATATAGAAGTATAGGAGTGGGTGAATAATGTCTGAAAAATACTCTGCTGGAAAGATTTTTTATACAGGTTGCCTAACATAGCAGACCCGCCACACAGCCCCTGGTTTCTTGCTAAGCTGTGGCTTCCCTCCCAGGCTGCCCTCACCTTTTGCAGATCTCAGCAGGACAGAGGAAGGGTTTGTGAGGGAAGGGTGGGCTCTGGACAGGGCCAGAGGAATGCCTGGCCCAGGCTGTCCTCCTGCCACTGCCCTGCAAGCTCCAAGGACCCCGGACAGAACATGCTGGGAGCCCGTGTGGACACAGCATCGGCAGATCCGGGTCCAGAGCAGGTGGGATAAGATTTTTTTCCCTGGAAGTTCATTCACTGCATCCATGGCATGCTCCTCTGGGCACAGGAAGACAGGGTGGTGAGCTGATATTGGCTTAGGCACATACACTAAAGAATTAAAAGGAACTCAGAACTGAAGAGGAATTCAGAAAATGCTTTAGGGCTGCTGAACAGAGAGGAGATAACTGACAGGCCTGCAGATGCTGTCTGTGCTGTAAAACCACAGAATGAAGGAATGGTTTGGGTTGGAGGCACCCTTAAGCTCAGTCAAGGCTTTGTTCTAGATGGTTCTAGGGGGTGACTACCTGAGCACCCCTCCCTCTGTCACAGTGCGACAGTCACCCACGGCAGGAGGAAGAATTCACATCAGATCAAGCAGACATATGGTCTTAATGACAGCATTGCACTGGGGAAGAACAATAAATTAGTTTTGAGTACCCTAAGTATGCCTTCAAAGATGCTATTTTTAGATGTGGCTGTAGGAGAGCTCAGAAGTGGCTCTCCAATCCTTCCTACATTCAAAGTTAACTAAAAAGTCCTGGAGCTAACGTGTAGTAACACAGAGTCTGTCAAGACCTTGTGGAAACTCCTTTGCATATGAGTAACATTAATTTGCTGTGCTGCCTTAATATCACTCCATTCACAGATGCAAAATCAATTTATAACTATAAATCTCATAGAAGCATGACATAAGTAATTATTATTTATACCGACCAAAAATTATGTGTAATTAAAAATAATAATGTAGTTCTGTAAAATCCAACAAATGCTCATTTGCATATTGTTTAGTAGTTTGAGAACCAAACTGGCAGTTTTGAAAATCCTCATTCACCTGCCATCTTATCACCCTTGCCAAGGCTCTAGTCTCCACTCCTAGAGCTGTAATTCAAATTTTGTCCCGTGAACTGTAGAAGGAACTCTGAGAGCAGAACTCAGCTCCCTCCTCCTCACAGAGGTGGGGACTGGCCACAGGCTGACAGCATCCTCTACTTCTGCACTTGTCCTTTTGATGCCATGCTGTACTCAGAAGGAGTAACCCAAGGCAGACACGCTACAGGGGCAGGAAAATCCACCTGCAACAGCCTTGCCAGGTGCTCTTCTGAGATGCTGCTGTGAACCAAAGGGAAGCACGTGTTTTACTTCTTGTTTTGAAGCCTCTCAGGTCACGTTTCAATACACAGTAAATGCAATGGCCATTACAAACTTGTAAAGTCTTGAAAAATAGCTTTTCTAAAAATAGAATTGACTGTCCTGGCTTTTAGTGATTCAAGCCAGGTCGACAAGGTTGTATTAATTCGGTTACAGTGTTATGTGCAGCCTTTCCCAGTGGACAGTCAACGTAACACACCTTCCTGCAGAGGCTTCAAACGAGGTGTGTCCTCGCTCAGAGGACATGGAAGATTTGGAGTAACTTGTTATGGAGACAGCTCTCTCCAGAACACGCAGTGCTGAGAAGAGCTGTTCAGGGATATTCCTGTTTCCTCAGTGGCTGTCTGGACTTGGAAAATACAGCAACACAGGAAAAGAGGCTCCTGGTATTTCAATTACTCTGCAGGATTATTCACATTATTCCTTAGAGACAAGCAAGAATTCGGTAGTTTACAAAAAAATATTGTGAAGTGTTCTTGACTCAGTACAGAATGTCCACTCTCCACAGAATTTAAACTTCTGACACTCCCTACAACATCAAAATTTTACTTTTAGGAACCATGAGCACAGGGACTAGAAAGAAAACAAAAGGTTTATATAACATTCAGTTTATAAAAGCTGGTATTAAAAACATAATATAGTAGCTGGGAATATGCACAGGCCTTTTTTTTTTTTTTTTTTTTGCCAAAACCTGTGCATAATGATTCCTGAGATGTTTTGCCTGGCAGGTCATAAGAGTTAAGAGCTCTCCCTGGTTGCTTGATGTATTTTACAATCAGCTGAGAAGAGCAAGTAACAAACTGCAGGAAAGCACACAGCACACTGCACGTGGATTTTGAAGAGCAAAATGAAACTGATAGTTACAAATACAGTGAAGAACAAAATTCCATTGAGATATTCCAGCACATCATTTCATTATGGAATTTTATAGTTAGGAAAATTGCTTCAGAAGCCAACATTTCTATCACTACTTCTAATGAAATGCTGCGTCAGTGTCATGAAAAACTGGTAGAGAAGGGCTGACAGTTTCAGAATTTTAGGTCCCTAAATAAAAAGGTAAGAAGAATCTTGAGCTTTGTTAATGAGAGTTTGCATTTATTTTGTTTCTCTTCCTTTTATTACTTTCCCTAGATCCCAGACATCAAGAGTGGTATCTCTTCCCAATCACTCCTGTGCAGACAAACAGAGCCTCAGTTTCCCAAAAATTTATGAATATATGAGTTTTTTTATCAATATATTAAGGCAATTTAGCAGTTCCTTAGTATAGTGACTTCCTTTGAAAAAAAATTTACCAGTATAAAAATAGATGCCTACATGACTATCATAGTTTCATTTGAAAGTAAGAAAAATGGACAGAGAAATCAATTGTAAAAGATGCAGATATAGTAACACAAAACAATTAAAACAGAAAGATACAAAAATGTTCTCTCTGTTCAGATTAGTACAATAGATGAAATCTTTCCATAATTTCAAACAAAACCTGGGAATATGCAAGAATCAGATTTGACTGTTTTCTCAGTCTGTACTCAGAAGTACTTAAGCACTTTGAGGTCACCAAAACTTCTGAATCTTAACAGCAACACATTTACTCTCTTTTTTTGTAACAACAGACTCAAATTTAAAATTAAATTCAGAAATACTAGTACAGTGATAACTGAGAAAAATACAATTAAGAGACAAACAATTCTTCAGCCTACGAAGAAGATTTTGCAGGAGTGTGTGATGGAGCTGCTCCCAGTGGCCCAAATGGTGACCACGTGTGAGCATCAGGACAGGCTTCAGTGCCCACGGGGCTTGAGGAAATGCTGCTCAGGCCTAGCTGGACTCCAGACTTTCCCCCAGAAAGGTGTTCTGTCCCCTGCACTCGCCCTATGCCGGGTGCCATGAGACACTGTTCTCTTACTAATTATTTGAAACATGACTTTGCTCATTTTGATCCTACAAACCCAGTGCTTCTCACCGGGCACTCAGCCCCGCAGGAACAATGGACACTGGCTGTCCTGGCTGGGACCAGAACTCGAGCTGCACTGGGTGCCACACAGGGCACCAAGGCAAAACAGGGGCACTCACAGGGCAGCTGCTTCCACCTTCTCCTACTCACACCCGAGAAACTGGATCATGGTGTGACCCACTCCAGGAGAGGGTGAAAACAAACCCAGGAAACTGCTTAGGGGGAAATTTTGACCCCACTGAAGTTAACCACAAAAATATCACTGACTCAAAGGACCAAAGCTTTCAGCTCCAGGCCAGCTACAGTAGTGTATTAGTAAGATCTCATGATAAAGTCCAGAGAAAAGGCAGTTTAGACTGACAAAAACCAAACTTTTAAGTAAGTTAGTCTACTGCAGCTCAAAGGGCTGTGACCTTTCCTATCTATCTCAAAAGTACACTGAATTTCCAGCATGCTTTTTGAGGGAAAAAAGTTAAAAGTAGACAGAAATGCAACTGTGGTATTGATTTGTAGAACTCTGTGTTCTACAATCAATCAATCAATTGCATGCAGAAATGACAAAGCAAATGGAAGAAAGAGAAAATTGTCCTAACTGCCCTTTCCTTTTCTGAGAGCTGTGAAAGGCAATACTAGATGTGTTCAGTACCGTTTTAACCAAGATACTGTCTGCATTCCATGATGTAAGTCCAGAACACCAAGCATCAAGAACACCAAGGATCAAGGAAGTAGAGAGTGATTCATTGACGAAATCACTACAGATGAAATAGACCACAATTAAAATAGAATGTATAAATGAAATTCTGAAATAGTACTTTAAGGCTATCATTACAATTGCTTACAACTTCCTTCTAAATTCCAGTGCCTGCTAACTAAGCCCCTAAGCCTGACACAAAAGTGACCAGAGCTTTCTCTGTCCCTTCTCTCAGTGACAAAGCCTTTGTTTGATGCATTTGCAGAACAAATGGATGCACTACACACTTTCCAGCTAAGAATAACAAGAAGCTTAAGGAAATGTTTTTTGAAGCTACAGGGCTGATTGTATCCTCCTTTAGTTACAAGGATTTTGGATACAAGACATACACTAGATTTCATTAAAAATGCAAAATCTAGTGTATGACTGGATATATGACAAATGTAATTCAAGCTTGAATTTACAAATGCTGCGGTATAAAAGCAGCTACACCATCATAAGCTACAGAAGAGAAAAAAAGAGAAAAAATGGAGGAACAATTACTGGAAGTAAAAGCAAGACATTTAGGCCATATATTTAATTTCTTCCTTGCATGAGTGAAAAGATTCCAAGTTAAAAAGAATATGTCTTACATTAAAATAATTGCTTTTGCCTATTTAAAAATACACGGTTTTGCAGTTAATAGGACATTGTGATCATTATTTCAATAAGAAGAAAAATAAATAATATTATTTCTTCTGGAAAATCAATGTGCTTGTTTCATGAACAAAACTAACATACAGACCCTGCAGTAACATTTACAACTGAGAACCCAGTTCTGCAGTACCTCACTCACACTGGACTTCCTGAGCCTGTGGCTGTGCAAAGACCGTGGGATGGGCAGTAGCATAGTCCTTGCCCCATGACACAGAAAACAAGGAGGGATGGGTGAAAAAAGCATCCTAATGTAAAGCCAGTTTGCTCTTTGTACGTGCATGGGTTTAGCCTGTTGTTTTTACGTATTGTATTTTTTGCAAGATTCTCATATTCAAGTCTCATATTTTGTCAGTATCGTCTGTGTAAGTTTGAAGAAGTTTTGTGTGAAGTAAACTCAGTGTTAGCATCCCTTCCATGCCACTTTTCCATATATAAAAATTTTTTACCATTTATTATTATTACTATTACCTAGTTGTTAAGAAGGAAACCGGGTGAGTAGAACTAAGACACACAGAGACTGCTCACACCTAATTTCTGATCTCTGCTTGAGGGGAGCACGACACCAAACTGCACTTACGGAGTGGTCTGAAGAATCTGAAAACTATTAATGGAACAACGTATTTTTGGCAAGCCTTGCGCTGGCTGGAAACACTAATGTTGGACAAATGAAGTAGGAGAGTATGTATGGTATAAAAATCATATTACTTCCCCTCACCTTCATCTACCCTGACCAGATACACGACGAGTGAGACACACTCAGGGATGTACACACACTGCTGGTCTACTGTTATCATACTCAATCAATAAGGACAATTTAGACTGGTGGTAACCTCTCCGTGCATACTTCCACTGTCCCAGGGGATCAATACAAATCAGTATCGCAGCTGGCTAGTGAGGAGTAATGAGATTATGATCACAAAAAGGCAAGCTTTCCATATTTTTTCTTAGTGTATGCCAAACCATCATACTTTTCTATCTGCCCATGAAGCATAAAATAGCAGTATTTAAAAATATTATATCTATTAACAAAAAAGTATATAAAAAGCATAGTTTTATCTGTCCTTTTTCTACTATTTTTTAAACTTTTCCCTTGTGAATGCAATATTTCTTTCCCTTGAAAGCAACTGTGAGATTTGACTTCCTCACTCTTGGAAAGGGACCATACGTGTATAAAATGGCACATATTTTCCACAGGTTTCTGCCATTTGCAAAAAGCTTGGTTTTGTGTGAGAGCCATACTTGTCTATTCGTGGCTAAAGCACCTCAGGGATACAGCTGACTAAAATCATGCACGTGTATTAAGCCAGCCAAGTTATTCTAACAGTCTTACACGATGTTTACTGAAACTGAAAAAGCAGGATCTAAGTTCCTGCCCTCTTTCCTGATGCCCCTCTCGGATTTCCCCGAGTGATGGCAATAGGCTCCACGCCCCCAGCTGAGTGCACTCCTTCTGAGTGCCACTGCTCCAGTCATCAAACAGATCGAGGCAAAGACTGTCTTTATGGCTGCAATAACGTGATTTAACAGGTGATCTGGCCCCAGTGCTTAGAAGTCCTTACACATCTGTGAGCACACAGTCCCGCCAGGTCTGTTTTAGGAGCAGCCATAAAAGACAGGATCAGTGGAACCCGAACCATGAGCTACGGAGCTCTACTGGCACGTGGTTTACTAGTGATGGAGGGGATGTGGGGAGAATAAACAATCATGAAAGGAACAGAGATCATTATAATTCCTGCAATAAATATGGGAACATTCACATTTTACCGACAGTGCAAGTAACAATTATGTTGTAGCTAGTTAAATAAATGGATTATATATGAATCTTACCTGGGAGGAAATGAGATGTCCAGTTCATACAATCTGTCTTTAAAGACTGACAGCTCTCTGTCAAATTCTAAAAGCTATAAAAGATAGAAATAAATGCATTCACTTTTTAATGTTGAACTACAGCAATTTAGAAGTACTACATTATATAAAAGGAAATAAAAAGAGACTATGATCACACACAGCTTGAGGTATAGCCTTCATAGAACAGTTTTTATAACACAGTGTAAAACAGTCTGGACTATTTTGATGCAAAAACAGTGCCTTGAGAAAAGTGTTCAAAACATTAATTTTCCTCTGTGAAAGTCGTAACACTGGCTCTTCACAGCACTGACCTGTAAGTGCTCTTATACTGCAAGAAGGCTACATTTCTTGAAATTTCATTAGCAATATTTTCAGAGATAAACCAGATTAGCATTAAAAAAGTACAGCAAACTGATATGCTAATCAGCCCATGAGCATGTCAGTGAAATGTATCATATTACTCTGTATTATCTCTAGTGCAGATAAGCAGGTACAATAATCACAAGGATGTGCACATCACTCTTCCCAGGCAAAGACGAGTGGTGTTCCTGCACGCCTGCTCCGGGTGGTGCATGGCAGGCAGCAGACAGAGGGACATGTGACAGCAGGTAAAGGGTGTTCCCAGGCAGCAGCCAAGACAGAGCACCAGAAGCAGGTGTTTAACAGAGATGTGCAAAAGTCTAGATTTAATGTCCTGTGTAAATATAAGTCCTAGGCACATTGCTTTTCCCCTGGACCTCTACAGAGAAAATAAATATCCACAGTCTTTGTTCATAAACACAAATCCACTCACAACAAGTCAATGATAATTGTCCCCATTAAACCCGTAATTGGTCTGATGGACACAAACGATCTCACTCCAGAACCGGGCTGGGGTGCAGCCCGATGTCCCAGGGAACCGGCAAGCGAAGGACAAAAGCTCACCACGGGCACGGCGCTGGCCCTGGCTCGGAGGAACACTTGCTGTTCTGAGAGCAGCCCGGCACTGTCCCGCGCCTCGCGGTGTGTTTGCCCACTGTTCATTAATCATGTCCCATCTCACAGCTGTGCTGATACCACTGTATGAATGGCAGAGGTTCCCAAAGAAATTAGATCGTGTCCCTCTTTCTCCTCTGTCACCTCATAAATCATTCCTGAAACGTGCAATTAGCAGCTACTTGTACACATTAATTATCTGTGTGAAAAGCAGCTACCTGAACCACCTGCACTGCTGATTAGCTGCCTCTCCACGGCTCACCCAGCTCTCTCCAGCCTCTCCTGCCATATGTGGGTACCTTTACATGAAGCAGCCAGGTGATGGGCAGCTTTCCCTACTTCAGTTCATCCGACACCAAACGCTGTGACAGTATGCTGGAAAAGATTCTGCAACACCAGTAACTGCGACATTTGTAAATGTTTTAACATCTGACTGAAAGCCTGAGAATTCAATATGTTTGGATAAATATTTAGAAGTATCTGTGTGGAAACTTCCAGTATGTATGTAATAATACGCTCAATCATAAAAAAGTTGGGCTGGTCCAGCCACTCACTAGTCTAACTGAAGCAATCTCAACATACTTGAAGAATAAATGGATGTTTCCATTACCATGAATGTTTCCAGACTGTGATTCTGTATTTCAGTAAGCAGAACAGATTGGTAGCCATGATACATTCACACTGGCTGTGAAAACAAATGTTACCATCCCTTTCCTGCTCCATGTGTCTCCACCTTAAAGGTATCAACTGCCCAACGTGAATCTGGGAGAAGAAAACAAGTTGCCATCCCCAGTTAAAACTATTAATTGAAATGTATGTCTATTAATGTGGTGCAAATACATGTTTCCTACTTTTCCAAGTAAACAGCTCGGAGCAGGGAAGGGGAGGCGTCAGGAGAAAAGGCTGTTTCTGAAGTGTTAAACTGCGAGGACTGAATGAAAGAACAATGCTCCCCAGAACACAATGGTATAAATTACTCACGGGCATCCCAAGGGCTGGCGAAGCTCAATAGATACATTGTCCTCTCACACCAATTCACACTTTCAAAATTTTATACATTCAGATTGTTCTTGCTGTGATGATATCTGCAAACTCAATGAGGCCTGGAGTTTAGAGGACTAAGCATTTGGATGTGCATTATTATCTACAGAAGCTTCTGCCGTGTTTGTTTGCTGCACTTGTGTATGTAGTGTCTGTGCTATGCAGATGAGCCGCTGACACTGGTGACAGATAACAGAAACAAGACAGCATTGTGTACTGTGCTGTCAGTTTCCCAAGTTTCCCCAGGTAAAGGGACAGCTTCAATCTGAAACGACACAGTCAAAGCTCAGCTAGGTGCCTAGAAGTACTTAGGGAATGCTTGTGGTGAAGAATTCATCCTGCCATGTAAAACAGCCAAATATTTTTACTGCATTATTTGCAAAAGCTTCTATTTCCTGCTATATATTAAATAATTATGCACTTCTATAAATTATTTTTTCCCTAGCTGTTAAGTGACTGTGTTACAGTACCTGTAACCTTCTGTCCACAAAGCTTGCAGACAGACACCTGGTGGCTCTTGCCGAGGGCAAGGACAGGTTATCTGTGTGCTCAGGGCTGAGCAGTGGGAACCTCCCCACAACCTCTCTGTGCTCACCTGGCAGCACTGCAGGCAGTGAGGAGAGGAAGGGAAGAGATGATGAAAACCTGAACTGTGCATTTTGAGAAAACCGCAGTTATTCTTTTTAGTAGAGAGCATGTTTTAACTATTCTTTTTTGGTATGAAAAGCACTTGCATTCTCATTTAAGCCTGTCATCTCCAAATGCAAGATTTTTGGTGCAAACGCAACATGTTCGCTGGGTCTTGTCACAAACAATTACAAAAGTCCCTTGTCCTGAAAGCAACTTTAGTAAGAGAAGGCACAGGGCCTGACACAGCCACCATATCTGCTTTAGGACAGGACCACGGGTGCCTGGAGCAACCTGGCATGACAGAAAATGAATGAAAATTAACACAGCAAGATGATACTGAGGAGCAGTCAGAATTTCACAGGGTAATGTCTTCACTCTTAAAGCATCTAACATTGTCTTTAAAAAACCCCACATGGAACATACTCCTTTCGTGGCAATTTCAGCACAAACTGCTCACTCCTTTCCATACTGTACACCAATCAGCACCATGAATAATGTCATTGCTGCAACAGGAAACATGAGTATGTCGGTCACTCTAAATGCCTTAAAAATGATAAAGAAATTAAGTTCAAATGCTAAAAATCAATATATTGTTCTAGTTAATTTATTCATAATAAGATCATCCTTAAGAACCAAATCTTTAAGGTGTTACCTGACACGCTGTGGTAATCTGAGCAATTACACAGAGATTTTAAAAATGCTGTGACTGGCAGTTTGTTCCAGAATTATATGTCACAGGCAGTTTTTAGAAGACTAGTTTTTTTTCCTCCAAGCTCAGTTTCACTAATGTATATACACCTAAATAAGAGCAAAGATGATGCAGGGTCTATGTTTTAGCTGTTCCAACACTGAGTTGATGATACTACATCAAGATGTTTGCTCCACAATGCCCAGTGACCAGCCCAACAGGAATGTTTGATTGACACTTGAATGAAAATACCATCCCTCCATACAGGTAAAAATACATCATACATCAGTAGTTGGCTCATACCTGTGAGCCACTGTGACCCCACACTGCAGGGAATGCAGCCTGGCACTGTGTGTAGGAATGACTGGATTTGCAGTAAAGGATATTTCCTGTTTAATTTGAGGAGAATAAAAAGCATTTAGGGCTGATGCCTGTGTCAGCTGCAGAGCCCATCACCTCCTAAGGGAATTACCAGAACTGCTGGTTTTGTAGGGTGCTGTGTATTCTGTAAAACCTGCTGAAGGGAGTCTCACTTTTTGCTCCTTCTCTCTTGGCAGTGCTGTAACATGCATTCATGCCCCAGGGTGGAGGAGAAAGCAATGCACAAAATTCTAAATTTCTACATTATGCAGCTTGACAGTAATCAAAGGGTTATAAGAGAGTTTAGGCAGCTGCAGAAATCGAGGTTCTGCTTGCTTCAATTTAAAGCAGTGAGGCACTGGTAAAAGGTCAGCATCTATTGGTACACTGCAATGGGCCACCTTGGCTAAAATCATACACGTATGAACCCCTTCAAACAGGGCAACTTAATTCAGTCATTGGAGTAGAACAACGGCAATTACTCATCAAGACCTACAGACCAAAGTCAGAGCACTGGTAGATCAGGAGGTGATATTAGCAGCATTCATCAAATCCATCTGCAGGGCCCACCAGAGAATTCACAGCTGTGAAAGGGAAATGAAGTTTCAGACCAAAAAGAGGAGATGAGCATACAGAAGTGACCTCAGAGAATTAAAACATGTGGACCCTGGTCACCGCAACCTCCTTTGCCAGTCTTGTGGAGCACACGTTTTTTTCCAAGAGACTTTGGAAAGACAGTAGTTTTATCCATCTTTCCAGTCACAGCAAATTATTTGGAAACTGATGCAGCAGTCTACTGACTACAGATAAAGGTCTGTGGAAATGCTGATCCTTCCCATTTATCCATGAAAATGCCATACACAACTCTGCCTGATTTTAAAGCTACTTCTTTCTCTAATGAAGACTTTGTAAAATGATCTATTACTAAATATTTTAAATCTCAATCTTCTTTCTCTCATTGTCAGTCTTTAAAATCATGTTTCACAGAAGAAATCCCAAATCATTGAATGTAAATGTACCTCTTGTGCTGTTTTTGTATAATATTATATTTCTGCACATATCTATATATCCCGAATGGCAGTGCTGTCAAATCACCAACGCCCACATAAATGTGGATCTATGGCACCCAGAGAAATGGCACCAAAGACACTGTTCTCAGCATTAGGGGGGTGCAGCACTGAGGGCTGACACTGCTGGTATGGCTCAGCTGCCAGCCAAACACCCTGCTACCAGTCCAAGGGCTCAGCCACCCCTCTGCTCTGCAACGTGCAGCAGAGAACCCAGATCTTATCCTGTGAGACTTTTGTTACTTGAAAAATAAAGCAGAAATCAGAACCTGTCATACTACACAGGAAATTAGTTTTTAATGAGAAGACTGAAGTATATGTAAAGGATAAACTAGCTAAGAAGCCAAGAGCACCGACACAGACTAAGCCTAGGCTTCCACTCGTGCAGCAGCAGTGAACCTTCTGCTGACCACAGAAGCCCCTTCCACAGCCCAAGGGCTCCTTGCCCACACGCTGCCCTGCAGCAGTGAATTGCATCCCATCCCTCACGCTTCCCGTGCCCAGCAGAGAGCCTGGAGCACCCGAGGAGTAACACAGAGCCTACAGCCCCCACCACCCTGTGCTCCGGCCAAACTCCTCCAAGAGACAGCATCTCCTCACGAGAACATCCGTGTGATGTGAGGGCAGTGTGGCCCACAGGCCAGCGGCTGTGCCCTGGGACTACCAGCTGGTCACAGCTGAACACACACTTCCCATTTTCTGATGGGAAAAATGGATTTTGTCACTCACTCTCCTGGGAGTGCTTACCTTGATTTAAAAAAAAATTGACTCTGGAAAAATGCATTCACGCAAATTGCCATTTTCAAAACTTTGCTGGGACAGGCACTAAATATTATTGTAATAATTCATACACTGTGCACAACAGCTTGTGACAAAGCTCCTTCAAAATGCCAGGAATGACTGAGTGGATGCTGTCTTTAAAACCAAAAGACTTTAATTAGGAATATCCTGCTTGCAAATACGACACACTCAATGGATTATTTCATTAAACTTTACATATCTGTTACTGTGAAACATTAGTTTGTCCCACTTGGGAGTCCAAACCAGCACGCACTGCAGTGTCCTGTTACACGGTTACTTGTGAGCTGCAATTCGGCAAAAACATGAAATATGGAGAATACAGTTTTAGTATTACTTGTAGAGTGGCTAAAAACCAGAATTTTCTTGAGGAATGACTATGAAATGTTTCTTACTTGGGCCGAACTCCCACTGTGGGTTGAAGATTGCCCCAGGCGAGGCCTCTGAGGCGGGCTTGGCTGAGCGTTTTGGGGAACAGGCAGGCCCACAGAGGGTATGAATGCTGGGTGTGCCCCTGGGGGATGTGGGGAGCTCCAGTCCCTCCCCGTGCCTCCCTCACAGAGTCAGGCATCTCGCGAGGTCACTGGGAACTTTCGGACACCTGGCACTGAGGTGTTCCTCTTCCAGCAGGGACCCAAATTCGCCCCCTCCCTGTGCGGAGCTGCGGGTGCCAGCAGGTGTGTGTTGGGGCAGGAGGGCAGGGCACACCTCCCGCCCAGCTGGGCTCTGCCCGTGGGCTCTGCCCGTGGGCTCTGCTGGCACTGGCGGCTGCTGGAGGCTGCTCCTGGGAGCAGCACAGAGAAGAATTTCAGCCTGTGCTTCCCACAGCATTTTTCTTTCAACATCTATGTAACAAAAATACACAGACAGGCCTCAGACCAGGGATCAGAACCCATCTCTCCATCCTTGTAGCTGGGTACCCCACTCTCATCTCTAGCTGTACTTTTGGTATGGAAGTGTTTTTAAGTATAACTTTTCAAGTTAAACTTACTATTTGCTTTTCTCTGTGTGTGTGTGCAATCCTTTGTGCACGCAGGCATTCATCTGGGAGGTTATGAGGGGTAGCTGGAGAGTGCAAGAGGATTGAGCTACTGCAGAGAGATGGTGAAGAAACCATTAAGCACCTTTCTATCTTCATTTGGCTTGCCACAGACTTCGGGCAAGATGTGGAAGCCTTGGTATGGTGCTTGTGTGCACAAGTATTAACTGTAAGGGATGAGGGTGAGATCCATAAACTCGGAGACTGGAATGCAGGTGCAAGCATTGCCTCCTTGGATATTCTTTTCCACGTCACACAGGTTAAAAGGGCCAAGGCACACTAGCAGATCATACCCCAGGCTGGATTACAGAGTGCAAATACAGATGCTGGACCTACTCTTTGGGCTAGACTTAAACAAGAACCAATGCCTAAAAAAATAAATATATCACAGTACACCTGAATTACCCTTAGGCCTTACAGCAGCTGTATAGAACAAGACAGAGGGGAAAAGATCATGAAATAATATTTGTAACTTTGTGTGATGGACAAATTCTGCATCAGAATAATTCATCTATTTGAAACTTGCAGTAAACCACTAACCCAACACATCTGGATTGACTTGTTTGTGCAATCTGGCTTTACATTTACGTTTTGCTAGTGAGAACAATTTATTGGTAATATTTCCTATCTCTGTCATTTCTCGTTTTGCAGTTTATCCAGTGGCATACCAGCTAATTGCTGATTTAAACAAATGCAATTCTAAACACAGGAATGCTGCTTCTGAATAAAGAAACAGAGCATGAAGCTATTTTCCTATTAACACTTTACGAAAATCAGGCATCTCAGAAGACCACCTTAAATAAAAGAAGCAGTTTCAGGATACGGAGGATTTCCTTATGACCAGTCTGAGGTAGCAATGGTCCTAAGCAATCAATTTCCTTTCTCTACCCTAATTTGCCCTTATACATCATATTCAAGATTTTATCTGGACAGGGGCTGGTTGGCTCAGTGGATAAACCTCTGGCTTTTCACCTCTGGGATCATGGTTCAAGTCATACTCTGATGAAATGCACTTGATCGTCCTAATCTAGTTCCTAGTGGACAGTATTCCCATTATCTTTAAAAGGGTCAGAGCCAAGGCCATTGGGAAGAGTGCATTGTGTTATAGCTTGTCTGTTGATGAATACATTCTCAGTGACGCCAGATCCTTAATCTTCATAAGCATACATATTCTCACAAAAATCTTAATAGAGGTCCTTGTGGACTAAACCTTTCTGCTCAATTTGGGTATCATTTCAGGATTTCCTGGGAATACACCGCCCCACCCCTACCCCCCCAATAAGTTGCTTACAATTTAAAAGTATGTTTGCTTCAACTGTTTGCAATAACACCTCTAAGTTAACTAGCATGGTAACGGATCACTTTAAATCACTACTTATCAGAGGGAGAACAAGACCTTTATACTCAATCAGTTCTTACGGCATATTAGAATTTTCTTCTCATACCATATCAATTGAATCTGAAGAGACACACAGAATAAAGGGAATTCATTCTGCGAAAGGGAAACTGAGTCAGAACATACTCTCTGTAGGAGTTCACTGTTTGTCCTCTGCACCAAGAGAGCTGCTGGACAATTAAAGTGAGAAATAGAACCACTTCCATTCCATGAAAACCCTGGCTGGGAATCACTGGGCTTTCCAGCATGACATTCTTGGATGTGGTTTGGAATGAATGCTGGAACACCACCAGTGCCCTCTGAACCCTCTGGTGATCCTGGAGCTGCGTGCAGCAGCACCCTGGGGCTGCTCCTTCTGCCCCCGAGCAGCTGAGCCCACGGACGGACAAGGGCTCTGTCCTTCTGTGGGGCCTGTGGGGGCTGGGGCAGCAGCACCCAGGACCACCAGGGACAGCAGGACCAGGACCACCAGGGCAAGCACATCCTCACTATTGGTCACCAGCTTCCACAAAGATCAACAGGAAAAAGAGATCATGATTTTAGCAGGAATATCATCAGGTTCCACTCTTAAGACAATTAATTCACTGAAACTTTTACTACACATTTGTGGTCAAAATCCTAAGGACAGTGCATTGGCTTCTACCCGGATTGATTCTTTAATACGAATCATATGAAAGAGAGGAATGTAGGTACCATTCCTCATTTCTAATTGCAGTTAAAGACTACAAAATGATTCTTGATGATTAAATCATTCCTCTGTAATCATTACAAGGTTTTTACATTCTTACTATATATTTATTTAATTGACTACTGAAGAAATACAATTTAGCTTGTGGTTCTTTGGTACAAGTCAATAACCTGATTGTATTTTTTTCATTACATAATTACCTTTGCCTTACTTTCCTTTTGATTGTTTTGAAATTAACAGGGAACTCCTTTTGAAAAAAAAACCCCACTCATAGCCTGATCTATCACAAACAATTAAAGAATCTGAAAATACCTGGTGAAATTGTAAGTTTATTCAAGAACCCCCTGCCCCTCTCCCGGAAGCACTGGCATGCTGATTTTTATCACTTAAAGGCTGGCAAATCCAAAGCTACAACCATGTTACATGTGAGTGATGTACTGGTGAGCCAGTGGGAGCTCAGAAGCGTGGGCAGCACCGCAGACCCAATCAGGAAATCCACGCAGGGGTGCAGGGCGCTCTCTGCACCTGCCAGGACCCCTCGTGCACTCTGGGCAGAACAGGAGCCGGAGCTCAGAGGGGCAATGGGGGCACAGTGGTGGCTGCCAGTCAGGGCTGCTGCCTCTGGGAAGGTGTGAGAAATCTCATTTCTGCTTTTCCACCACTCCTGGGCAAGACCCCGGAGCAGGATGACACCAGGGAGCTGTCAGCACAGCCTGGCTGTGTCCCCCTGTCCAGGTCAGAAACGCTGAGCTTTTGGGAACTGAAAAGAAATAACTTACACTGGGATCTGTCTGACGCCAAGGTGGAACTCCACAAGTTGCACCTCCTCCTGCCCACCTCTCTCAGTGCTCCTCTGCAACACTCTCCCCACACACCCACACAGGACAGCTCCGTGTGGTTATGGACTCACACCCTGCTCTGTCTGATGGACCAAAACTCTGACGCACAATTCAGGACACAGGAGTTAAATAATAAAAGAGCTTTGCATTATTGCAACAGCTGTTTTCAAACAGGCTTTATCTTTTTTCCTATCACCGCAGAACTGGATAAATCTGAGCGTTCCTTTCTGAAATACAATGATACAAGATGGTCACTGCACTCTGAGGTAATCAATATAGGTAACTGTTAGCTAACTTTGGAATAAGCTACAGATTAGTTTAAAAAAATTAGACCTGACAGATTACTGTATGCATTTCAAACTGAATTTCTGTTAAACAGGTGATTTGTACCTATATCAGATTTTTCATAAAAGATAATCATTTTTATAAATATATATTAAGATTCTTTTTGTTGATTACAACGTAAAAAGGAAGGAATAACTGTGTATGGACAATGATAAAGTAGCCTGTTGATAATAAATATTTGTCAGGTCTTGTCACATCCGTACACATTCCAATGTTACTGAAGAGACATGGCACTGATAAAAAAATACCCTCTGAAAAATCAATGGATTTTGAGCTAAAGCAGTTGCTAAACACACAGAAAACATCTTTATCCAACAGCCACAGTGCTGTGAAAATTCCCAAGCCTTGCATTGGTACAGCTAAGGAAAATTTAATCTTCCCAAATACTCATCAGGGCACTCCATCCTGCAGACCTGACAGCCCCACTTATAATTAATTATACAATTTCGATGGGAATATCGACTACACAAAGCTATAAATCATAGAAAAAGTCAATAGGCATGGACACATTCAATCATGTCCCGACCAATGATTACTACTCTTAAAATACAATAATTATTTTCAGGAGCCAGCTTGAATTAAATTTCTGTCAGGCTGGTACAAGACCGGCGGTTGATGAAGGATGCGATGGATTTTTTGGGTTGAATTCGGCACAGAGACATTTATCGTTTTAGATAGGTAGTTTGTTTTTAGTGATCATGGTGCTGCGTGTTTAACTAGACCATGAAGATTAGATTATCTCCAATGGCTCATTATATCGTTTATCTCTTTCTCCCATGTTTGATCTGGAAGATTTCCCGCTTCTTGATGCATGAAAGAAATGACTACTGATTTTGAAATGGAATGTGTTCAAGTGGGATTCTGCCTGTACCTTCACACCCCACAGCCCTGTATGCAAATCAAGCAGCAGCTACCCAAAATACCACTAAGACATGGCAAAAGTACCAAAAACAGCTTTACACAGCTTCAGGAATGTATTGGGGGAAAACACAAATGACAAACACTTGAGTTGTTTTAAAAAAAGCTAAAAACGTTATTATAATAGTACACATAGAGGAAAATCTGGGACAGGAATGGGATTATATGGAAACAGAAATTGGGAGGAGACTTATTGCTTTGAATTAAATGTCCCCAAAACTGCAAAACATCAGTGAAAGAAACATTAGGTATTTCCAGGGGATGCATTCACCCTATAAATTTAAAACAAACAACCCCAAACTGATCTGACTGTAACTGGGTTTGAAGACACGCTGCCCACAGAGGCACCTCTTGTGAGCACACGGGCCACGTGAGCGACGCTGGGGGACAGCAGCAAGTGCTCAAAGGGAATCAGATCTTCACTTCCTCATGGGTCTCACACGTCAAACTCTTCTCACCTCAACAAATGAGTGAAATCTCAGGTTCTCACACGGAATTCTCTCAGGTGAAGCCAGCTTAAAATCAGAGAGGGTACCAGGGCTTCAGCTGCTCTCCATGTCCTAGAGCCTTGCAGACAGCCCTCCAACAGCCTGGCTCTCTGTGAGCCGTGAGAGAATGAGCCATAGGCAGGGGAGAAGAGGAGAGAGGTGCAGAGCCATGGATCCTGTGTGCAACCCATCCCCAGGCACCAAGCAGCACCAGGCTGTGTGAGCGGGCACGCCGTGTGACTGGCACGGAGTGCAGCTGAGCTGGGAGCTGGGGACGAGGGCTCCCATGCGTTCCCTTAGATACATAACTCCTGGGAACCCTAGATGAAATGGAGAAAGCTGCAAGCAGTGATACACAGCTTTTCCAAAATGAAGTGGCTACCATTTGAAATAAAATCACATTAAAGAAAATATAATGACCCTCTCCATAAAAAAATCACAGTCCTTATTACAAATCAAAGTGTTAGTGTCCCCTGTCTGCTTAATCCTCTTGGGAAGCCCTGTATGCTTGTCCAAACAGTGACAGTCTGCTGCAGAGTTTGAGATTGCTATTCTACTTATTCTTGTGTTTCTAGTATTTTTTTGTACACTTAGAAGACCCAGGCATTTTCAGAAGGGCCTTGCATTTAAGGGCTTTTCCTAAGTTACTGTGAAATGCGCAATGAAGATCTAGGAAGACAAACAGGATGCTTGAAGAAATGCAGACCAGAGGACAGACAAGAAAAGTGAATTGTCACGTACATTTAATTTACAATATTTTTCTATTAAAAAGAAGGTAAACATGCCGAAGTTAAGAACCTGTACACAAAATAACTGGCTAAGTGACGAGGAAATCTGCAGCAGTTATTGTGTTGGCTGAATTATCTCTTCCCATTCTGCAGACAGGAGGGCTGATAAGGATAAAGGGCTGGTTAGAGAAATGCAATTTGTATGTGAGTTCCCAACTTTGAAAGGGTTTAGCAATGAACTTACCGCAGTGCCATTGTTGTCTCTAAATACATCTTGATTAAAATAGTCAAAGAGCTTCTTTTCTAATTGCAGCATAACCTAAATAAAAAAATAGGGAGAAAGGTCAGCAAAGCTTTTGGCAACTCAACACCCAGCTGCTGGCAGTGACCCTTTCAGAGACATGCAGCCCTTTAAAACCACACATTTCCACATGTCCAAAGCCCCTTGTCAGCTTGCCCATTTGCTTGGCTGGCAATCACTTAAACAGATCCAATTAACTGAGCATTAGGTGTGACAATCTATATCCCTCCCCTCCCTTTACATTATCAGTTCAGAACAACTATATTCATGCTTTGTAGAAAAGAAAGTGAACATTCAACACTGTTTCTATTTACATAGGGGTGCCAAGGGCATTAAGTTGTTTACCTTTCGGTCATTATCAGATTCACGAAATATTAGCTTGACTACTTCATTTGTGTCAGCTGCCCGGATGGTCTGCATTGTGGCCTTTGCACATAGTGTCTAAGAAAAACACAAGGGGAGAAAGGGAAACAAGCTTATATGCAACAGAAGACCAGATTTAACTGAACATTACCAATAGATGTATCTTCAATGCCCCTCATGAAATATAATTCGCTGTAGGCCAAAATACAAAGCATTGCTAATTTAAGTCACTTCCACTCATGATGGACTTGAAACAATAAAATGAATTACCACTTGGAGAGAAACAGGTAATATTAAGAAAATATCAATCAGGAAAGGCAAATAGTCATTCAACTTGTGCCATGCAGACAGGTTCTTTCACAGGTATCACTGTATGCTGTATCACACATTACTTGCAAACATCCTCCAAACCACTTCTTACAGATAATGACCAGGTTTTGTGCTGGCTCTTAAGAGCTGATAACTACTTTGGCACTACAGTTCTGTGAGTTAACCCTTGTTTGCAAAAACGTCTGCCCTGTAAATTCATGTTCCAAGTATGCTCTGCAAGTCCGAGAAACACTGACACAATCTGACAGCAATTTTCACAGTTTACGTTGGATAGCAAATTCCCTCTTTTAAATGAGAGACATCACATCTCTAGATATTCTGAGGACTGGGTGCCTAAAACATATTATAAACCAACATTTTATCAGGCACAGAGGTATGAATTTCCATGCAAGTGTTGGGCCTTGATCCACTGGCCACTGGCCTGGCTGGGACCCAGTTCCACAGGTAGTGGGGAAGATGAAATGGGCTGCTCAAAGGGCTGGCTCCACCACATGGCAACAGGTGAAAATCTGGAGCTTTTACCAAAACAGAATGAAGCTTCAAGTATCTTAAGTGCTTTGAAATGCAGGGATCTACATTTAAACTGTTGGGGGGCACGTCTCACTAAGTGCTCTGCAGCCTCCCTGCCTGTCGTGCAGAGGTGCCCGTGCCCCTCTGCCTGGCTGCTGGGAACCACAAGGCAAAGTCAGAAAGTGGAACTGAGGAAACCTGGGCACTGCTCAAAGACACAGATGTGTCTGCACACCTGGGAGGCAACTCAGTATCCACGGCTGCTGCTGAGGCACACGCTGCCGACAGGATCTGTGCACAGCCCTGGATATGGGTACTGGCAAAGACCGACCTGAATAAAACTTTATTTTGCTAGAGGAAAGTGTGTTAAATAAAACAACTGAGTCAAGGAGAGGCAAAGGGGTGACTTCCCCACTCTGCCCGCCCCGTTCCTTTTCATAATGACCAGACAAAAGGTTTTCAATTTGCGTAGTATTGTTTTGTAAAATAAATATGTTCTGTGGTAACAGGGTATAGAATTTCACATCCTACTACGTGCTTCTATCTCTCACAGACAGAAATACTTATATTTGGATTCATTATCAGAGGTGCAGTGTCTACCAGACACAACACCATGAACTAGAGCTCACTTCTCCTTTCCCCATTCTCGCTTTCTCCTGAAGGCAGAAATACATGCCAAACACGTATTTAAACAAAAATCCATCTGCTTCCAAATACTTTAGATCTCAGCTGAGGATACCAGTGCCAGAATGGGAACAATCTGTCAATGGACGTTTTTCTCCCATTTGACAAAAATTTGATCCTTGATAAAGGTCTTTGCCTACTGGCACGGTATGAATGAAAAGCAGTGAGTTGATTTCATTTTTAACAAGTAACTAGAATGTGATTTGGTAAAAACCCACAAATCTGATATTTTTCTTCCAAGTTTGTGAATGAAACAGGTGTTGATTCCCCATCTCACTAAACAAATGATGTCCATTTCTGACAAACTTTTTCTCACTGTTTCCTCCCTCCCCAAAAGCAGTGCCATGTCCATCTAACTCCAGGTTTACCCTAAACCACTCGGCACACTCACGGCACCAGAACAGCTGCAGGTGTCTGTGCAATCACAGCTTTCACGGGCAGAAGGAGCACGGGCCCCACAGGCACGGGCTGCTCTGCAAGAACTTCATCTGCTCTGCAGGACTTCAAGGTGGTTTTTTTGAAGGCTTGGGAGAAGAGTGGGAACATGCTGGTTAAATGTCACGCTGCCTGGCAGGAGGAGGGGCATGCCAGACCGCTGTGGGAGCTGCACCTCTGGGACCTCTTACTTTTAAGCACAGAGCCCCTACCTGCTCCCTCGCACCCCTGCCAGATCCCTTTGTCTGCTCAAACGTGCCATGACCGCTCTGCCATCTGTGTCCATAGGAGCCAGTGAGGTAATCCAGCAGCGAGCCATTCCCAACCACGCTCCCTCCGACGCGGGTGATTGAAATTCAGAGCACAGATCAGATAATCGGGTCAAGCCCAAAAAAAGAGGCTTTGGGCTCATGTGTCACAAATCAGTCTGGTCCCTTCAAACAGCACACCAGATTAGAACAAGCACCCGAACAAACCAGAGCGGAAAACCCGCAGCTCTCTAAAGCTGGTTTCTAAAGCCCTAACAAATCGCTCCATCTTTCACTCATTTAAACTTTCCAAATGAGGGTCAATACGGTCCCCGAGCATCCAAATGCTAATGCGCTTAAGTGCGCTTAAGCAGCTTTCCAGAGTGAATGGGCCAAAGAAGGGCTCGAAAAGACACGGCAGAGTTACTGTCACTGTCAAAAAGTCATTGTAGCCACCCCCAGAGTGGTTGCAATTCAACAAATTCATGATTTCTGTCTCTTAAAGGCATCTGCTTGAGAACATTTTTTTCCCTGAGCTGCTTTATCTCACAACGTCAGGCTGGCTCCAAAAGAAAAACCCCGCGATCGACTCTTGAGAACCAATACAGAGAAAGGACCCACATACCTTATTGCTTTCAAATTTCACACACACAAAAAGTTACCTTATTCACAGACAAAAGTGATTGGGCAAAGGTTCATTTCTTATACAAGCTGGAGGCACTGCTTTTTTCCTCCTCCTTTCAATTTCTGCACAGTCGTAGTCACCCAAGCAGAAAACTTTCGGGACCATGTGCCTTTTTAGGCAAGTCTGCTTATGAAGGGATTTTTTGTTGCTAGCAAAGAAAATCAAAATGCTATGAAAACTCACTGTTCCTTGCTGGGTATTCCCTCAAAGGTATTCTTTTACAAGGGCAGAAGAGAGGAAACCAGATATCAAAACTCTACATAACTTTTCTTTTAAAAAAACATCTTTTTTTCTTTGGAAACGAGATTTGGTTACAAAGCTTGCAGGAGAGCTGTATTCAGAGCTGAGAGAGAGCCCGGTAACCAGCCTTTCCCTAGCAAACACAGCTGTATCTCATTCCTGTTTTCCCCTACTCTACACAGGTAGATGCTTTGTAGCACTTTTGAAATAACCCTTTGCAATAATTTATATGTATTGAATTGTAAAACATAGTAACAACTTTCCTGACAACGGCCTTGGAATGTAATAACAATGTCCTGTTACACAAAGCTAGGAGGAAATGTTTTTTATAGTTAGAAGAGACAAATCTGGAACTTCTAAACTCGGCAATTCTCAGAACTATGCTGCTGATTTAGAGCATAACACACCTTCAAAATACACCTGCTCCCCCATATACACCACACATCAAAGTGTTTAAGACTGCATTTCTGCAAAGTTACAGCAAATAGGGATACAGGCATTAAAACAATAGTTTTATGTTATACACAAAACACACAACAGTCCATAACATATATTTTATATCGTGTTTATATGGGAACACTGTGAGCAGCTGTGGACTGCACTGCTGCTTCCTGCTTGGCTGGAAACTGCAGCTGATTTTTCATTAATTCCACACCCCTGCTTTCTGAACATCCTTTAGACTCTTGAGTCCACCTCCTCATGTGTGAGCTATTACATGCTTGTAAGTCCCTCAGTAATTTGGGGGGGGGTGTGGGGGAGCCCCTCAAAATGTGGTATTCAAGCACCTACAGACTCATCCTGCCCCATTGCATCTGTCCACTGATGCTAAAGATATGCATTATTGTTCTCTATTATTTGAAAACTCTTCTTAGGACTTATTATTACTTTGAATTCTTCTTAAAAAGCAGAAGAGAAAATAGAATATATACATTGCTCCTTTACAATTACAAAAGTTCAGCAATAGTTGCCACTGAAATCTGCAGTGAGCTGCACAGATTGACACAGATGTGCTCGTGGCTGTGAGTGCTAGGAGAGAAGTGCAGGGTCTGAAGACTGCTGAGCCAGGTGAAATAAGGTCTTGAGCACATGAGCAACCAAACCAACTAAATTTAAGATATTTAATTTTTTCCCAGTTCCATACTCTGTGGATTCTGGAAGAAAAGACAGACATACATGTATCATCTAGTTATGAAAGTGAAATACTTCTGAAATCCTGCTCAAGACTCAAAATCAATCTGACACTTACTAAATTAGGATAGCCAATTTTTAAAGAATTATTATTATTATCTGGATGCAAATTGTATTTGAAATAATCAATGAGGTAAAAAATTTGCTACTTTGGGAATAACAGGAACATCTGTCTTGTTTGGGCTCCTCCTTACCCCTGAGGGGCTGACACAATTTCCTGGATATTGGGAATACACCAACAGCAAATTCACCAAGTCACATGACATCAGAGAAATAAAATCTGCAAGCGAGAAAAACCAAGTTACATGTAACTTTCTGAGTCAATGAGAGTTGTGCATTTAGCTACAGGACAGGTGCCACTGTGCTTTTTAAACTCTACCTTGTCATTGAAATGGAGGCTTATTATAGCAAAGTTTTCACAGCCACAGAGGTTTTTGGCTTCACAGCTGCTGCAAACATCCAGGGCACCGCAGGGCTCAGTCGCCAGGGTACAGCAACCAAACCCTGAGAGGACATCAACATGTTTTCTATTGAAAACAATATCCTCTAGATGATGTATTACCTCGTGTTAACTTTAGCTGTGTGCAAAGAGCAATAATATCCCACAACAGCTACTACACTTTACAGCAGCAGGAATTGAACTCAGCAGTGACGTAAGTGTTAGTTGAATAAAGAACAAACACAAACAAGCATTAATAAGAATCCACTTAAAGTATCAATACGGAAAATGACTTTCTCTTTGGCTGTTCCCAGAGGAGCCAGCTCACATCCAGGGGAGCAGAAGTGGTGGAGGAGCCGGGTGGAAGGAGAAGGAGAACTCCTGCCCCGCTCCTGTCTTGCAGCACCCTGCTCACGTGCCCTGTGCACAGCCCCTCTTCTGGGGGCAAATCACTGCCACTGACACGGCCCTGCTGCCTGTACCCATGCCAGGACTGCCTGAACCTCACGGGCAGACTAAAGGAGCACCAATCCCACCTCCTGGCCCAGGAGCTGCCCAGGACCTACGGGAGAGCTCTGCTCCTCTCCACAAAGCCCCCCTACTGAACTATGGCATGGGGATATTCTGGGTATTTTAAAATGCCTCTTTGGGTGGTGTCTGTGACCAAAAAATCTTAGCACCAAAACACTATCCTCATGCTCCCACTGTCCCAAAGATCTCCCGCCTCCCTGAAACAGATGATCCCTGCTGTCAACAACTTGCCTTCCTTTGGCCTCAATGTCACAGCTGCACTAAGTTAATTGTAAAATTTGCATTTTCTTGTCCAGAAACTGAGACAATTCATGGCAAAGTTACCACAGTGTGTCACCAGGCAATGCCAACCCATTCCTGTTTGCTCTTCAGGCATTGTGCTGAGTGACCTGAGAGGCCAGGTGACAGCAGGGCTGCTGTCTGGTGGCACAGCGTACCTGGGCACCTGCCTGTGCTCAGGGTTGCTCACCTGCTCTGGCACTGCCCAAAGCACCACCCAGCCCTTACAGTGACCCTTGGCAGCAGTGGCTGTGGCTCCTGTGCAGGTTTGCTTGGGAGGCAATGGGGCAGGGTTCCCGCAGCACGCTGCTGCAGACCCCAGCCCGGGCAGGGATGGGCACTGGAGTGGCCAGCTCACTGCTGGAATAGCTGGCCCAGTGGCAGAGTGGCCAGCTCAGTGCCATGTGCCAGTGGCATAGCCTGCCCTTCTCCAGGTCTGGAGGGAGCCCTGAGGGCCCTGACTGTGGCCTCTGGCCTCAGCAGCTTTGCTGTGTGCCAACAGCTGGTGGCAACGATGGCTCTCTTTTTAATTATCTTCTTCAGAAAAGAATCTGAATTAAATCCAAAAGGCCTCTGCTTCTCAGATTCTCCAAGATTACAGATCAGGCTAGAACTCCTTTTCCATATTCTCCTGCATGCTGATTAACTTCTTGTTTTCTCTCTCTGGCTCTCTGGTCTGGTTGCACACCTTTCTGTATTTTCTCATTTCGTTTTCCTGACTATGATCTCAAGCCCGCGCTCAGCAAAGCATCTACACAGTGATTCACAAACAATTTACCTGGAGCTGTCTGGCACCTGTGTGAATCAGGACATGGAGCTGTGCAGGGTGCCTGCGGACAAAGGTAAAGGGCTCCCCTGCTCACTTTTAAAGGCCTCAGTTTAAATTCGCCTGCTGACATCAAACATCAATAATATGCATTTCAGGACTTTGATCAGATCCAGGTAAACCCACAGCACTACAAGATCCGGAACTTGGAAGCAATCTGCCAGAAAAAATCCCTTACCTCCTCCTGTCCATCCTTCTATATAATTTTGTACTACTGCTTGATGTCAGGTAGTCCTGAGGGAGTATTCAAAGAGGAATATTTGCTTTTTCTTAATTACAGAAACTGGGACAGTCCAGCTGTTCCTAAGGAAATTCTCTGCATACACACAATATATATGTCTTGACCCATAAGGTGTGATCCTCTTCAGATCTACCCAGGTGTTCTGTTACTTAATTTCCATTATTTTTTCAGCTTTGGCCATGCAGTAACACCAGCTTGAGAAATTCCTTGTTGGAAAACTTCAGAGCGCTTACACTTTTCCACTCCAACTGACCAAGCAGAGATCTGGGTGTATTGTTTCTGTTCAGCAAGGACTTTGATGAAGCACATAGAATCTGTGATGTAAATCTGTTTCTGTAGAGAAATGTAAAATCCCCTGTTCTCTTGAATTCAGGAGGAAAGGAATAAGAGGCAGCTTCTCTCCTTATAGCTAAGCTTGCTTTTATCTAACTTGCAGACTAAGAACTTCTATTTCTTTTCATTTTAAAAGCAAAACAGCCTGTGAACCCCATCTGCTCATGTGTGCCTTGCAATTGCCTTCAGAGATCTGGGTGTATTTTGCCTGTGTTCACACTGATGGTGTTTGTGTTTCTGCTGCCTCCAAACTTCATGGTTTCTTACAGCCATAAGAAATGAAACACGGGAGCAATAACATCAAGTAGCAAAAATTTAAGCCAACACCTAAGAAAATTATTTGGTGCTTCTTGACTTACTTCCAGCACTGGGCTCTGCAGTCACTGGAGTCTGTCAGCCTCATCCTCCCCAAGCCTTGCAGGAGCACAGGTCCTGGCAGCGTGCTGGGGCTGCCAGCGCGGGCACGGCCAGCCCCGGCTGCTGCCGGGTGCTCCAGGCTCCCACCCGACCTCAGCACGAACAGCAAGCCTCAGAAACCCTCCCAACCAGCACTGCAGAAAGGAGTAAGTTCAGGAGTTTGCCCTTTAAATTAATGGGCAGTTTTGTACAAGATCAGTGGTGTGACAGCTCAAGTTCAAAGCTTAATCTCTAGAGAGTGTGACCCTTTGGCTCCCACACAGTGGACTCTCAGCAGCAGGTACAACTGGGAGCTGACTTTTAAAACATGTAGTGTTGGGCAATTTTGAAACTATGTATGTACCTAAAGTCTAGATGTCCTTAGGCAGCCATTGAGTACCTTTTATCACAAAATTAGAAATAATAAAGAAATAAAAAACTTTTTTCTTCTGCCTATTACACAAAACAGCAAACAAATCCTTAGTCCCTTAACAAAGATGGGATTTGAGATGTGGAACAGGTAAGTGACTTGCATGAGGCACGAGTGTGTTGTGGGCTGCCAGCAGCTCAGGCTTGGGCTCTTGCAAAGCATAAGCACAACTGTGGGACGGATGGGTGCCCTCCAGGATGGACGTGTGCCCTCCAGGATGGACATGTGCCCTCCAGGATGGATGCATGCCCTCCAGCTCATACAATGGTCACAAGCATGTACAGCAAAGTGGAAGAGATGTCCATGCTCTTCCACTGTTTTCTGTCTATAGGGAAAAAAAAAAAAGCCCTCCAAGGTAACTTTACTTTTTAAGGAAACAAATGTGACAGGAAAATAATTTTCAAGTCACTGCATCTGGTTTCCAGACCTGAACAAGTTGGTAATGCAAAATTCACTGTGTTGATAACTGAAACATGCTGTGTGGTGTTACAGTGAGACTAAAACCTTGCTGACCAGGTGATGTCTTCCTGACGCAGCGTGTGAATCATTTCTTTACTGTATTTTTCCCCTGTTGTTTTGTTTGTCCAGCATCTTCGACTCAACTCTTTTTTATCCTGCCATATGTCATTCAGTTCTCATTGACATACTCCCTGTCTGGTTCACCATCATTTGCTGCTTTACTTTTGAAATGGAATATGAGTTCTGTAAGTTTAAACAGTCCTTTACAGCTACTTGTGTTCAAATAGCTCGGAGAGCCGTGAGGTGGAATGCTGAACTGTCTCCCACCCCTGTGGTCATGCAGGTGCCAAGCACCTGGCTGCTGCAGCACCTGACCATGGCCCAGCTGCTGGGCTGTCCCCAGGCACGCTGCCCACCAGCAGGCTGATGCTTCTTCAGCAAGACCCAGGCCATCATGGGGTTCACCCATTTCCAGGAGCCCGTATTCACGCATTAAAATAAATGGGTTTGGATAAAATGAATGAAGGATATCTTTGTAAAATAATGTGCAAGGTGTGTACCCAAGGTTTGCTATACTCTCCCTGATGAAGACTAAGATGGACTGACATGTGTACACACCCACCCCACACCCAATAAAGATTGGCATCACATACAAGCAGCTGTGGGGTACAACAGTCAGCGTAGAGAGAGGAAACAGGGTGGTGTGTTCCATGTACTCCCTCTATTCACCACCCTGGTAAGGCAGCTCTGAATTCCTTCTGGTGTGGTTTGTGACGGTGTGAGAATAAAGTTGTGCAGTACAGCAGTGCCCAGCACCCCCAGGACATGGTCCCCACTGACAGGTCCAAGGCTCGAGACCAACAGCCCTTGCCAGCCAGGGGCACAGCTGATCAGAGAGAGAACGGCCTGGAGGAGCAGCAACTTCACAGCACTGGCTGGGGATCCAAAGGGATTTAACTCCGCAGTGAATGCTGATCCCTGGCTCATTCGACCCCACCAGGTGTTAGAGGGCACCACTAAGTGAGGACAGAAAGCTCTACAAGAAAGAAGGCAAGCAGGGTCCTCCTGCTTGTAACAACCAAAGACTCCCCAGAGGGGATGGGACCTGACTGGGCAAAACAACCAGAACATCCATTCTAGAGAGTTTCTGAAAAAGAGATGAAATTGTTTTCATTAAAGCAAACCAGGATTCAAACGTGAGACACATGAGTACAGAAGTGTTAATGCAGCATCATTTTAGAGCGCGCAGCTGGGGCTGGCTTGTGAAGTGCTATTCTTTCTGCTGTATCTTTAAGTGCTGTTAAATTCATTTGTCACTTGATCGAAAGCCAACAGGCTACAAATCTCCCAAGCCCCTCTCGCGCTGAATAGTGACAGGAGGATTCTGTTCTGCCATCAGAAAACATTTGTGCGCAGCTCTGTCCGCAGTCATACACGCTACTTTAACTCATCTGCCTCCCCATTCTCCCCAGCCTGGGAGGACAAATTGCTCACTGTGGCTCCCTTTCAGAGGCAGCACAGCGCGCAAAGAATCATGACTGAGCAGAAACACAAGGAACAGGCACATAAAAATTCATCACTTTGGCCTCCTGACCTCTTGCCACTGGATTTGGCAAACCCCATCTCAAAAAGTAGCACCAAGGGAGAGCTAAGCAGAGCGGCTGAGTGAAATTACTGACAAAAAATATCCTGGACACAGGAAAACCCCACCAGATGCTTCATTGTCTTTGCAGAGAAGTGGTGCTGAAAAAGGGGGTGATCTACCACATGGCATATTGGGTGGAATAAGTAGTGCCATTGTTTCAGGGCAGCTCTGTCACTTTACTGACCGCAATACAAAGAGGTGTAAAGCAAGATTTAATCCTGACTTTTTAGTCAGCAGATTAAAACCAATCATGCCAGATGTCCACAAGACTGTTTAACATACAGAAAGCTTTTTCATACTCTACAAAAAAGTAGAAGTTGTAATAACTTCTTTATTTCCTCTAGAGAGGCCTTTTTCACTCACTTTTAGTCAGGAAAAAAGGAGATGTTGTAATGGATTTTAAGATGTGCTATTAATTTTTACTCTAGCCTTCGTTCTTTTCACTTTTGAGACAAAGCTAAACAAAGTAAATTTTTCAACCCATTCGAAATTAGACAGGTATGCCAAAGCAAACTGCTGGTATAAGAAAGCTGTGATTTTAAGAAAGAATTTATACCCATTAAGACCAGCAATGGATGCTATCAGTGGCGTTCAAGTCCTTTGAGTAATAGGTGAAGCAGTGAAAGACATGAAAATGTGGTGGTCAGGGTGCTGAGAAAGCAACAGATTACCCTTTTCCCCTCAAAACTGGATGGTGCTGGTGGGAGCTCCTGCCAGACGTCTCCTCACACCGGTGGCACACCCGGTCTCGGATGTGGCTGCTCCCTGCCCACCTGGCACAGGGCACACGGACCCAGGGCACCGCGGGCTGGGGCTGGCAGGGCCCCAGGGGAGCCCTGGCCACACGAAACCTCTCAGCAGCCTGGCCTGGCACCCAGAGGGGCAGGTCCCCTCTGTGCCACCGGCCACGTGCTGGCAGGGGATGTCACCTCCACAGCCACTCCTGCACTGGGACCCAGAACCCTGATCCAAGTCACTCCAAGCTAAAATATGAGTGCCAATAAGTGAAATATACCCACTGAGTGGTCTTCTTTAAACTCACCTACACAACTGTTACACCCTTTGCAGTGTTGCTGCTTTCTTCTATTTCTATTTATGAATGAACTAATATCCAAAAGTACTACCATAAAGGACACAAATTCAACAATAACCAAAACATATTTAGTAATTTTTTCTGCTATATTAGCAAAATGGAAAAGATTTGCATATTAGTGTTCCCCTGCTGAATTTCCGTAGCCAAAAATGCTGCTAGATTCAACAAAACTCAGAATGTATATTTAGTTCCTCATATTAAATTGCAAATAACTTAAGCATTTAAGAAAAAATAACTGACTGCTCTTTGGGAAAAAAAAAAAGTATAGAAAAAATAAATCTCCCTAAAATTCCAGTATTGGGCTGATTTGTATCACATATATCATTTAGTAATTCAGAAGCCACATGGCAGCAAGATAACACCTTGCTTGGCATCCCTTATCTATCAGTTGCCTTGGAAAAAATACAACTTACATATTTCATTTGTTTTCTCATCATGTGCTTTAACAAAATCCCCATCACACGCTTCTAAAACAAAAGTAACCATCTTGGTTAGTCCCTGACCTAAACCAGTACTGTTAAACCATTTTCTTCATTTCATACCTGGTAGAGACCTAAGTGAAGAGTTAAAATCATAAACCAAACGAACTAGCAAGGCACTGCTGTGGTTCTACTGACACTAAGCTAGGGATGGGCACAACTCTCTCCTGTTCAGCCCTTTCAGAGGAGCACCTGTAAGACACCTGCAAGCTCTTCCTGCTGTGCTCCTGCAGGTGGGGAGGAGGCTCAGCTGAACTGCCTGAGCCAGCTGTGTGTGACTGCGGCTCTTCTGCCCTCCTGCCACCACATGAACCACCCTGCACTCTTCAAAGCAGGGTGCCATTCCTGGAACTCCTGTCAGACAAAAGAGGCAGTGTGTTTTGGCTGTCCGTGGTTTGCAGCACTACAAACCCCAGCCACAGGCACAAGGATAATACCTCGTTTCCTTACTGGAAGATGCGTTTCATTAGGTTAATTAAGCTGCACTATCCGTCTTTCCATCATCATCATCATCACCATCATCATCACCACCATCCTTACTGTACTCCTGCTGTACTCCTGGCAGGTCTTGTATCATACAAGCTAATGATTCTGTGATTCTGTACGGAAAGTTTTGGACAGGCAGTCACCTCCAGTACTGCTTCTCTTCTCCCCAGTGCATTGTGATGGCTGAAAGGTGTAACACACTGGCTTTAAATCTTCTCACGGTCACACTGAAGGGACACGGGCAGGCACCGCCATGAGGATGATGCTGTTTTCTTTGTAAGGAAGTCCAACCACAGACTCTCAAGCTACCTCACAGGAATAAGTCAACTAAGTGTAAATCTGACTAAGAGATTCCTGCCAGTTACAGACTTACTTCACTACTACTTATTCCACCCTGGAATTTGTACTATTTTAAAATTACAATTCTACTCTGTACTTCTGAATTTCTCCAGGCAAGTCTTGTGGGTGGCCCTCAAGATACATTTTACCAATTTTTCATGCCCATCCCTCGAAATGTGACCCTGCTCCTGTGCTTTTATCTCTCTGACAACTTCACACAGGAAAACATGCAGCCCCTCTGATAGCATGAAATCGGAAACAATAGCCTCTGGAAACAAAGGGGAGGAGGGAGGCAGGGTACAGTCCAGGTCCTGGCTGATTTTAGGCACAAACAGATGTTCATAGGACCCAATACCCTGAGCAAGCTGAAAGGAAAAGCTTGTAAAAGAAATGGACCTTAAAAACAATGTATTGAAGAGCTTTAAAATAAAGGCAAAGGGAAAGCAATATGGCTTTCACTGATAAATCTCAGCTAAGAAAACCAAAGTGGCACCATGAATTTCAATGATGCATTTTTCTTTCTCAATGAACTCTGCAGCTCATTTTGAAATCTACAAATTGCTCAAATCTCAACTTAGTTTACAAGTCCCCCATAGCCATTAAAAGGTTACAATACAGGCATTTCTGTTTCTTGTAACTAATCACCAGAGCTGGAAACACCCAGTGAAGCCCTGAAATATAGGCTAATGCCATTATTTTAAAAGCTGCTTACAGCTCAACAAAGAGGAATATGCTGAAAGAATCTTGATTGGAAAAAATCTTAGACTAGCTGTTGGAACAAATTATGTTCAATCTCCTGCTCTTTTCATGTGCACTATTTCAGACTCAAAAAGCCTCCTGGAAAGAATCCCTGAAGCGCTGTCCTGAATTGGACTCGGGTTCTGTTTCACAAAAGCCAAAATGCAGCATTTACAAACGAAACAAAGTGTGGAATCGTTCCTCTGACTGAAGTTTCTGCTTTTGTGATTAAAACTCTCTTCCTCTCTCTTGAAGAGCCTGCCATCCAAAAGGCCCTGTGCCATGCTCCAATGCACAAAATACATGTATTCATTACAGGAGAAAAAAACCCTGCAAAATTTGGCACAAAGGCGGGTGCAGAGCTTAAGTTCTGTTTAGGGTAGCCCCCACTTGAACTCGGCTCATTTGCATAGATTTTACCTATTGATTGTCTCTATCAGGGATACAGTCGATGGCTAAAAGGAATGTTCCATCAGCTGCTTGTGGTCAGGTGCAGATTTAACTTGGTAATTATCAGCATCAATGAGACTCACACAGTAAAGATTATAAAGCAGTGGAATCTTCCTCCACCAGCATCAAACTCAATAGGAATTATTTTAATGACAAACAAAGCTGTGACTGAAGGTATCTAAGTCTGCTCAGGAAGCTTTAAGAACTCAGAGGTCAAAACTCCATCCAAAAGCGACTGTGCATTTGCCTACTCTAATCATACATACCAGATCCCATGTGGCACCGATTTCATCCTCAACTGAAGTAAATGGCACCTCTTTGACTAAAACAAACCTTCAGAAAGGCATGGCCTCTTGGTAAGACACTCACCAATTCCTCTGGCAGCCACTCCAGGAACAGACCACTTATTAATCACTCTTGTGGCTAATTTCCCACGTATGATTTTTCATTTTAAATTGTCTGTTAGCAGGTTCTAAATATCACTTAGACACAAAAGGAAGGGGGACACTGCTGTGACCACAGCTAAGGATGAAACTGCAGCCTTCTGACTGCAAACTCCTGGGAAACCCTCTGACCTGTTGGCAAGAGTTGTCTGAGTTAACTGGAGTGGACCTCTAAGGAAGCCTGGCTCAGCAAAGCTGGCCCTACAAGTTCTGAAAACAACTCCTCAGCATTCAGATCTGGCCCAGTGTCTGGGTAAGAGGACAGAGGGCCTTGCTCTCCTCTCACACCAAACCCTGACTCTGCAGTACATGGAGTGGAGGTGTGCAATGCATTTCAATACACAAGCTCAGCAGCCACATGTAAGTCAAATACACAATTAAAAAAAATTTACCTAAAGATGCATGAATGATTATGCCATGGCATTGCTGTGGGAGCTGAGGTTGAGCTGTTTGCCTTTGGTGTCTCCCCTGCTCTGCCACTGACCCCTCGGTGCATGTGTGACACAGCCAAATGCAAAGTTAAACACCGATGTTTTCAACAAACTCATCTTGCCGTAGGATCACTTGATTTCACTTCACCACCTTCATCCAAGTTGTTAATCTCAGGATAAACTGCCTTGTTCAAGCATGTTTTGTCACTGCATTTTCTCTCTCAATTTTCTTCTCATTACCAACTCTTGCTTTAGGTTGCCTGAAATGAATGTCAAGCTAATGAGCCTTCAGCTATTGAGAACTTTGCTCAGTGTTTCCCTCCTTTCTTCCCCCTTAACTACAGGAACAAATTTATTCTTCTTCTAAAATTCTACAATGTCCCAGGTACTCCGATTTGTTCTAAACCAACTTTCAAGCCTGTTGGTTACAGATGGGCAGTCACAATTGGCCATTCCCTCTCTTTAAATTCCTTCTCATGACTGATCTGTCAGGAAACATCAGCCAGGCATTGGAGGCTCAAAGCTTTCTTCGTTTTTAAACTATACACAAATATGTGAAGTTAAAGAGATTTCCAGTACATTCAGGGAAAACCTTAATGATTTTTCTACTTCCAGATGTCAACAGAGCTCTTGAACCTTTTATGGGTACAATACTGACACCCTTGTGAAATTCAGCACTTGTTAGAACTGCAAAAATAAAGGAGAGAAATCAAAATTAAGTCCTGCTGACTCTTTCAATTACATTTACAAGTGGGGTAATACTATAAAGAGCTACCCTTCATAAGCCTTCCACACCTAAGGAAAGGGAATTTATATCTATCTGAATTTTTGGACTGTCTCCAGATTTTTCAGAGTGAGAAAACCAAAAGACTATGGTTTCAAATGATATTGAAAGATTGCTTTTTCTGCATGAGTGCTAATAATGCAGTATTACTTGTAGTTTCAGTACTGAACTATCTACAACAATGAGATTTCAGAACTGCTCTCAACTAAGCAACCAGTGCAGCTTGCACTAAGCGTGACTTGTTTTACTCCATGCAGGACAGACTTTGACTTCTGAGAATGATACTCAGTGTGCAGGAAATCGAGCTGCTCATATTAAAGTATTTTAAAATTACCACTACAAACCCACTATAAACTAGTACACAGACCTGATCAGTTAAAAACTGTCATTCACCAGCTTCAGTGCAAGCTCCATTTAGTCCTAGAGAAATGATCAAAGGTGGGAACAATGTTAATGCTAACAGTCTATGGATACCCTTCTGTATCTTCCCAGTGCACACACATGGCTGAAAGAAATCCATGCAAGTTATTGGCAAAAAATCAGGTGAAACAGCCAACTGTACAGGAATCATTGGCAGAAATTGCCTTTCATTTCAGTGGTCACAGGTTTCACCAGAAATTCTGACAGCAAAGGGCCAACGTCAGCTGTTTGCTGAAGCACATGGAATATGCAGCATCAGGCAGCGATTTGAACGCTCTGCACAGCCTAACAACAGAAGAATTGCAGCCTTCATTTCGTCTAACCCTGCTCTTATTGTTTGTCATTGTTTCTTAGAGTTATTCTGCTGTCAATATTTGAAGAACAGAATCCTGTCTGGATATTGATTTCCTAAAGACTTTGAATCACTGTCTTCATAATGCATATATTTTAAGGCAAGTGCATGCAAAAGGTGGAGGTGAAGTTGCTTATTGAATTAAATCAATACAAGACATCATACTGGCAATTATCATCTAGTATTCATTTTATATAATGTAAAATATCCATCAGACAGAAGAAAAACAAATTTCCATCCCACTTTGGCAATCTTTAATTTAAATCTCTTGTATACTCTGGACCTTTGGCTTGCTTAAGTTCAGCTGTTGTCACTCAAGCATTTAGCACACACTTGACTCTACTCGGAAGCCAGTGATGATGGGGTAGCACAGTGCCACCTCCTGTGGTACTCCCACGGCTCCCACTGAAGGGAAGAGACAGACAGCAGTGCAGCTGAAGTCTGGAGATGCTGCTCCAAGAGCAGCTCAGGGGCTGCACTGCAGAGACTCCATGACTAAAAAAGCCCCAAATGACACTGAGGGGGAGATACAGGATCCACACTGAAGTCCATCTCAATCCAGGTTATGTTTGTGTTCTGCTAGCTTAATAACAGCACTAGTTACACTGCATTCAGCTGAAAACAAACAGAAAGTTACATCTGGTTTAATTTTCAGGGAAGCTTTAGGGTCATATGAGTAAAAATAATCTAGAAATAGCATTTTAGAGACACAATGCGATCTCCATAAGTCATCCAGTACATATATATCTCCAGATCACCCAGTATATGCATTTCTTTGCTGCCTCTAAGGGAGCAAGGGGATCGGAGTGCCATGCAGCAGGCGTGCCAGAACACAGTAAGCCCAGAGTTGCATGCAACTAGCAGCAGTGTACTGTCCTCCATCCCAGACTTCTGGAAGCTGAGAGCAAACTAACCATCTCTGCCTGTCTGAGAGCTTCCTGCTGTGCCCAGAGCTGGACAGGAGATGATGGCAATCATCTACAGCCACTGAACAGGCCCCCTGCCCTGAACCAGGGGGCCTCAGTCTGTGTTCCTGCTGTGCTCCTGCCTGGCAAGGGCTGAGAAGACGTCCTTCACTAAGAGCTCAGGAAGGTGTTTGCTCCCAGGAGGCTGATTTCTTCCCTTCTATGACAGGAGAGCAGCAGAGGCTCAGAGAATCTTCCTGTGATACTGTGCCAGTGTGCTGCCTCTCCCCGCTGCCTCCGATGGGGATGGGAGAGGCATCCACAGCAGTGTGCCAGGAGGGGGACTCCCACCCGAGGCATTCTGTGTGCCCGAAATGAACCCTGGCCCACCCCACAGCCTTTTCTCCCACCTTGCAGGAACAGTTTCCAAGGAGCACAAGGGGGCTGACCCGCCAACACCGTTTATATGGGACCCCAAGAGTGCCATCACAGAGGCTGAACTCAGAATCTGCTACTGGGGGCTGTTTCACATATACTGTGTCTTCTCCTATCTCTACCAGAAAGTGCTATTTAATTGTTAGTGTTTACTTGTCCCACTGAAAGGGCAGATTACATGAGAGTGTGGAAAGTCAGCTACAGAGAAAACAAGAAAAACCAGCAGAAGTCAGAGGAAACACGATTTCACAGAAAGGTCCATGTGGTAATATACCTTGTTCTTCCAGAGGAAGACATCATGAAGAAATATGATAATTTTCAAGGATTTTATTGGCATACTCTTCACTCATTAAAAAAAAAAAAAAATCTATTCCATGATTGTTGAGAATAACATCAGACTGTATAGGTCAAAAATTGACTGACATCACTCTGGACAGGCATTATTGAGACACACAAAGAAGCTGTTGTGCCTTTAAGCTTATGGTACATTGCAACGCAGTAAATGAAAAGCCACTATTATGAGGGGATGTTTATGTCAGTATCTGAAACAAATCTTCTTTTTACTAGGATAATACTGTCTTAAATTGTTAACTGTTGATCAGATAAACAACATGTGATAAAGATCCTATAATATCTTTTCATACAATTGGTTTTAACCCCTTAACAGCTTTACATATTAAAATATTACACGATTATTAATGACCCTCGTGAAAGCTTGTGAGAGCTGTAAATTAAATCCTAACACAGTTCTTGTGCAAGCAGTAATGCGAGAATTCAGGATTAGATTTTAAATAAGGTGGAGATAGAACGATAAAATTTTCACAGGAGGTGATATCTCAGTCACTACTAGAACCTGCATCCTGCCCCCTTCCCACTGTTTTGGCCTCTGTGTGAGAAGAAACCAGTTTGATCTCCCTGGTAAGGCTGCAGGTTGAAGAGGTATTTCACACAGTGCAGGACATGGAGAACCTCTCTTGCCATGTGGTACCAGGCAAAGCTGACCCATTGCCACATGACTGCATAAAGGGCCAGGAACGTTTATCTTTCTTTCCTTGGAGAAGGAGCAACCTAAATGTTACAGCAACTATTACAGCTGATTTGAGATTCCTGGATTGCCACTCTGCGTATTTTGCTTTGAAATGTCAAATTCTCATCTCAAATTGGGACCGGAAAAAATGAGACATCATGGGAAATCCTATTCTGATCAAGGTAAAATTGCTGTCTGAATTATCAATACTAATAAAGGTAGATTTGTGGACACATCATGTAGATTGGAAAGTCAAAGTTTCCTTTAATAATGCATATGATAAAATACAGTGGAGACCTGCATCCAATACAAATTTTTTAGGAATTACCACTGTGTGAGTCCTCCTCAGAGGGGCTGAGGAACAGAAGCTGCTGTCCTGTTTCTTACCTCTCTGCTACAGAACTGGCAGAGCAAGAACCATGAAAGAGAGAAGAGTAACAAGCTGCACGAGCTTAATGCATGGTGTTAGGCAGTTCAGGGTGTGTTTTATGAACCTTCTTAAAATTAATACTGATGCTTATGCTAATTTACAGTGAAAGGAGGACCAGATCCATTTGCCTGTGTTAGTGCAGAGAGGGCTGGAGGAGCTGGAAGAAAGAGAAACAAACAAAAAATCTGTCTGCCAAAGAGTAATACAGGTATGTACGTGTATGCCTGCACTGTAAGGTACAGTCCAACAATATTCTGAACACCCTGATCCTGACAGCTTCATGGCAGAGATCCCACAAAGAACCAAACTCAGGAGAACCTATATTCTTCTTGCAAGGGGCAATCCATCAGCTGGCTGATGAGTAAGCATTCAACTGGGGAAACAGGCATCTTTGTCATGTTTATGCATGTCTGAGTGGGATGGAATCAAACAGAAAAAATCTTAAAGTGGATTTATTGAGTGATAATTACATACCCAGGAATGTGTTAAAAAAAAGGAAAGAAATGGCACAGGCAGGGAACTGAGAGCTACAAAGTACATTGGAGCTAGCAGGAGGTTGCAGTGTTAGAAGAATTTGGTTCAATTACTAAGTACAATTGAAAAATTTAGTCTGGCAAAAGAATTTAATCTAGTATGCTTTCTTTAAAAAACCTGAATTGGAGAGTTTCTTTGACTAAAGACTGCACATTTTACTTACTCTTTGTCAAGCCACTAGGTTTATTTCCATTAAACATTACTAATATCTTGTTTAACTTAAGGCCACTTGAAAAGCAAGAATGAATAAAGTTTATAACAGGTCAAAAAGCCGAACCTCTTGAGCTACTCTGCCCCTGATAACAGCACGTCTGTCTGTCCTGCACTGCACCATGGAGGTACAACAGAGCTCTGGGTCTATTGTGACTGATAAAACATGAAAGGTGCGTAAACCACCTACTAGAGGAGTCAATAAATACCTTTTTTATCCTAAAAAATAGGATAAAACTCTGATGGCAAGTTCTTCCTCTCCTGTAGCAAAGCAGGAGGTGGGGCGGGGTGCCGAGCAGCACTGGGCAGAGCAAGGCAGGGCAGAGCTGGGCAGAGCAGGGCAGAGCAGGGCAGAGCAGGGCAGAGCAGGGCAGAGCAGGGCAGAGCAGGGCAGAGCAGGGCAGAGCAGGGCAGAGCAGGGCAGAGCAGGGCAGAGCAGGGCAGAGCAGGGCAGAGCAGGGCAGAGCAGGGCAGAGCAGGGCAGAGCAGGGCAGAGCAGGGCAGAGCAGGGCAGAGCAGGGCAGAGCAGGGCAGAGCAGGGCAGAGCAGGGCAGAGCAGGGCAGAGCAGGGCAGAGCAGGGCAGAGCAGGGCAGAGCAGGGCAGAGCAGGGCAGAGCAGGGCAGAGCAGGGCAGAGCAGGGCAGAGCAGGGCAGAGCAGGGCAGAGCAGGGCAGAGCAGGGCAGAGCAGGGCAGAGCAGGGCAGAGCAGGGCAGAGCAGGGCAGAGCAGGGCAGAGCAGGGCAGAGCAGGGCAGAGCAGGGCAGAGCAGGGCAGAGCAGGGCAGAGCAGGGCAGAGCAGGGCAGAGCAGGGCAGAGCAGGGCAGAGCAGGGCAGAGCAGGGCAGAGCAGGGCAGAGCAGGGCAGAGCAGGGCAGAGCAGGGCAGAGCAGGGCAGAGCTGGGCAGGGCAGCCCCGCGGGGTGACCGCAGGGCTCTCGCCGCCTGCGCCCGCAGGGAAGGACACGGCGCTGCCGCGGACTCGGGAGGCTCTGGGACCACCGGGACAGGCACAAACCCGAGCCGGGGAGTCTGGGGGGCTTTGTCTGCCGAGATAGCTCAGATAATCACAGTGTGATTACCTAAGGCGGCCTTAACTGCGGTGGAAACAGATGTGATCGAGATGTGAATTACGAGCCCAACAATTTAATGCAACAGCAACTGGTGTCTCTCACCACTGCTGTTTGCTGCCTGGCCTATATAATATCCTACCACAAAAGAGCTTTACGTACTTTAGGCATCACCATTTCTCCGTTCTCCCTAGGCAGACCACATTTACCACTGGTAAAATCTAAATTAAAAAGAAGTTTTTATTTTTTAACAAAATATCCATCTTGGTTTCTTAGTGCACTTTTCTACAACTTTTGAGACTTACTATTTTCAGATAAAATAAAGAAATTTTTTAATGTGTTAACATAGCTGCACACCCATCCAGAGATTTTGTGCATTCAGTTCAACTCTCACTGTACTTCTGACTCCAACTCAAGAATAAAATTTGCCATTGCAACAGGAGTTGCCAATGATAGAGGCAAATACGATCCTGTTCCTTGATTTTCAGATAGATACCAAATTCTTTCTACCCAATTTTGTTTTTGATGAGCAAGCAAAATACCATTCTTTAATACACAGTGTGGTTTTTTGGAAAAAAAATTCCATCTAGGCTTCCATTTATGGCAATGAAAATAGGTATACACAGGCTTTTGATACACTGCAAATAAGCAGAGTGTAAGCCTTTCCTTCCCCCTGCCTTTTGTTTTAGATCATCAGTGGGTGCCTTTCAAATACTAGTGCATAATTCATCCACATCTTTTAACTAAGATGCTAAAATTTTGTATTAGAATAACACCCAGGAATAAACTGAAATGTAAAAATTATGCATTTTTTGCAGGTACGTCTAGTCCTTCTATAATGACATAATTCTTTTAAAAAGGGATTTTACAGCATCTACCCAGGTGATATTTTGCCCCATTTGAGCTGGTAAGTTTCTACGCTAGAAATAAGCAAAAACCCAATTAACAGGCAGCTTTATTAAAGTACTTATTACAGATTTGCATTATGCATTACAATACTCCACTAAATTATTCAAACTACACCTGCCTAGATAAGAGCAACTTCGAAGTCCAGATACTGTCACTGGTTGGTTACTGGCTGGTCGGTGTCTTTTTCTAGCCACAGTCCCTGCTGCACGAGCCCTCTTGCCCTGACTGAGAATGGCTGACTGCCACTACTTAAAGGTGAGCATGGGATGAACTGCTTCCCCTGTTCTGACTCCAACGCTCCCCACGTTACAGGGGTAAAACTCCGGGCATGTCAAAAAGTTTGGCAAACACATCTCAGCCTGTCATCCAGCAGACACCAACCGGCCTCCTGCACACAGACAAGCACGGTTACACCTGGGCAGGCTGCAGTGGATACCTGGAGCTGGCATTAGGGTTTTATCAACTGCGAGCCACTGTCGAGGCCATTTTTCCACGTGCACGAAGCCAGAACCTCTGGAACTGCCAGCCTGGGGAAAGCCGCCAGGTGCCCTGCAGGTAACTCCGGCCGCCTCGCCGGGAGCTCGCAGGCACCACCGGCCCCGCTGGCAGCCGCTCACCCGCCAGCGAGCTCCATGCTCGCAGGTACCACCGGCCCCGCTGACAGCGGCTCACCCGCCAGCGAGCTCCGTGCCCTCCGTGCCCGCTCGGGGCCCGGCCCCGCTGACAGACGCTCACTCGCCAGCGAGCTCCGTGCTCGCAGGTACCACCGGCCCCGCTGACAGCCGCTCACCCGCCAGCGAGCTCCGTGCTCTCCGTGCCCGCTCAGGGCCCGGCCCCGCTGACAGCCGCTCACCCGCCAGCGAGCTCCGTCCCCTCCGTGCCCGCTCGGAGCCCGGCCCGCAGCCGCTCGGAGCCCGGCCCGCACCCGCTCAGGGCCCGGCCCGCACCCGCTCAGGGCCCGGCCCGCACCCGCCGGCCGTGCCAGGCGGCCCTCGCTGCCAGCAGGTGATGGATGGCAGGTGCGAGGCGCCGGGGACGGGCGCTGCTGGCACCGCTGTCGCCCGCCGGCACTGCCAGCTGAGGGCACAGCTGCCGCCGCGGCACAGACACTGCGACAACCGCGGCCGCGGGGCCCCGCTCACAGACCGTGGGATTCATTAGCTTAATGACGCTCAGCCCCATCAGAAAGCACGAGGTAATTGTATTTAATTTGTGTACGTTTTAATTACGGACCAGGCGCGGCCAAGGCTGATGAACGTATCATCGTGTCTGTTCTGCTTTGTCACGGCGTTTGTGTAAATTTGCATCTGAAGCTGGAGGAGCTGCCCAGCACCGCGGCTCAGAGGCCCCGTTATCACAGTGCCATCCTTCACGCGGTGACGCCGTGCGGGACCTCTGCCTGCTGAGAGCAGTGTCATCCCTTCCTGCGGCCACAAATTAAAAGCAGGTTTATGGCCACATGCTCCGAGACCCTCTGGGGCCCCAGAGGAGGCAGCCAGAGAACAATCCATTCACTCATCTCTCCCCTTATCTATGATGGAAGCAGAAACAATTGCATCATTTAATTTACTATTGCATCGGGGATATGGCTCATTGGCCCCTCATTGTTTTGAAGATGGATTTAATTAACCTCCTATGAATCTTGCCAATGTGTGTGGCAGCATCAGTATGGAATGAAAGATGTTACAAAATCAGCTGCAGGGTAATGAGCATTTCTCAAGCTTGCTCTGCTGAGAGGACTCATGTCTATGGAGCTTGGCCCCAGCAGAAAGCTGAGGAGCAGATTGAGTTAATACACTGCTGTCTGGCCTCTGGGAATCCGAGCTTGGGTTTGCCTTAGACTACTAAGAAGAGAGCTAATTGAATAATTCCTAGTAGCCACATGTATCTTTAAAGCAGAGGCCATTTGCAATCACTGGAAAATAAATAATTGCAGTTAACTACACTGTTAAGTAAATATATCCAGTCCCTTGGGGAAGTAATCTGCATGCTTTTATAAGTCTGGCTACAATATAAAACTCATCACAACGTCTGTGAGAGTAATTTATAATGAACACTTAGCAGGTGCCTCAGATGTGTTGCTGCCATTTACCTTCATTAATAAGTTCTCCTTATTAGACCTGAAATTGCATGCATTTTAATTTAACAAATCTTTATTACACTTTCATTTTACAAAGGATGTTGTTTCCAGCACTTCCTAGAAACATTTGAGCTTGTAAAGAATGTTAAAATCTTTATGAGAGGAAGGTATTTACAATGAACTGTTTGAGATTATAAAACCAACCCAGGATTTTACATGCTTTCCTAAGTGGAATGAAAACATGATCTGAAGCTTGTAAGCTATTGATTTATTCCCTGATGCGCAGGTTTATCTCAGAAATAAAGCAAAGTGTTTTTTCTTTTGCAAGAACGGTTTAGTATCACTTTACTGCAGGAGGAAGGGACCCTTGTTACAGGTTTAAACTACCAGCCACTATGGAGCAGGACCTACTGGAGCCCACCCCTCGGCCATGAAGTGAATGGTTGTACCTGATATCCCAGATGGGTATGTGGACACCTGCAGGTTATCACTGCCCAGGAAAGGTAGCAGTGTCTGTTTTGGTTTGGGAGAGAGAGGCACAACTGACTACGCCCACAACAACATACACTTGCTTTTTATGCCATGTTAGTATTTTTAATGCAATGAAACTTTACTGGTTTCTCAAAGCAAAATTAGTAAAAATTAAAAAAAACAAAACTTACTGCTGTTTGTAACAACAAGATTGTGCAATTCTTTCATGCCCTTTTCCTGATGCATTCAAAACATCTTCTGCAAATATTACTTAGATAAAAAAATATATACACACACACAACTATTTGCACCTGACAAGAGAGCCAGGTGGTTGGTGGTGTCTCCTGTATGCACAAGGGCAGCAAGAGCCTCATCCTGACAGGTGACCTGTTTTTGTCCAGGAAAGCACATCTGTACTGAGGAGGAGATAATTAAGTCTCCACATCCATCCATCACCTGACTACCTCACTTGAATCAGCTTTTCAAACCAGTGATAATTGTCTAATTAACTATTAATCTTTTTTATAACAGTTACTAAAGGCTCATTTATTGGCTGGAGTTTGCAAAGATCCTTGTTAGTGTCCACTGCATGGGATGAAACAAGTTCAACTTAAAATATTTCTTCAGATTTGAGTAAGATCTAAATCAATTATTCAGATGTGAAAAGCTGTTCATCAGCTTTTATTTCGAACACGAGATGTTTGTTCACAAGGGAGCGAGGGACATCTCACAGGAGGATGTCCACATTTTGCAGGCACACACAACTGCAGCAGTGACAGGAGTGCTCCTCCAAATTCTGCTGGCACAAGCACGCTGGACAAAGGGATAGGATACCCCTGCTGGCTTTTGCAGAATGAAAGACCATGTTGTGCCAAGAAGGTGTGATCAAATGGAAATTATGTGATTCACTGTAGCACCAGCAATACAGTGGGAGCTAAGAAGTCGTGCCAGAATGAAGCTGTTCCTATTTTATCAGATAATATAAAATCACATGGTCAGAGGTGGCAGAGAAGCACAGTGCAAGTGAATGATGGAGCCTGACGTGTAAATTCTTACAAGCAGTTATTACCTTTTAAAAAACATTTAATCAGCAATTCCAGTCATGGCTTATCAAAGGGCTGCTTGGCAGAAGTCTAGAAAGGAAATATTCTGGTTCACTGTAACCCATGGAGCAGACAGGGTGGGTGGACAAGGTTAATTCCGAGTTCTAAGGTGAGGTGATTACTTCTTTTTCTGCAGGTAGAGCTTGAAAGCTTTTTGTAGGCTAAAATGTCTGGAATCCTAAAATACCACTTCTGTTGCTACCTTCATAAATTTTCATATATGATACACCTAACTCCTCTCCAGCTTACCAAGCTACCACCAACCCTAACAAAATGTCCTCTAGTGAGGAAAAAAACCAAACCTGTTTTTTCCTGGACACAAGGAAAGGCTGTGGTTTACCTTGAGCAAATGGATTTTGTGAATAATGTGACTTTCTCCTAAAGCCTGACAAACTGAACTTGTTACTGAGCTGCCTTTCTCGGGACTGAGGAGTACACAATTATCGTTTTTTTTTTCTTGGAAGTACAAGGTGTTTTTCTAACAGACTCCTGAATCAGCCGTCTCAGACAGAAAGAGGGTTTCATGCCCCAGCAGTCAAAATAAGCCCAGTTTCTTAAGCCTGTTTGTACTTTCCTAAAATGCACATATTGGACTAGGAAGACTTACAGTTCAGAGTTTCAATGAATAACTTCTTTAAATATTAAAATTAAGTAACTCTCAAAGATTAATACAGATTGTTACTATAGCCAGCTGACTGAAAAAAATACTCTTCCTTGGTCAAAACCCACCTACAACACTTGAATGGTGACTTAAATAGAGTGAGAGTGGTGAACTGGCTCACTGAGACAGAAGGAGAAATCCTTCTCTGGAGAAGCACAGCCAGAGCTGGGGGCTGAGATGCTCTGGGCTGGAGCAGGGAACAGGAGGGAAGCAGCTCCAAGTTCCAGCACAGTGCCTGGGCCAGCTGGAATGGGAAATCTCTCCTTTTTTAGCACCTTCTCTAACAAAGAAGAGGGAAGGGCACCCCTGCCAGCCCCCAAGTGCCAGCTCGTGCAGTGTGTAGGGAGCCTCGCACACGTAAGGACAGGGGCACGACCCTCCCACTGCACTTCCACAGATCCACAGAGAGATTCATGGGACCAGTTCTGCTTCCACACTTACATCAGCAGGTGTTTGTGGAGTTCACAGAAAACAGTAGATGCTAGTAAGTTGTTTACATTAAAAAAAGAGATAAAGATGGAGATCAGAATGGCCTTGGACCTGTCACAGCATGAGACCCCATAAGCTCTGCAGCAGCCACCACAGGGGAGAGAAATAACTTCTTCCATGTGCTCACTCACAGTCACTTCACTTCTCTAATTTCTCACCTCAAACAAAAGTAACCTGATCTCCTCAGTTCTTGGTAATAAACCCCCTCATTCATCCCCACAACCTCCTTTTCCCTTCTTACTCCTAACATGTTCAGAGATTTTAGTATCGTGGTTTTATTCAGGTGATAGCCAAGTTGTCTTACTTCAGAACTTTCAAGCACGTAATGTATTACCTTTTTAAGAACCAAAACACGAACTCATAATAATGATTTAATTTCTGGAATATTCTTCGAGTTCAGCCTACAGTATGTCTCACTGCTGCTGTAGATTTCTTTAAAGTCATCTCATCAAATCCCCTTTCTACTGAATTTTAGAAGATAATTTTCCAGAAACAGAAGAAGTACCTTTGTCACACATACAACGATAAATTCGCCATGTACTTCTGGTAACTGCAAAGATTTCAGTGACCTGTGTTAGCTTTAAAAGGGGAGAGCAGAACTTTCGGGAAAATTATAGGAAAGCTGTCTCCTACACAAAGAAACATCACAAATTCATGTTTCTGTGAAATGCTGTGACAATACCTGTACTAGAGACACTGCAGAGAAGCTATAGATATAGACTAGAATTCATAGTTGGACCCATATAAAAGTTTGTATTGTTTTTTATATGTTGCAAACACTTCCATATGTGCTGGGAGTAGAGGTACTGGAAGATATGTGGAAGCACCAGGCAAATAATCAGAATCCTGTAACACCCAAAAAAGTCTAGCATTTCAAAAAACAATTTAGTAGGCAAAACTTTGAATTTAAACAGCAGCAAATCCTCAGCCACCTTTGCCAATGTAGGATTAAGTGAATTTAGCTGGCTGCCAGACAGAAAATTCAGGTCTTACAGCATACCTTAAAGTGACCAAAACCCGAGGAAATGTAGATCTTTCTTCTGCAGTTACTGCCTTACTAAATACATTTTGTAACTACAAGAGTTATTTTTGCTGGCTGGAACAGGGTGGTGTCTTCTGAGAGGCTGGACTCTAACGGGAGATTTTCTGGATGTTTTAGAATGATAAAGCACTGGCATTGCCCTTCCTTCAGGAGAGAGACTGGCCCCCCAGCTGGGCTGCACAGCCCCAGGGGGGTGTGGGGATCTGGTCCCAGTGGGGTGTGGGGATCTGGCCCCAGGGGTGCTGCCAAGCAGGTCAGGAACTGACCCAAACACACCTGGGAGATTACCTGGTGCTACCTCAGCAAAGCCCCTCCTGGCACTGCCCCAGTGCCAGTAACAACCTCCCCCTGCATTACCAACAACAGGAGAGCAGATTTTCCTAGCAAGGAAATCAATGTGACTTTAAATTAAGGCTCCCATAAGTGTGCAATAAATTATATACTAATGATTTATAGTCTATTAATTATGAATTAATACACACAACTTTTTTGCATCTGATTTAGGACACTGGGGGTCTGGACTCCACATTCTAAACAGCTCTCAGATTCTCCCTTTAAATGGCTTAATTGGGAAATTCTTTAGAAACGCACTTTACTCTTTGTGTTTGGGGTAAGCACGGTCTGCATTTACTCAACACAAGTATTGCTCATAGCATCTCAGTGTTCAAGTGTTCAGCAACTGTGGTCTCAAGAGGGAATTCAAAAGGTCAGCAAGAAAAGCAGAGATAAATTTAGTAACATACATAAAGATGACAGGTCAATGGATTAACCCTTACAATTCCCAGTATTAACTCCACCACTGAATAGTCCAAAGAGTGGTTAATATCCACGTGCATGGGCACACGTTTAAATACCAGAAGGGACTGGGACAGCCTTTGGAATGGGAGGTTCCCAGCTGAGCACAGGCTCACCCTGGGGCTGGCACTGAGCATTTGGGACAGAAGCACCTCTGGCTGCCCTTGTTCCTGTCCTGCCACTGCCACCTGTACATGGCCTTGGCCATGGCATTGGCCAGCTCCAGAAAAATGGCACATTTGAGTCACACCCTTCAGGAGCTACTTCATGAAGTGATTTGGGCCTGAATCTCAAACGCAATCAGACCACCAAGCACCTACCTAGTACAGTTCCCTGTAGACGTGGACTACAGCTCTGCCCTTCCAAATCATACTTCAGGAGCTGATCTGTCACCTAGGAGCCAGACCTTACTGCCAGTGCTGTATGCTGACTATTAACTCCCTCAGGACTGCTCTGGTGCCTAGAGGCAGTTTGAGACACACAGGAGCACTATTTCTTAAAGCTTTGGGGTCTGCTGACATATTATTTATAAACTGCACCAAGTACAGAACACTACAAAACAAACTTACTGTGACTTTAGCTGTCCATGTATAAACTGTAAGTGGAAGTTCCTGGATCAACTTCAATTATGCTTAATTAACACTGCAGAGTGGCTGGGTGAAGTTCTCATTACTGGGCTACACTACTCCAAAAAAGCAATAGAAAATCTGTATCATTCCAGTGCTTTGTACACTCACACAGGCTTGCATCTTAGGTAGGAAGAATGAGAAAATGAACTTGATTCATCTTCCAGTTACACCTTTTGTGCTCACATGTAGCAACACTAATCAGGAGGGTAAAGCATCCCCAAGATGCAGAGTACTGTGTCAGGCTCAGAACTCCCTGTGCTCACCCTACTTGCTCTGCAGCCCACTCCGTTTCCATCACTTGGGGTTAGTGACAGTATTTTGTTTGACGGGGATCATTTTGAAACTCACAGATATAAATGTAGAAATCTTAATCTGTTGGTACTAAAGCAAACACCCTCTGCAGTTTCAGTCCTGCAGACTGCTGGCAGTGTATAAATCAGGAGGAACTTGGAGCACCCTTCATCAGTACTGAGTGCAGGAGATAACTCTGCTGCAGTGTGACTGACAGGTGCCCTCAGACAGGGACATCCTCAATAATACCATCACATCCCAGGTGAAGAAAAAAGGCATAATAGTTCAAAATCAAGTGATCTCTGAACATTGATGATAACCAAGGCAGCCGCAGGGTAGCAGAGCAGGTTTTAACCCTTAACATATGCAGTATGAAGCTGCATATTCTGAATTAGTGACTTGACTTTCATTTAAACTATGCTTTGAGCTTGTTGGCAAAATAATTGCACTATAGAAAGGATTCCTAGAAGAAGTTGTTAATTCCATATGCGACGGTGTACATCAAACTCCTATTTTGCAGCAGATGGAGTACTCATCACGTAAGGAAGGAGAACAGCACTGAATGGGGGCAAGCCAGCCTTTGGCACACAGGACATTTCCCACAGTTTGATTTACAAAATAAAAACTTTTGGCTCAAAAGATACATGGTGACCGTCAAGGACACCAAAAAGACATTGCAGCACCTCAGAGAACTAAAGGGGGAAAACTGTAAGATTAAACTGGTTTACAACCTGGGTGTTATTTCTGACACCATGTTACCAAGTTCAAGTCAAAGTTATCTCAACTCATAATCAAAAGGTTTAGTACATTCTTTTGGCTTTAAGCAAATCTCCCAGTCACCCTTCCACATCAAGATGCTACTGGCACAAAGGTCTGTACTGGTGATTGAGTACTGTACAAGTGTGGAGTTCTATCACTGACATAGGAAATGCCTGTTGTTTTTTCCTCAGAGGAGGAAGGTAATGCAGCACCTCCTCTGCTTGCAGGAAATTATTCTGATTCACTGTGAGCTACAAGGAGATGGCAAAAGTCACAACCACGCAATGTTAGTTAATTGTTGGATGTTCCTATTAAAAGTAGTTTTGGCCAAGTCAGATGTCAATATCAACATTACTTTGTTAAGTCACTTTTAGCTTTTCTACAGGGAAAAAAAAATTGAGAAATCAAACCTGGTAGGGTCTACAACAGAAGAAAAAGGGAAGTCCTACCTCTACTACTGCTTTGGCATCCAGTCTAAAGTTGAAATCTCCAAAGACAAAATATGAAACTTTCTCAAACCGCTGATCTATAATTCTGTAAAAAAATGAAAACAGAACAAACCTGTCATTTGGCTTTACATACATGCAAGAATGTAAAAACACACACATTATCCTTAAGCACAGTCTCAGAAATAATTATTGGAACCATCAAAACTATCAGTTTATACTGGAACAATATATTAACCATATTTTTCAGTTGATTTTCTTTGCTTAGGCAATCCTATCTCCAGCCCCTGTACAAGAGTGCATCTGATTTCCCCTGCCTGGCTGACAGAGCAAGCTGAGAGAAAGCATATTTGCAGCAGTTCATACAAATCTTGCAGAAGTGGCATCTGGGGACCATGGAAATCTTGAGGGTATCACGGAGGTCCTTCACACCTTGGCAAGTCTAAGGATACGGCTTTGGGCTGGGCAGGTAAGAATTAGGAATGCTGAATTAGTGGTGAGTTCAGAATACATTTGAGTTTACTGATAGGTAAGCAATGTTGCCAGTGTTTTTGGGTACTTTGAGAACCACGTGAGAAGTGACATGGTGGGGCCAGACACCAACCATCCCATGGGACAGACTGAGCCTCCCCGAGGCTCCCAGACTGGCCACACCTCTCTCAAGGCAGCTCTCTGCGTTCCTCACAGCAGATTTTTGATGGGGCTGTAGCTAACACCTAACAAGTCATTGTGGAGTGATGATTGACTTTTTTCTCACGCCTTTTCTCAGTCCTACCCCGGGAGATACTGCATTACTATCCATCTTTCAAATCTTGTGTTATTAAAAACTGTCATTATCTTATTAGCCAACCTATTATTAACAACAGTTGTGAGGTACTCTCAACAATATGCAACTTTACAGCTCCTAGAGATCTTGGCATTTAGAAATGCACCAAGTCATGCTTATTTTCAAATCAGGAATCAATATAATTCATCTCTTAGCAGTGGCTGAGGAAGGTATGAAACACCCAAAACCTGACTGCCACAGTCACAAAAAATTTATACAGACAAAATGCACAGAACACCCCCGGGTGTGCAAGATGTGAGAAGTGAGGAACAAATGCAGACAATACGCTGTGAATATTCTGGGAATCCATAAACATGTAAGCATTACACTGTCAGAAACTCCAGGTGAGCCAGGGCCAGGGCCCACAGGTAAAGCTTTATCCAGCAATGCTGGTCAGGAGGCACGGCTGCCCCATGAGGAAGCACTTGTTTCAGATGGCTTTACAAGTTCTAATGCATTACACCCATTTATTCTCAAAGCTACAAGGAAAGATGTAACACTGGATCTGTAATGAGGTACTGCTTCTCCCCTGAAAACATCTCACAGTTTTCATCAACAGTAATCTATTATGTAAGGAGTATTATTCTATGGAAAAAATTATGTGCATTGGGCCTAAGACACTGACCATTTGAAGAAAATCTCTCGCAAAGACTTATCCATTTCCGCTATGAAAATCTCCAATCCTCCATTTAGCTGACAGATTATTGCAGCCACTGTTAATAAATACTGCCCACTGTCAGCTCCCAGCAAGCCCTGAGAAAAACCTGTCACTCTTGACCTGCACAAAACATTAGTTTGATTAGTGCCCTCATGGAAAATTGAAGGAAAATGAGAACTTAAAAGTTAAACCATTTACATTGCCACAGTTTGCTAACACTATCATTGCAAAATCGGAGACACAACTTACACACCAGAACAACTGATTTTGCTTTGCCAACTGTCCTGATTCATGTATCAGCTCTGGCTCTGCTCACTGCCATTTACTGCTGACACAGGAATGACAGATATTGCAGGAATGACATCAAGGTCCATTGAAGGCCTCTTGAAACAAATTGGGATTATGGGAATGATGCCTGTGATTGTATTATGCAAAGACAGATTTTCCAAATAAACAGACCATTCCAAAAATAGTCTGTGAAAATGTCCCCAAACTGATGCACAAACCAGCTGATTACTCTCTTTCTGATCAATTAATTAAAACTCAGTCATTTCATAGTCCTGCATATTACCCGACTTAAACAGGATTTGCATACAAATCAATGCCAGCTCTACAGTTGATAATTTTGTCCAGTTTCTCCCCTTGTAGCTTGTCTTATTGGACATTTTAGAAAGGGTGTCCCATGACAGACTAAAGTGAGAATCCAAATGTTAGTTCTCCAGAATGATGCTCCAAGTGGCTTCTGACACATCTTTTTTCACAGGTGGTGAAATTAATTCAGGCGTACAGGAAAATTCCCAACAGTGGCAGAGCAAAGGGCACCCACATTTATGTACTCACTAAGGGATGTGGGGTACCTAACAATGAAACTTCTGTTAAGTGACTCCACTTAATACATGTAGGCAACCTACTGTCCTTGCCATTACTTACTGTTAGTAAGTGGAACTTACTATTAGTTCAAGAGTTCCCAAATCTCAGACCTCTTTCAGCAGTTTGGAACTCTGATAGCTCTGTGCTGAAACACTCCCTGGTGCCTAAAACTGCCCTGAATCAATGGCACAACAAGCAGTTTTCCCGATTGTGCTTTCAGACTCAGACCACAAGTCCACAAAGGAGATGGCAATAAAGAAGAATACAGCAATATCCCCTCCCCTGGGAACATGCAGAAAAGCTGCCTGTCCCTGAGGGGACTGGGACAGAAATGCAAACGCAGCCAGTTTGGCCAGGGATACAGGGAAGGTCTTAGGGCTGAGGTGAGAGCTAAACAGAAGTCCTCCATTTCTTGCATTTCCATGTTCTAAGCCACAACTATGTACAGTTCAACATGTGTACAGGCAACTGAGAATTCAGAAGACAATTAAAAAAAAAAGAATGAGTGCTTGCAGAAAAACTAGGAAGGCTTCCAAATCTATGTCATTCTCCTTTGCTTTTTGATTCTAAAAAATATCCTTCCTTTAACCACGAATCAAATAGTCCTTTAAAAATGCTGTCATGAATCACTCAGTGAAGTGATAAATCTGAACCATACAAAAAGAAAGCAGCCAACCCACATCACCAGCATAAACCCCATGGTTTTAGTGGGAGGACCCAGTGCAATTTCCTTTAACAACTTTTACCAGCTCATCCCGAAGGGTTTCAGCAGACTTGAAGGCTCTATTCCTGTACAGCTTTAGAGAGCTTATGACAAAACAGGTGACTCAGTTAAAGATTTCATGACTGTACAGAAGGCACAGGTGTTTCCCTTCCACAAACCTGAATGCCAGCACACACAACAAATCATCAGTGCCTTCACTGGCCGTGCTGCTTGCTGTGACCTGTGCAGGGCCATCAGGAGGGGACAGGGGTTCAGAGTGGATCTAAAACTTGAACACAAATGAAACAGAAAACTTTTCCAAGAGATGACAGCCAGCTCTTCCTTTCCAGAGAGAGAAGTCTTCATTTTGAAAAGGGTGGAAGAACACATTCACCCTTCTCCTCCTTTGCTCTTGCTCCAGAAGGAATTGCTCATGAAACTCTTTATGAAAAGAGTTTGTTCACACTTAGAACATACCAAAGAAAGATCTTTACTTCGGCATGTTTTGGAAATCAGTATAACAAAATGGCAAATCAACCAATATAACAAACTGGCAAATCAGCTGCACTGGGAAAAAAGCATGCTCCCATCTGGGTTTACTGATTTCCCTGGTAAACTTTAGAGCACACATCTGTAAACACCACAGATGATTTCTCCTCTACCAGTTCCAAATACACAGAACTTGTAATTGCACAAGGAATCCTTGGTAACAGATTCTCCACGTCTGGAACACATTACCTTAATTATTTTGCCAGTTTCAAACTAATTCTACATTTTTAATTGATGGCACTGCACTGAAAGTCTTCTGCACTGAATGGATTAGTCTGTGTCTTCACATCTTGTTGTATTTTGAGAAGTGGCAGACAAAGTTGAATGAGAGAGCCGAAGAGCTTTTTAGCCATGACAGGGCAGTAAGAGGAGGAAACATTTAGGCAATTGTTACTTTCAAGTAGAGTTTACAGTCCAAGCTAGCTCCATGCTGAAATGTTTTGGTGAGTTAAATCCATGATTTGTACTTTTTTTAAGGAGTAAACTTGACTATCACTGCAAATTTACACTAAATTACTACTGCAATTTCTTTGCTGCAAAATAAATACATACAGTTCTTATTTTGGTCTAACAGCTGCAGTTGGGCTCACTCTGGGTATCAGCAAGAGCTTTACAGGCTCAGAAAGAAGCTCCTGTGTTGCACTGGAGACATCCTTGCCCTGCTGTGTCAGTCAGGCTTCCAGCAAGCCTCGTCTCCTCAGCAGAGCTTTTGGCATGGCAGACCTGACCCACTGTCCTGTGACAAAACCATCTGCTATTCTGGGAGCACCAGGTGAATTATGAGGAACCTCTGACCTCCCCGAGCCTGGGCTGACCAGCCTGGTGGGACGGCAGAGGGGTCAGAGTGCGCACAGGCGATCGAGGCAGAGGTCACACAAAAGCCACGGCAGAAACCCGTGCTCGGGGTCTGCTCTGGGAGCCTGGGCACCCCAAACTCCTCTGCTGTAAGGACAGACCTCTCAGCTTGGGTGGCAGGCTCAGCTACGTGGACTGTGAAGGCGAAGTTTTCCCAAAGTCACTTAGGAAATGTCAGATCCCTACCAAGACTAAAACAAGAGGCAGAGGTTCCTCTTCTTAATACTACTGGAAATCTGGGCCTATTTACTAATTTCAGTTGCTACACAGGACAGGGTTCAGTGCAGTCCTAAAGCAAACAATTCTGTGTTATTGGAATCACTGAAATCCTCTTGCAATTTATTTTAAAGTACTCATTATAGCAGCTACAAGTAAAGTTACTTGATGAAATGCACCTCTTTTATAAATGCTGTATGGGCACTATATACACACTTCAAAGCACTGCAATTCAGCCCAAAAATTATAGGACCAATTTCCCCTTGCTTTCATACTTTCCCCCCTCCTATGCTGTCCCCCCCTCCACAGAATGGAGAAGACAAGGAAGCAGTTAAATATCAGCAATTTGGTCATGGAAGAGAGCAGCTGAACATGATTCAGTGTGACAAGAGGCACTGTGATTTGGCTAAACCATTTCTCAGGGCACTTTGTAAGGAGGATCAGCAGCATTATTCCTTTAATAGCCATGTCGAATGCAATAGCCAGCTGGGTTTTGTCCCAGACCAAGGTATCAGCATCAGGTCAGAAGGTAACATTCTGTTTACACGATTATTTCCTAAAGCACTTATCTTCTCCTCGGTGTGAAAGTTGACTTTTCTGTTTGTAAGGAGGCCTAAAGAATTGAGGGAATGGGAAAAATTAGCTACACTGAGCTGGAGCTGAATGGCATTAGGTGGGAGGTCTGAGAAAGGCTGCAGCGAGGCTCAGCAGGACACCTTATTAGCCGCGTCATCGCAGTTCATTCAGGCAAGCCATACCAGTGTCACCAGCATTCCCACACAAAGACAAAGTTCTTCACACAGTCTATAAACATGCCTCCCTGGCCAATTCATCCTAACTTGACACCGCTGAAAAGAGGGGCTTGAGGGTTTTGGGTTTTTTTAAACACAACAATAACATAACAAAACAAAACAAAAACCGTGCAGCTCTGCCAAGCAGGCTGAATGGGGGAGAAGGAGGGACACTGTCACATTTCTTGGGAAGAAACAATCTAAAGGTCAAGCCATATTTTATTCAGTGAGCAAATTTTTATAGTAACTAAATGTATTTAAGATAAATACCAGCTAATATAAGCCCTTCCATCTTTCTCATACAACTTCTGGGGTAAGATACTACCTCTCCACAACCTGTTTATTTCTGTGCATTATCTGCACATGGGAGTTACAGAAACAAAAGCTTTTACAAAGGACATAGAATCAAAGAATGGTTTGGGTTGGAAGGGACCTTAACACGTGACTGCCTGTATAAAATGTCCTCTCGAAGTGCAGGAATATGAAGATCACAACTAACACACCAAGATGAGAGGATCAGTTCACTCCTGGTGTGACCATCGTTTCTCACGACAAACTGCTCACCTTGTTCACTGCTGACCTGTGCAGAGCTTGGAACCACAGGTTCTGTTTGGAGTTGAGACAGCAGAAGCAGCGCTGGGCTCTGTGCCCACAGGGGCTGTGAAAACCCAGTCTCACCCTGGGTGAAGTGTTCAGGGAACACGTGGGGCACTGGCACCCTCGCTGTGCGCAGCACGGGAGCCCGGACCCTCTTCCCCGTCCATGGCAGGAGTCCCTGTGCCAAAGGCACGACCAGCAAACCTTTCCTGTCCAGTCAGGATCCCACCCCAGCGGGGAACGCTTAGAAAAGTGACTTGGCCATCCTGTTGGAAGCCAAGAGCTGGCTGGGAGGTGGCAGGTGACCTATGGATAACGAGGTTATAGACACCTTTTCACGGATCTATAATGCCAGAGGCAGTAACAGCTCCTGCAGTGACTTCTGGTGGAAAGCTAAGGAACGACAGCACTGAAACCTCTCTCCTGCTACAGACACGTCAAGGAGCTGAAGATCAAGAGGATGTAAATACTAGGTTTTGGCTTACACCAACCCAGATACAGGATTGCTGTGTGGCCAGTTGGATTTCTGCTGTTCCTACCTCCACTGCTTTTTCTTTAAAAAGTTTTACTCAGAGATCAAACACCTGCACCTTGAGAACTGGTTCCCTCCAGCAGAGGTTTCAGAGACAGCTTTGAAAGAGAACCCTGTCCTCTCCTGTGTATCACCTCCCTTCTGCAGCTCCGATGGTGCTCAGCTTGCACCCTTTTGCAATTTTAAATACACAATCGGAGACAAATTCCGGAAAAATCCCCATCAATTCTGAGTACAAGTTACCTGGTGACTAATAGTTTAAATGTGCCTCAAAAACCATAATGGAAGTGTCTTCATTGGCATGCCCAAGGTGGTGTAGTGCTGTCATTAAAAAGATAAAGTTTATAATATTTTTGTGCCTTGTTCTTTCTGATATAATGGCTAAAACCTATTAATAACACCAAAATATCTCAAAAGGTCAAGCACCATACAGCAAGATGAAGGGAATTGTCAAGAAGCTTAGGCAATCATCTTAGCACTCAAGACATTTGCCAGGGCTGTTTAACTAATATGTGATGTTCACTTTTAATTTCAATATAGTGCCATTTGGGCAAAAATGTTGTATTTTTTAATTAATTACAATGTCAGCAGCTATTAAGATTAAAAGAAAGACCACATCAATAATAAATACTTAATCCAAAGAAAGGATTACAAGAAGAGCAATAAAAATCAATTTTTAGAGCTGGAAAATTGTGACTTTTTCCTCACTTGACTGGTATTTTCATTATATTGACAAACCCATGATCTTACCTGACACTGACATTCGCCTAATGAAATAGCAGCCCTGGATAATGATGTAAGGACTTGTCAATTCTGCTACAGGACAGCACAGCGCTACAGCCCCGGCGGTAGCACGCAAAGACATTTTCCTGCTCTTCAGCTGATACAAGGGAAAACTACAAGAAGAAACCAGAGAAACTGTATGTCTTTTTGAATCTTTGCTTTATCATGGAGTATTAACATCCTTCCACGTAGTTTCTGAGCTCTTCAGTGCTGGTGACACTTGGAGCTCAGCAGACAGCAGGTAACTGCCCTATCTTTCTCTGCATGAATCCTTAGACACCCCAATCCTTGCTTTTTGTTCTGCAGGGCTCAGATGTGGGGAGCAAAGCCAAAATCCTGTGGTCACTTAGCGTCAAAAGTGCAAATAGTGAGACAGAAATAACCAGCATATGCAGCAACAGGATACCGATCCCTTAATTGTTAAGGCTGAGAAAAGCATTTTTGTGACATATCTAGAGAAACTCAGACTAAAGACACTGTCTGTCCTAAACAGCTCATTGACAGGAACAGTGCTAAGGAATGGTTAAGGAATTTTGCCAGATTTGGGTCTTGCCAGACCTACAACAAGCATCTTTTCCAGCTCCATCTCCCGTGATGGCTGTGGGGGCAGCAGATGGTGACAGGATACAGCCACCATCCCCAGGGAGCTGCCAGTGATGGGGACCTGCAGGCTCCCACCACCCGGGCCTGGGTCACAGCTGGGCCCAAGGGGACTGAGAATTAAAAATAAACCCAAATGTTTCTAGAAAAGGGCAATGCAAATGGCTCAGACCCAGAAAGAATTCACTAACAAAGGACTAAACAATGCTGGATGCTGAGAAAAGCTCATGAGCAACCAATTTTACATTATCCCTTTGAAAATCACACCACAGTGGAGCACTGAGCTAGGAGAGGGAAACAAACGAGGGGTGAGGACAGAAACGTTTGAAGTGCTAAAGAGAAAGGAACAGCCCTCTTTCCAAAGAGGAAAGTGATCAAAAAAGTTAAGAGCTGCCAACATTAGGTTTGAACAATGAAAATTCTAGTGGATATAAAAGCAGCAGGACCCATTTCCTTGTTGGAGTGAGAAACTGACGCATCTTGGTTGCATCTGAAACCTGGCACTGATGGAATGAAGATAAAGAAGCTCCACAAGAGGTGAGGCTGTCCAGCCACGAACAACGCCTGCCCCGCCAGCGACAACCTCTGCAGCTCCTGCACGGGCAGCCCAGCGGCTGGAAGCGCTGTCCCTCACATCTGAGTATTTCCCTGTTAGGGAGGACCCGTATCTTTCTGTAGGACATGGAACACAGCATGCAGAGCCCACAACCTCCTCACCCAGTGCTCCCACCTTCTGGGAGTCAAAATCTCCAAGGGTTACTGGCCTGGTGCCTGTAGGCTGCACTGGGAGCAGAATGGGGCTCTTTCAACCAATCTCCATTTCATAACTATCAGCTCACAGCATCAGCTCACGGCCAGCATTGTAAATAAAATCACAATAGCAATTTATTTTCATTTCTCTGCAAATGAGTAAGAATTGGATCAACAGCCCATATAGATTCTTCTTAATTGAATCAGAGCTATCCTAGAAGATATGGCTATAGGATAGGAGATTTGAAAAGGCACAGACCACAATGGATGCTGATGTCAGTGTCACCTTTAGCTGAACACTAATGACTTATCTTCATCCAGCTTCAGGCTCTCTAAGGAACAAATTAGAGTAAAGAGAGAAATATAACTCAACGAGAATGTGCAGAGTGCGTCACATTCTCATATAAAGCCACTTTCTGAGCAAAATCAAGCAGGCAACAAGTTATTTGCAGTAATTTCTTTTTTAAGAGGCATTCTCTTTTCTTGCATCGCTTGTTTAATTACACACGCTCTCCTGGGAGCGGGACTGTCACAGCAAACCCAGCCTTGCCTGTGCTTGCAGCACTTACATGCTACTGGAAAGACACAGCAGCCAACAGGGCAGCTCCAGGAGATCCTGCTAATGGAAAACAGGCAAAAAGGAGTAAAGCCCTTAGGGAAGATGATGTGGAGGCTCTGAGTGCCACAAGACTGCCATGATCCACATCCACACTGCTGCACAGGGACTGTGTGCGCAAAGAACTGGCTAAAACCCCTCCAGAAATCCTCAGAGCTTTACCGACAGCATTTCTTCTGAAAGAGCCACAATTCTACTCACACTGGCCAGCTGTGGATGATGACAAGCTCGCTCAGAGAGAGAAATTCTCTAGCCCCCGGTGTTGCTGTGAGAAACTCCTCACAAACGAGGCTGGGAGCTGGAGAATTCCTCTCTGAGTGAGCTTGTCAGCGTCCACAGCCAGGAACAGCAAAAACCGCCTTAGTGCATCTACTCTATTTCTTCTTTAATGGACACCTTTCTCTGTGATACCTGCAAGTATCTAAAGTTCTGGATTTTGGATTTCAGATCTTTGCTTCCAAACCTGCTACTGTTCACACAGATTTATCATAGAAGAAAAAACCATATATTTACCATTTGAATAATGAATACTGAGAATTTATTACAACCTGTTCGGTTTTTAATGCCAAAAGGAAAAAAAAAAAAAAAAAAAAAAAAAAAGAGCTCCAAATGCTGAAAATAACAGAAAAAGGGCAAGATTACTGACTAGGATAACCAAAAATTATCATTCACTTAATATGGAATTGCCTTTATTGTGTCCTTAAAATTATACTAGTGTAAGCTTTCCATTACAATGCATACCAGTACAAAAATAATTTCCTGCTAAAAAAATAACCTAAATAAAATTCACAACGTGTCTGTGCTAAGAGGAAGGACACACGAGTTCAATTTTTGATAACTGCATCAAAGATGCCAAAGCTCAAGCCAGCAGAAAAACAAGGAGCAAGGAAAAGTGACTTTAGCTGTATTTGACAGGCTGAAAGTAACAAGACAATTTTGCTGGATTTACTCTTTAAAGAGCATATTATCCAAACACACTAATTTTGAGAGCACTTAACCTTCCTTTAAGGGGGAGAATGACTGAATATTAATGAGCTGAGCCTCGGGTGTTTAATGAAAAGCTGTCGGTTTGAATGTGATCCAGGGGTTTAAACCTTTGTTAGGAGACATTTGGCTGGAAGGTTTATTTGCCCTGGGAGTGCTTTCTATCTGAATACACAGAAATTTCACTACTCATTTGAAGGCTCATGTTAGAATAACTGTGGCAAAAAACAAATAAAATAAAAACCAAACCAAAAAAATCCCAAGTTCTCCTAAAGCGAGCTGCTTTGAGGATCTTCCCAAATGACCCAGATCTTTAGAGCTAAGTTTTCCTTTGCCTAGAAACTAAGTGGCTTTTCTTTTGCTCATTCAGCTGCTAGTTCTGGGAAAAGCCCAAAGAGAAACATTTAGATTGGAGGGGTCTTTGAGAAGAGGTGACAGTTGACTGATGAGCATCCATAAAATGACAAAGAATAGTTGTGTGGAGCCGGTGCATCACATCGCCTCTCCCTGGGAAACTAATTGCTCTGAATTGTTAATAGTAACATTATTTTTCTGGCAATCATTTCTTTTGAATACTCAAAATGAGCATGAAACAGCTCCTTTGACCGGACATAAAAGTTAAATGTCCCAATGTTGATCAAATTAACTTCAGCTATGTGACAATGGACTATATTTGTGAGAAAATAATGAAGGGCACAAAGGGGAGCTTTATGCCAAGATTTCACAGTTGTAATGTAAAAATGTTTCTGTTGAACTAGGCCAGGGAACATTTCAATAGGAAAACAGAAGAGCACTGTCACTTTCCTTAAAAAAACCACATTCATTTTATGGATCTCAATGCTCGAGATAATTTCAGGAAGTTTAGATGGCTGGCACGCCAAGAGCCAGGGATCAGGCTAACACCTCACGTCCTGTCCTTCCCAAACTCTCCTTCACACTTTTGAAGGGCCCCATCCTGCAGCTTTTTCCTCACTCCCCAGCCTGGCTATTGCATTCATATACTCTTCCCCATCGAGTGGCTACAGGACACGACTAATATGCCAATATGGTTAATTAATATGACTTATGCACAAGCATTAGTTACAACAGATGCATGAAAGATTAAACTGAAATGTAAACTATTTTTCCTCTCTTACTCTCACCTATAGCTTATACCCTCCAACTTCAGAAAATACAAAAAAACAAGCATTATGCCAATAGGGCTAACTGTACATGGGAACTATCCAAAACGGGCCTTGAAGAATTTTTTTTCCCCACAAAATATAAAGGAGATGTTCTTAACTCATTTAAAAGCAAATTCGGTTTTGACTGTACCCATGTCTACCTGGAACAACGTAACTGACTTCTGGTGCTGACAGAGACTCACTACACACCTCAATTTCCTACACATATGCTGGGCATGTATTTGTAAAGATACAAGCAAATTTGTTTAACAAGTGTGATTCCAATCCTCTTGGTCTTTAAAGCAACAATCTGACACCACATCTTCTCCCTTTCTAAATGGCAAATATTAAATGCAATCTGGCTCAGCACATACCAGTGAGCTGCATTAGAAGTGTTCCACTTTCTACTTAATTAATTTTAATGCTACTAAAGCTAAATCACTTCAGGTTTAACTTTATTAAAGGTCATTTATTAAAGCTAAAAGAACAAACCTTTCTACTCCCCAAACATGCTATTAGGATTACTAACAGAATTCCCCAGGAGAAAAATTTTAGCACAACTTTATATCATTTGCCCAATGCTTTTTCCTTGGTTTTCCCCCAATCTTCCCTTGCTCAGCAATGCTGTGATGTTGCACAGCTTTTTTCTTAAGCATTAAAACTTTGTGCCTAAAATAATTTACGAGATATCAAGTTCCCTGTCAATCTGAACAGTTAAACTGATCCCTCTGAGCTTTATTTGCAAGCCCTCTTCTGGTTTGCATCCCAAACTCCTGTGGTAGCTGTTGCCCAGATGAAAGGCTGTACATAACTCATGTTTATGAAGATGCAGCGTGAACACAACTGAGCTTTCACTGACTCCCACAGTGACCTAAATCAACTGTGAGAAGGTGTTTCTGTTTCATTCAGTGGAGGTTTAGCTCATTAAACTGTTTTCCTTCTCAGCATTGTTCATCGGGTTTGAACTGCATCGCTGTTAAATGCTCTTTAGCAGTTTAAAGGCTTTAAAGGAAAAGACTTATCAGTCTCTGTTTTTAACAGCACTAAATCTGCATTATTAGTTCATGCAGATAAGGGGATTTGAAAGCTCAGCTTGAAACCTCTCTCTTCTGTATTTATCTGACACTGCATAGTTCCAGTAGCTCAGCTGGAAATGTAGATCTATGAAGCTTTAAAGAGAGATTAAAGCCAAGAAAAGAAGTACTTTTCCCCTTATAGCTTCTCTCACTTTCCCTTTTCCTGCTGTCTGAGGGAGTGCAGGGGGACAATGGCCAAAGATGGTTCCCAAAGCCCCTGAATGGGGACACTGTTGGTGGCAGCATTCATTCAAAGTAAGCTTCAGTGTATTGTCCTCCCCAATCAGCAGATCAGAATAGAGTGTGCTGGTGGCTGCCAAAAGGTTAGTCCTGCCGATGAAAGGGGCTTCCCATTATTCACTGCGCTACAGAACTCCCTCTTTGTGCCCGCCAGCCCATCACCGCACTGTGGAGGTCCGGATCTGCGGCTGGCTGCCCCCTCAAAATGAACAATTCATCCACGGCGAGCTTGCTATGGCACTGTGCAACCCAAAATCGAAGGGCTCCTTTTCTAAGGACAGGGGAGCTGGGGCAGTTTTTGGCAGTGTCACATTTTAATGATATACCATCGTGACATCCCTGACCCACAGCTGACACTAATACTACAGTCTTACTACCTAACCCTCGCCAGGGCATCGTGGGAGGTCCGAAGTCAAAATTAGCTAATGAAGCACACTGTATGCTGCAAACAAGTGTGCAGTAAACAACGCAAAAGGTTTGCACAGGTTTCCCTCAGGTAAAGTATTAGAAAAGGAGAGGAGACCAATGAAGCCAAGAAAAAATGAAATAAAAATCCCATACTGCTCTGTGCAACAGAACTCAAGAATATGCACTCAGACTGTGCCAAGAACAGATCCTAATCTTCCTGTACCCCTGTTCTGTAAATCAGGGATCTTTTATATATGTATATATGCTACCTATACAAATCTTCCAAGCGCCTCCAGCATTTTCGAATGGTTTCAGCAGGTTTTGCAAGTGATACAAGAGAAAGACATACTGGCTTTTTCCTGTTCACCCTTGGATCTTCCCAAAGGTGACAGGAAATTCCTGTTTGGGGAAATTCCTGCTCAGCCCCCTGCTGGGGGAAAGGCAGTCTCTACTATCCCACCTCCCTGCTCTTACAGGACAGAAAACCCACAGAGAGGAAGGAAACTTGAGAGAGAACACGAATGGAAAGGCATTTACACTCCACTACAACATTTCAGAACCTTTTCCAGTGAAAAGCTACACAGGGAAAAATGGCAATGAGGTATTTTCCAGCACATACACTGCTTTGTTCAGGAGTGCCTGTAACTTCCAGGCTGCTGCCAGAGAGAGCCAGAAGAGCTGACAGCCGCTTGAGGATGGGGATCCCTCAGGCCTCTGCCACGCTCAGGGAGGCTGGGAGCAGATGCCAGGCAGCAGAGGCACAGCAGACCCTTGTGGGCAGTGGTTCCCCACGAGGCCAGGCACGTGCCCCCTCCCCTCAGCCAGCAAGGGACCAGCCCTTGCCAGTGGTGTGGCCTCAGCCAAAACTCTGTGTGGGGCAGCAGGATGGGGCTCAGCACCCCTGGCTGGGCTGGGACCCCCATTCCTCGCTCTGGGGAAGGACAGAGGTGGTGCCAGCCAGGTGTGCCTGGCCCAGCCCTCGCTCCAGGGAACAGCAGCAGTGGTCCCACGGCCACTGGGGCTCTTGTTAAACAGTCCTCTGAACCCAGCACCCTGGCAATGGCCACGGGCTGCTGCGCAGCAGGGCTCTGAGCAGGAAAACAGCACACAAAGTGCTCTGGTTCTGTGCTCCTTGAGGCTCAGCAGTTTGTTTCAAGCACCCCTTATGCCACGGATTGCAGTGAGAGGCATGGCTGCTCTGAAGAGACACGCTAAAGCTCTGTTCCTCAGGCAAACATGAAGCCGACTGGCACCTCCTAAGGGAAATACCTGTTTACTCTGCCATCACACCAATGCCCGCACAGAAACATTCTCTTCTTACTCAAGAGAAAGCTGTCTTTTTCCTGACTTTATAATTAGGGCAGCTGTAAATTTCTGGGTATTTTTGGGACTCCTTTGTATTGTACCACTCATCAGATGAACCAGCTCTGTAATGCCACTAGAACCCACATGGCTGTTAATACCAGTGGCGACTTTACACTAATGCTGTGCTGCTGCCAAGGTGAACTGCCTGCTGCACCCAGCTGGTGTGGAGATTAAAGCACCACCAGCCCTGTGTGGAGGGGCCCGCAAGGAGAGGCTGAAAGACCAGGGCTTGTTCAGGTTGCAGAAAAGTTGTCTGGCTCTGCTGCTGGCTTTATCTATTTGGTAGTTACAGAAAAGAAAAGGCCAGACTTTGTTCAGCAGTGCATGCCTAAAGATCTGGGTGATGGACACAAACCACTTTGAGGAAAATTCTGGCTGGGTAATAGGGACAGAAAGTTTCACACTGAGGGTAGTCAAACACAGCAATGGGTGGCCCAGAGGAGCTACAACGTTGGAGCTGCCCAAAGCTCATCTGGACAAGCTGCTGAAGCCAGCCCTGTCTGAGCAGGGGGATAAATAAGGGACTTCCAGAGGTCGCTTCCAACTGGAATTATTCTGTTATTCTGTAACTGAAGATGCACTTGAATGGCAGCTTTATTAGAGTCCACACAGTCTAAAAATAAGCTAATCGACCTAACACATTTGGAAAATAAATATGGTTTCTACTCTGCAATTCTGGTGACTTCAGAGTGGTTCCCCGAGATCAGTAATTTGGCTTTGAAGAATAAGTGTCATAGAGTGATCTGTAATCAGCACTGTCTAGAAAACTCTGGCAAGCAGTAACCACTTTCAGGTGACAGAATAAAACCCTCTACATCTCTGAGTGTGCCATTTGAAACATCTTTCATACGCTGCTTATGAACACAGAGATTGAAAGAGGCCAGGAAAGGCTAATACATACCTATCAAGTACATAGCCAAGAGCCTTATGCCGTATTCCTGAGTAAACCGATGGGCTTGTTTCCCAAGCAATTAAATTGGAAGCATCATGGAAAAGATGAATGTTTACCAAGTCAAAGGCACTATGACAAAAAAAGGAAAAAAATAAAATGATTCAGGATAAAAGAAAAAAAACCATTTGTTGCATCAGCAAAGCATTCAACAGAGCACTTACTGTATTCACTCTTATGTTACCTTAGTATTTACTCACAAAAACTGTGCAGATTAAGCTATCATAGTCAGAAAATTGTCAGAGACTGCCATCAAGCTTACAGCTCATCCACAGGTAAGACTCCATCAAGTCTTTTGCATAAAGGATGCATAACATGAAAACGAAAAGCTATTTGTCAGTTAATTTCCAGAAATCAGGCAGTACCCTCTCCCTAAAATATTTTTAGAGCAAAATTGAATGTGTGAACAACTTCCAGTTTACAAAGCTGCAGCTAAGTGTTGAGTAGGACTGTGGCTTTGCAATAAACAACACAAAAAGCTGCTGAGAGGAGAACGTTACTGACATTAAGGACTAAATCATATCAGTGTGCCTCCCTGTCTGTCTGTGCGGAGAACGCCGAGACAGCAGCAGCCAGTACACACACCACTTCCAGCTGGGAGGAGGACGCCTGCTGCTCCTCAGGCCGTGCCTGTGAGACCACAGAACCACAGATTTGTTTAGGCCAGAGAAGCCCCTAAGCCCACCTGCAGCCTGCCAGCAAACACGTGGACAGGCTCTGGCCGAGAGAGACGTCAAGCAGAAACCCCAAGCTATGCTCAGGGAGGTTTCCCAGCCCATGGTGGAGCTGGGAATGGAGCTGGACACAGCAGCAGTGGCAGTGAGAACAGTGAGGGCAGTCAGACACACAGGTCACACAGCACAAAGGGCTCTGCCAGAGCTCCTGGTGAACACACCCGGCCCCAGGAACAGCACATCCTGTCCAGTGAGCCCACACTGATGGGGAAGCAGGCCCACTAACCTCCTTATAAAGATATAATGATCACGTAACTACAAAACACGACAGCTTGAGATATCCAGTCCTTTCTGTCTGAAGGAGGAGTGGAAAGAATCCCTGTAGGACAGGGAGGGCCCCACATCACCAGCTCATCTCATGTGTAAAGGTATCTATAACTCACCTCCATGTGTCTAAAACATGCTTGCTCTTAAAACTTACTGATGAAGGACTTTCCACCTGCAACTTCCTTGTCCTTAAACTCAAATTTTCACCATACTACCTATTTTCCTGCCAGTTAGACTGATTTCTGCCCCTTCTGCAGGGTGGACAGACAGCAACCAGTTTCCCTGCTGTGGTCAGCCAAAGATTCTCACCCCCCTACCCAAATACTTCCACCATTCCTGACTCTCCTGTTCCCTTTCCAGCAGAGCACAGCACTCCAAGCCAAACAGAACACTCCATCACAGGCCTTGGCAGCACTCACATAAATAATTACCATGCCTTCCCCCTTCGTGTCCTTCACAGGATCTATCTATTAACACATCTCAGTAAGATAATAATGATCCATATTCAATTCCTTCTCCCTTGATCCTTTTCTACAACAGGGGTAATGAGTCAGTTATTCCCAAAATAGTACTGGTGCTTTTAAATTCTCCTCTCAAAGTGCAATGCTTTGCACTTCCCTGACTGTCATCTTCCAATACTACTTCCTCGAAAATATCAAAACTATTCTGGTTGATGATTCTGACCACTGATATACTTGCAAACTTTCCCAAGGTTGGTGCCCTACCTAAATATTACAAGTGCATTCTGTGCTCCATCCTCCCTAGCAAATATAAACCATGTGTGTAAACTATATCTAAGACTATAATGCATTCAGTGCACTATCTTGCACCTGTTAAAACACTGAAAACTATTGGAACAGAAAAAATCACCTCATCTTATAGTAAATATACTAAAAAACCCTGCAAAATAAAAGTACGTGTAATTATGTAGTTCTCTTTCATTTTTGCATAATGTGAAAACTCATGAGTGCCTCAGGATTCTTTAGTTCTTTGTCCACACTAAAGGTAAGTTAATGAAGAATAATGGGTTTGAAAAATCTGGATTCACAGAGAAACTCAACTGGGGCAGACCACTGAATCACAGAGGAGGAGGAAGGACAGTTCTCTGAAGTCTGTTGAGGTCACTTCTCTGTTTTTTTGGAGCCCCCTGTTTTTTGGCATGAGGTACATTCTGTAACAATGTTTTCCTAGGCAGGGAAAATGAATAGTTCCCTTCAAGGACTCACACAGAAGTACTAACAACAAGTGTCTGGGCTCTACTTTCATTGACCTATTAGAATGTAGAAATGTATTAATCAAAAGTCATGATTTATGAAATTGGTTTTCATAATTATGAAAATGGGCAGAACTTTGTTCATATGCACAGAGACTGGGTGCAAACACTCATCACACCCTGAAGAGTTACATTATGCACTCAGACCTCCTTAGGTGTATTTTATAAGCCCACATATTTTCCATAGTATTTCACTTCAATTCTTCAGAAAGTGTTCACAGTAACTCATCCCTTCAACTTAGAAACATCCCTTTAGAAACATTTGAGACCTTGTTAGATCACGTGGATCATAATAGCAAATTATTCCAGACAGAACTCCCACCATGGCTCAGCTCATTGCAGCCCAGGAGAAGCCGTGAGGTTGCTCACCCTCACTGCCCAGCACAGCCCTGGACAGACACGAGCGCCGTGTCTGATCGCATCCAAACACCCACTACAGACTGCTCCTCACAAGGACTGTCCTTTTTTTATACCCCCCACAGGAAAACATTATGTTTAAATCTGTCTCTGAAGGACATTTTTTTCTTGGAAAGGCCTAAAAATAAATTCATGTTATTTTTTCAGCTGAGAGGAAATCCCAGAGAACAGAAGAGACAGAACCTAGAGAAGTCAGGATACAAGAGCAAAGGCCAGATTAGCATCTGATGTTAACATCCACTTCTGCAGTTATCTACTGCTGGAATCACACCCCATGCACATGGATCTGGAAAAAATCACATGAACCTGCACTATCAGGCAACTGCCTGCCCAGTTTCTGGGTTAGAGCTCTGTAAAAGGAAAAAACTTGATATCTTTTCTATTTTCACAGATTGCTTAATTAAATAAACATGATTATGCCAACAAAGCCAGAACACTATACAGTACTCACAAGTCAGTCTATATGAACATTCATGAGATTTCAAAATCAAGCTTTCGATTTTAAGACGTGATAGAACCACACGAGGAAGGGAAAAGTGTTGAACGTTCATGTACATGTAGGTGACCATGACATAAGTAAGCAGAAAAGACCAAAACTACGACTACATGGAAAAAAGGAAGGTTGGGTTTCCAGGCAGGCTTAGAGAAATGGGAAGGAGTGCCTGGAGAACAAGCTCTCCTCGCAGACGCTGCAGAGGCGAGGGCTGCACGGAGCCTGGCCGTGGTGCCTGACCCAGCTGAGGCTCTGCCCAGCCCCAGCAGCCCCAGCAGGGACGGGAGCAGCACTGGGGGAAGGCGGCAGCTCCGCGCTGTGGGTGACCCCAGGGCCCTGCTCGCAGGCTCCGAGCTGCTGGACACCCCCGGGCTGAGCAGCCCCGCACTAACGCTGAGTGTGAGCATTAACACCACGCCTGGCTGTGCACCACTGCCATTTACTGAGCACTTCATGTTCTACAGATAACAGAGCGGCTGCTTGGAACCCACCTGCTCTATGAACAGACCAATCCACACACGGAAATAGCTTCTCGAAATAGTTGTTAACAAACATACACTGAACACATGTAATCAGAAACATCTTAAAAGATGCAGCTTACCAATCAGTAATACACCATCTTGTTCGAATGAAACCTTTTCTGGACCACTTGCACTGAAAAATAAGGGAATAAGAACCAGTCACCTTAGGTAAAGATTACTGCGAAAGTGAAATGTACTGACACAGAGAACAAAATAAAGCAGAGCTCATCCATACATTATAACCAAGAAGCACTGAATACAAACTGAGGTACCTTGGAAACAGATATTGTGTCTTCCATAAATCCTGGAATTAATTATATTTTTGGTCCTGCAGCAGTTACAAACTTAGGTGTAAAATTAATATAAGCCCTGGTAGTTGTTTACAGATGAAAGATAACCAAATAGGAAAGCTTTCCAACTGTATTTATGCTTAGCTTAAACCAGCAAAATCTTTTTGCCTATGCACAAATGTTTTCTTTGTAATTTAACCTGAACTCTAAAATGTCATCAGAGATTTACATCAAATTAAAATGAATGAGATCTGCTAGAAAGCTATTTCTCTTGCTGAGCCAAGCCACACAATATTTCTATAAAAGTTAAGAATTTAAATAATGGTAAAAGATTACATTCATCATAACTGCACTATCAGCAAGAAAGCCACAATTCAGCTCGTGCCCGTACGTGTCACTTATGATACAAGAAGGGGTTTTCCAGCACTGCTTCTGAGCCACTGCCACAAACTACAACCTTCCATAAAAAGACACGATTCTGCATCCCATTTATTCCCTGTTAACAATGCCTGTGTGTCCAGGCTACTGTGCTCTGGGCATGAGTATTGCACCACACATGCCTAAATAACAGTGCCAACGACTTTGCAGCGAAAGACTGTGACTCTTCATTGTGAATAAATTGCCAGTCCCAGCAGAGCATCCCCAGTCAGAGGTACCACTCCCCCAAACCTCTGCTGAGGCACTGGCCAGGTCTATTTATTCTCCTCAGTCCTAAATACTGCTGAGATAGTGAAGGGCCTCAACAAACCACACGAGGCTGTCTTAAAATGCATCACAGAATCACAGACTGCCTTGGGTTGGAAGGGACCTTCAAGACCATCTTGTTCCGACTCCCCTGCTGGGTCGGGGACACCTTCCAGTACATGTTGCTCCACGACCTGTCCACTCTAGTCTGCATCTTCTGACCACCCCTCAGCGACAAGGGACCCATCTCCTTCCCCTTCTCTTTAGGCACAAGCATGGTGACTGCGGCCAAGACCAACCAGAAACACCACCATATTAATTATATTTCAAATAATAATCTACTTTATTGCAAATTTTTTTTAACAGAGAAAAACAGCCTCTTCTGCAGGTCCACTCAGGGGATGGTTGGCTGGAAAGCAAACACTCTAATCCCTCCTAACAGGATCCATGGCTGAATCACAAGTCCCACAATCCAGTAAGGTCTCTTCTGTGATGCTCATGAGGGCACAGTTACAAGTAGAGATGTCAAAACTTATTCAAAAACAAAGCAATGAAAAAAAGTTAAAAGCTAAAAGCATTCAAAATTGGCTCAAATTTAATCTTGATTAAAAAAAAGGGAGCTTTGTCATTTCCATCTTAAAAATAACTACACAGAACCTAAAACCAAATAGTCCAAGCCTACGATGTGGTCCAAGATAATGTTTTCAATCAAGCTGCCATTTCTCATTTGCTATTTTCCTCTTTGGCAACATGGCAGGTACTTCAAAAGATGCAACACCAAAACAGGCCTGACCAGATCATGTTGCTTAGAGTCACATTCAGCTGGGTTTTGAGCATCTCCAAGAACAGCGATTCCACAAGCTGTCTGGGCCCGTTTTCTGCTGATTACCCTCATGGTAAAAGCTTTTCCTGGATTAAACCATCTTGTTCCGTGCTGCCACTGCTGCCTGCTGCCCCTTGTCCTGCTCCTGCACACCACCCAGGGGCAGCTCTCAAGCTCCTCGGAGCCAGTCCCCTGCCCCTCCCGGGACACAGACAGGCTCTCTGGTGCCCTCCCACACCCTCTGTTCCAGCCCCGCAGGTGCCACTGCTCCGCTCGCTCCCGTCTGCCCGTGTTTGCCCAGGACAGAGATCCCAAATAAGACACTGGAGATGTGACGTGGCCTTGGAGTGCCCAACAGATGGAGGAGTCCCCTCCTGGGCCCTAGCACACATGGGGATGCTGGTGCCCTTCTCTGCCATCCAAGTACAGTGCTGGACTATCTCCACCTCGCTGTCCAAACAGACCCCTATACTTTGCTGTTTCCTGGATAATCCCCTCCAGCCTGTGCCACTTTGTGAGGGAGGGATCCAGGGACACAGCCTGGCACTGAGCTTTGCTGGACTCCATGAGGCTCCCTGCAGCCTGCCGAAGGCCCTCTGGCAGCAGCCCTGCCCTCCAGCACACCGACTGTCCCGCAGCCAGCAGCACTGCCAAGCTGAACACGCACTCCATCCTGCAGCCCAAGCTGCCAGCAGAGGTGTTTGATAGCACTGACTGACCCCCGAGGAACACCACGGGCACCCAGCTGCCGTTTGTCCACCACCCTGTTGCCCTGGGGGCTGGCCAGCTTCCCAGCTGACTCCCAGCACAGGTGCCACCAGCTGGGCTTCCAGGACACCGTGACAGACTGCACTGGAAGGCTTTGCTGGAGACAGTGCCTACAGCAGGCATGGCACACACCTCTCTCCACGTATTTGGTCATTCAGGAAGACTTGCTCCATCAGCTTCCAGTGCCTGAGGAGATGACACCTGGGACCCTTCCAGAAAATGGCTGTAAAAGGTGTTTTCCCCACCCTCAGGATGGCAGCAAGGAGCCTTGCAATGCCATCAGCCAGAGTCCTTCCTCTTTGGCTGCCCACTGCCTGCTGTCACAGGCTCATGCACACACACCCCACAAACTAGATCAGTTTTCTATAACCAAAGTGTATGAGAGCCAGTCCTGTTGTCAGCCCTCATCCACTTCTCCAGCAGGATGTGGAATCTGATCGGAATGTGAAATTTAGACCCAGGCACCCACAGGACCCCACTCCAGTTCTGTTGCTGACACCTCGCAGTACCTGCACACAGCATGCCCAGCCCTTGGCACTGCTGCCTGACTTTCTTTAACACAAGCCTATGCTGATGCAAGCCAATAAAAAGGTATTTGCAACACAATTTGTATTTCATGACAGCATAAAATACAGCATTTCCTATCAAAGCTTTCCTCACACACATGTCAATACTGGTTTAAGGGCAGCAGTATGTATGAGAGGCCACTTTGCCACCAATGTTCTTTAACCAGTGTAACTGGAGCTCTGACACCTCACTATCAGAAGTCCTCACCAAAAAAATACGGTTTTTAAAATCACAATTTGAAAACTGATAGTTACATTCTGCCAGCTTTTCCTTTGTGAATAGAGTCCCTGAGGAGACTGTGCTGACCTTTTAAAACCCCCCAGAGCCACCACCTACATAAATAACCCCTGCTACATCGGGGGAAAGGACCTCCAGGCAGCATTAACATGAAGAGAGAGGTTAGAGAGGGCTAATGTCAAAAAGCACTGTGAGCAATAAGTAATGCACACAAACCATGATTGATAACGACCAGCACAGAGCCTTAATTCATCTTTTCTCCATCATTTTACTGAGGGGGACCATATCAAATTAAATAGTGACCCAGAGAGGGTTTATTCAACCATACAAAGCAGGGCATGAAGGAAAGACATATTAAAGTGGTGATGACTGCAGTGTAATTGCAGCTCCTTAAAGGAACACCACAGCTCAGAGGGAAACCTCAGGCAGGAATCAGCCAAATAGTGGCAGCAAGAGCAACCAAGGCACTGAGCAATACCCAGCACTGAGAAGCCTTCATTGCCATGGTGAGAACTCCTCCTCCTCAAAACCCTACACAGGAGCCCATGTCCCCCCTGCTCACGACATGCTCAGAGTTTAACTAGACAGAAAATAGAGCTGTATTATGGCAACTTGCCATAAAAACAATGTAGAATGTAGTTCCTACCTCAAAATTACTTCCTTTCTTTCCTTAGACCAGTTGCTTCAGTACCTATTTGAAGTCAGCAGCTCCATAATGCTCCAGACTTGAGTCACTGCCAAAAAGCAACAAGTGGTGGACAGAACCACGAGGATTTGGGCCTTTCACCTGGCCCAAGGAGAAGGCAGCACAGGAGACCAGGGAGGAGCTTAAGCTCACAGTGGAAAAGGTCCCACAGCTGAGGCTGAATAAAGCAGGAACACCTGTGCCTCCGTGCTGTAAAGTAACACTTGTTCCATTGTGCAACGAGAATATTACCCCACCCCAACCTGCAAACTCCCTTCAGTTACTCATCACCTGAACACGTTTAATTCCTTTAACTCCAATAAATAACTCAGTTATCAATAACTTGTCTATTTAGCATTAGGAATGCAGAAGTTAGCAGGCTTTGGGCCTAATGCAGCCCAGGAACTAGAGCTCAACAGCTCTGATATGAAGATATCTTCCTCAGCCTTAGATACACACTGCAGCTGAACAACGTCTTATGTATTTTTGGATCATGTATGTGCTTTAGTATTTCTAAATGAAGTATTTGGAAAGCGGAAAGTTTTGGAAACATAATTTAAAGAAGAGCTATAGCTTGGGAAGGAGGAAAGAGAAATTTGCTTTTTATTGCAGATTTCAAAGCAACAATCTTTATTTTTACTTTAACAAATAGTCACTAGCTGCTACATCGTCTGTAAACCAGCATAAAACCAGGTGGAGATGACACAGGTCATCTTATGCTCTCAGAGAGTGATCCACATTTTAAAACAGGAAAAAAAAAATCCTACTTCATGTCCCAGAAAGGGGATACCACATCTTTCACCTTACATTATTAAGTCTCTTCTCAGATCCTCTGTTAATAGGATTCCTTTAGGCAGCAGATGGATTGTGAATACAGGCAGTTTCATCTACTAAAAGACAACATAAATCATAATTGAGAAAGGAGAGACCGCAGTAAGGTTATCACCATACAGCCTCCTCCATGAAAGGTTTGCATTAAAGCATTAGTGAAATTAATTCATCTTTCATAAGAGCTTTGAGCAGTATCTGTGATCTATGATAACAACCAATTTCTCACTATGAGAAAAAAAAATTACTCAGGCCTGATAGACTACACAAATCTGCTTTTTTTAAAATGGCCTAACATTATCTAGAGTGTTGCTCCCAGAGGCATCATTTGAGGTTTATGCCTTGCCAAGAGGACCCATAAATCAAGGCAGAAAGTTTTGTTAGTTTTATATGCAGTGGGCTGTAATTATTTTGAATTGCATTATGCCTCAATCACTGTAATTACTTTTAGATCATCCTTAAACAGCTGCAATAAAAAGAAATCAGTCTTAAACCATTTCTCACACAAAAAATTGCAGATGTGATATGAAAGGTCTGGCTAAAACACACAAGAGCATGTCAGTGCAACGTTTGGGCAAATATGCTGCTCATACGTTCTGCTGGGTCAACCCAAATTTCCAAAATATACATTATTTTGTGGCCTCTTAATAGCTATTGTCATTTCTTACATTTGTCTCAGGAGAAAACATGTGATAGCAAGATTAATTTTAGCTTTACATATAGAAACATGCATATGAAAACCAAAACTATCTCCCTGTTGGTTTTTTCTGTTGCTGTATCTGTGTAGTTGAGACACTCTTTGGTCTCCAGTCCCAAAGAGAAACAGCGTTGTCTAAAAATCACTGCAATTATTTTCTAACTTTTCAAGTCACGTGAAAATACACTGGGTTGGCACATGCCAGGGTGCCGGCCAGGCGAGCACACAGGTTACAGAGCTGCAGTGTGGATGCTGCTGTTGCTCACATCGCTGCAGACCTGCAGAGCCCGTGCCCCTTTCCTCTCCCTCTGTGTGAAGCTCTGCACCAGCAGGGCCCCAGCCCGTTCCTCGGGTCTGGCTGCAACAGCACCCCCAGAAACTGTGCTGGGGGCAGGAACAGAACTGAGCCTTCAAGGTGCTTCAGAGATTTGTTCATGACCTAATTGCATATATTTGTGGATTTTCTCTTTTCCTTTTTGCTCCTTCTCCAGGTAAACTCTACCCCTGACAACACAAACACAGAGGTTTCTGCTCAGAACAGTCGTTTAAGGCACTGGAACCAGTGGGCCCACATGAGGGTGTCCCAGCCTCCAAAGGCTGCTCCTCGGGTCCTGGACCCCACAGTCCCATCCCAAAAGCAGCACAGGAGGGTGTACGAATGGAGGAGCTGCAGCTGCTAACGCCAGCGTGGGAACACCTGATCCCTGAGCACCCACGAGGAACAAACACCATTCCTGCTCCACAGAACTGGGTGGGAAAGCCCCAAGACTCAACCATTGCTCCAAGAGACTGTGAAGAACTGTTGGTGCAAGAGGGGTAATGAACAATGCTGAACAAGTTACAGCTTTGCCAGTCTCATGATGAAGCAACAGCAGCAATGTAAAGGAGGAAACAATTCTCACTGGGTATCAGTGAGCAGTCCATAGATTGTCCCCGTGCTGTGAGGCACAGTGGCAGCACTCCCTGTGCTGTGCAGTGCTCTCAGCACTGCAGTCACGTTATCACAGCACTGCCAGCCACCCACACTGCTACAGCCGATGCAGGGGAAAAACAAACACCTGAGGAACCGTCTCAAGTTCCCTCAAAATGATGTAATACTTAACTTCAAAGAAGTATTTCAGATGTTTATTCTCAGGAAGTAAACGCTTTGCAAAATTATGTCAAAGGCACTTTTCCTTCCACTACTGAGATATAAAAATAAATAATTAAGTATCAAAGTCAAGAAAGAGAACAACCTTCACCCTATCAATCCCGTAACTATTTATGCAATGCTCTGCCAAGTACACAAGCACTGTGTAAATATTTCTAAGTGTGTATATTTACAAATTCTAAATTAATTTTAGGAGTTTATTTAGTTCTTCTTTAGGAGTTATTTTAGTTATTCCTTTTATTAAAGTAGTGACACGCCTGTTTGATCCACAAATGTTACAGGAGTTCAACAAATTTATTCCGTTGGTTTGAGGAAAACATTAGCCATTAAATACACATGTTCTAGATGTTCTTAAGAAATTAAAACTGAGAAAATTAAAGGAAACATCAAAGAACAGAGAGTCTGCACTTGCAGGTGCAGTGGAAGAGACCCCTCAGTTCTGCTTGTGTTTCTGGTTTTGACAAGACCTTCAATCTCAAACCTCCAGCACTCCCCGGTCCTTCTGAGAACAAGCGTAAAAGGGAGTCCGAGGGCACCTCTCAGAGCCTCAGAGAACATCAGTGTGTGCTCGAGTCGGGCACGCCCTGGCAGCAGAGCCAGCTCCCTTTGCTGGCGGTCAGTGCCGCGCTGGCAGAACCCAGCGGCGCAGAGCCGCGGCTGCGGAACGCGCGTGGCAGCACCGGCCCTGCCGGGGAGCAGGGCTCCCTCAGACAGCCCCGCCGAGGAGCGGGGCTCCCTCAGACGGCCCCGCCGGGGAGCGGGGCTCCCTCAGACGGCCCCGCCGAGGCGCGGGGCTCCCTCAGACGGCCCCGCCGGGGAGCGGGGCTCCCTCAGACGGCCCCGCCGGGGAGCGGGGCTCCCTCGGACGGCCCCGCCGAGGAGCAGGGCTCCCTCAGACAGCCCTGCCCAGCCACACTGCGCCCTTTAAATGCACACATGAGTCTTTTCATCACTGCTGGCACCCTTCGCAAGGACTTCTTACTGGAATTTGGTACACTGTGCCATGACTTAAACCACGCATTACAGGTGCCAAGAAACCGACAGACAAATAAAATTCCAAGACTCCATTCTGCCCTTATCACTGAGAGGAGCTGCTCAAGAGTAGTCAAAGGAAATCAGAATCAAACCCAGTATTTCGGAATGCTTAACAGTTCTGTACATACCTCAGGGAAATAATCCTGTGGAAACTTCTCTTTTTCCAGCATGGGCGTGCTTTCTAAAGTGTCAGAGTAGATTTCTTTCCCAGTAACCTTTTTATACTTCTTAGCTAGGAAGAGAGATAAACCAAAATTAACATACATAACTTCAACATTATGAGCATCTTCTCAGACTTACTGGCAAAAGCAGCAGAATCTGCAAAACAGCTGGTAAATCAACAGGGTCTTATCAAAAATGTGCAAGCACTGAATTGTTCTGGGGGAAAATAAACATCCCTGTTTATATCAGACACCTTGAAGTTACACAGTTATGATATTGTAATTTCTACTATGCAGAGCCCTATAAAGCGCTGGAGCTCTAATCATGAGCCTGGTCTCTGTACACCCTTGCACTCAAATCCCACCTCAGCTGCTCTGAGACTCTGAAGCCCCCAGCCTCCTTCAGATAACCCTTTCTGGCCATCAGCACATGAGGCATGGATTTTTACAGCTGGAATGGGTGTTGGATTTGTACACGAGACTCAGTGGTGAGGCATATCACTTTTTAAAGTGTCTCATGAACCGTTTCCTCATAGAAAGAACACAGACTCCTATGGATGCACTCAGCTCATGAATGAGAGGTTCTTCTTCTTGATCCACTTCGTATTTGGTTTCTCACCTGAGGAGAACAATGTACTGGCATATCTAAGGCAAGAACCTGACTTAGTTTAACTCCTCTGCCACAGGAGCTCGGGCAGCTGACGTACAGGTGCCATTGTGCTGGACCTACGCAATGGATTGAATTTCAGCTGGGAACGTGTAAGAGAAAAACTCCAAACAAGTATTATCAAGAGCCCTAAACTGTTCAGTCCTACTGGATAAATGAGGAAGCATTTACAGTAACGCCGCGTTACGTCTTCGAGGAAAAAAGAGGTATCATTCTTTATGTGCCAAACACTCTGAGGCCTGGCTCCCACAGGATGACTGAAAAAAAATCCTGATAAACTGATCTGGCATCATTCTAAGTAGATTGTGGATCGATGTGCCTCTTTCAGCAAGTTTAACAGTGTCAGCAAAGAGATCCTGATGTCTTTTGGATTACAGAAAAGACTTGGCTGAACTGTAAGGACTGAAGGCATCTGCTGGGAGAACTTCAGCATCAGGCAGCAGCTGGCTCAGGGAGGCACGTCCCCATCACCCCTGTGGCATCGACAGCACGTGCCAGCCTGCCAGAGGCTCGCTGACAGGACTGCTGAGCAGCGCGTGCAGGGCCAACACAGCCTGTCTCCAACTCAAACCAAGTCTACTCCATTTCTGACTGCACACCAGAGAACAAGATTCTTTCTGTAAACAGAAGTGGTCAACTGGAACTGGCCTAAACCCCCTCTCTTGGAGGACATCCCTTCACAATACACAGCTTGGCACTAGTTTAAACTGTAAGCAAACTTTTGGGCCTCTGACCATTGTGAAAACAGCCCAACAGATCTACATTACAGCAAATAATATGTGAGGCTGCAAGAGAAAACTGTTCTTATTTTAAAATGCAGGTATGTCTTCCTGAGATCTGAAAAACAGCGACAATCTTTTTTTTCCAGTCTGTATTCAGTCCCATCCAACTGTGCAGTGAATTTTGAAAAGCAACAGTGATGTTCCAGGAATACTGAATTGTGTATAAACATCTATTTTTTGCATGCATTNACATACCTCAGGGAAATAATCCTGTGGAAACTTCTCTTTTTCCAGCATGGGCGTGCTTTCTAAAGTGTCAGAGTAGATTTCTTTCCCAGTAACCTTTTTATACTTCTTAGCTAGGAAGAGAGATAAACCAAAATTAACATACATAACTTCAACATTATGAGCATCTTCTCAGACTTACTGGCAAAAGCAGCAGAATCTGCAAAACAGCTGGTAAATCAACAGGGTCTTATCAAAAATGTGCAAGCACTGAATTGTTCTGGGGGAAAATAAACATCCCTGTTTATATCAGACACCTTGAAGTTACACAGTTATGATATTGTAATTTCTACTATGCAGAGCCCTATAAAGCGCTGGAGCTCTAATCATGAGCCTGGTCTCTGTACACCCTTGCACTCAAATCCCACCTCAGCTGCTCTGAGACTCTGAAGCCCCCAGCCTCCTTCAGATAACCCTTTCTGGCCATCAGCACATGAGGCATGGATTTTTACAGCTGGAATGGGTGTTGGATTTGTACACGAGACTCAGTGGTGAGGCATATCACTTTTTAAAGTGTCTCATGAACCGTTTCCTCATAGAAAGAACACAGACTCCTATGGATGCACTCAGCTCATGAATGAGAGGTTCTTCTTCTTGATCCACTTCGTATTTGGTTTCTCACCTGAGGAGAACAATGTACTGGCATATCTAAGGCAAGAACCTGACTTAGTTTAACTCCTCTGCCACAGGAGCTCGGGCAGCTGACGTACAGGTGCCATTGTGCTGGACCTACGCAATGGATTGAATTTCAGCTGGGAACGTGTAAGAGAAAAACTCCAAACAAGTATTATCAAGAGCCCTAAACTGTTCAGTCCTACTGGATAAATGAGGAAGCATTTACAGTAACGCAGTGTTACGTCTTCGAGGAAAAAAGAGGTATCATTCTTTATGTGCCAAACACTCTGAGGCCTGGCTCCCACAGGATGACTGAAAAAAAATCCTGATAAACTGATCTGGCATCATTCTAAGTAGATTGTGGATGGATGTGCCTCTTTCAGCAAGTTTAACAGTGTCAGCAAAGAGATCCTGATGTTTTTTGGATTACAGAAAAGACTTGGCTGAACTGTAAGGACTGAAGGCATCTGCTGGGAGAACTTCAGCATCAGGCAGCAGCTGGCTCAGGGAGGCATGTCCCCATCACCCCTGTGGCATCGACAGCACGTGCCAGCCTGCCAGAGGCTCGCTGACAGGACTGCTGAGCAGCGCGTGCAGGGCCAACACAGCCTGTCTCCAACTCAAACCAAGTCTACTCCATTTCTGACTGCACACCAGAGAACAAGATTCTTTCTGTAAACAGAAGTGGTCAACTGGAACTGGCCTAAACCCCCTCTCTTGGAGGACATCCCTTCACAATACACAGCTTGGCACTAGTTTAAACTGTAAGTAAACTTTTGGGCCTCTGACCATTGTGAAAACAGCCCAACAGATCTACATTACAGCAAATAATATGTGAGGCTGCAAGAGGAAACTGTTCTTATTTTAAAATGCAGGTATGTCTTCCTGAGATCTGAAAAACAGCGACAATCTTTTTTTTTCCAGTCTGTATTCAGTCCCATCCCACTGTGCAGTGAATTTTGAAAAGCAACAGTGATGTTCCAGGAATACTGAATTGTGTATAAACATCTATTTTTTGCATGCATTTGAGTAGAACCAGAATTTCATAATGATTTTTGTGCAGAGAATGTTTGTATCCATTCGGATTTTTCTTCTGATTTAAGAGCTTAATACACTGTGAAAACGTCAATAGTTATGAGAGAAGAGGCAAGTTTTACATTTCCCTTGAAAGATGGGAGCCTTTGGGGTCATATTTTACAAACCCTATGCTGGGAGACGGATCTGCTCTATGTTACGAGAACAGCGTGTGACTTACAGCACTGATTCACCCATTTCCTTGGATTTTTATTAAGAGTTTCTTCCTTCTAAATGATGTTTGGGCCAAAGCCATCTTTCTGAGCATGGTTCACATTCCAGTTGGCTCTGCTAAGGTTTTGCCAAGCAAAACAATGCAGTGACCATTTAAAGCATTTCTTTTCTGGAACAAGTATATTTATTGTTTATTGTTTCTTATTTTTCTGTTTATTGTTTTCCTATTAATTGTTTTCCTCTATACTTTTTCCTTCCATTTTCTCACTTTCAAAAAATTCTTACACTTTATTTTAAAAGCTGTACAGTAGTTATAAAGCTGCCAACAAAGGACTAATAAATCCAGAAAGCTCCTCTTTTCCTTAAGCAGCTGTCATTTCCCTGTCAGGTATTGCTGGAGCAGGACATCTCCCGTCTATGATCACTGGGAGGCACCTTCAGGTAGAGTCTGAGGCGAAACTGCTGCTGTTCCTCCAGTGCTGCTGGGATGCAGCTGTGGGCTCAGGTGTGCTGAGACAGCTCCCATACCATTGGCACACAAAGCCATTTGCATGGCAGAGTGAATGAACAGCCACAGCAGAGGACAGCAGACTGTTCCACCCGGGGCTGGGGAGCACCTGGTAGTCCCCCAGCCTCCCCCAGAGTCCCCACCGTGGGCACACTTCACTACTGAGCACCTGCAAAACTGCTCTTGTCTGGGACAAAGCCTAGGTGCGACCTCTCCGAGGAGTGCCGACTGCTGTGGAGTGTTCCCACACGGTTTGTCAGAAATAAAATCACTCTGTCTGTGACATTACAGCAAAAATGTTCCTTCAGCACTGAAACCAGTGCTAACAGGAGGACTTACGTTAGCCAAGTCTTGACTTGTACATACACAGAACTACTGCTCAAATATTTCAGGGCAGGAAGACCCTGTACCCTCAATCACATGAGCAGAGAGAATCTGTCTGCTGAGAACAAAAATAATGGATCTCTATAATTAAGACAATTAGTTCAGTCCATAGTCACCATCATTTCAACAGTGCCTCACATTAATGGGACGCCAGATGTAGTATTAATGTGACTCAGCTCAGGAAGCTAAATGAAGCTCAGGACATTTCTGTATTAAATATATACTGTTCTCAACTGAAATAACGTAAATTTTATATAATCTTTTCTATATTGACCTCAGGAAGCATTCAATAATTTTCTGTGATATTTTTAATATTTAATGTATATAGCCTAACATTACTTTCGAACTTGTGAGACATAGCAAGACCTCCAACCTGAAGGATCAGTGTGGGTTAAAACAACGTCACCCTCCTGCTGACCTGCTCTGCTCCCAAGTAATTTAAGCCATAAATCTACCTCAGCTGCTTTGCAAAATGACCATCACTGCTGGACGGTCAAGGTCTTGGTCCTGTATCTGATCTACATGGAAGAACCTTGTGGCCATTCAGAGCTCTTCTGAAACCCTCAGGGATCACTATGGACCTAAAGGTGCATGGGAATGATTAATGCTCTGGCTTGCAACCTCTGGCCAGTCCACTGACTTCTTCTAAAAGGTCTACAAAAGGTAAGAAAAGCAGCACCTGTCACCAAGGGACCTGCCTACATTATACAGGAGTCTGCATAACATGGAAACACTGCCAGGTATCACCATCAGAAAAGAGGATGGAAAAGCTGCCTTGATGTATAAAGCCAATTGACCATTAAAAACATTTAATTGCTTTGCTTACCTTTAAAATCAAACTGGTAGATGTTTTTCAAAGATTCATGAAGAAAGTAAAAACTTCCTAGAGCCTGTAAAAAAAGCAACAATAAAACATGAAATTATAAAAACATATACTTTGGCTAACGAAACCCAAAAGAGCATCAGGCTTTCCAATTAGAAAAAAACTCAAACTTAAGAAATTAGATACTAATAAATAAAATTACTGATGTTTACATTTTCTAAGATCTATAAAAATATTAATTTCTTTTGTTGCTTCTCTGAAATTTGATCCGTCATTACAAAGATGATCTTTAACAGCTGACTGACCATGATAAGGGCACTGCCAGGTGTACATTTAAACACCGAACGGACGGATTCGATTGGTGACACAGACAGATGCCTTGCCGAGCCCCAAAACCAGACCCTCAACTCTGTTATGAAAACCTGACAATTTCTCCTTCACTTTCAGAGCAAAACCAAAGCTTTTAGAGTCTGTGGTACAGGAAACACGGGCAAGTTTGAAGTTTTCTAACTTGCACCTAAGGCCTCTGCAGAAGAGGCTCCACGACCTCCCAATACAGCCTGACGTGGTTTTTCCCTACCCTGAAACTTAAACAGCTCCTCAGCAGGGACAACTCCACTTTGCTGCCTGCACCAGCCACCTCCGCACTCGCCCCTTCTCCCGTGACCCCGCAGGGCTGCCCAGCTGTGGTGCTCAGGGCAACAGCCCCTCCTGGCTCCATCTGTGTCACGGGAGCTCTGCCACGATGACACACAGGTACTGACTTCTCCACAGACATGTCATTTACTGCTTTTCCCCAGTTAATGAGAGGCAAATTACATATTAGAAGAGAGTAAATGAAAATCAAGTAAGAAAGAAAAAAGCAGGGCAAACAGATTTTACAGTGGAATACAAAAAAAAAATTTATAAATTTAAAATGAGAACCTGATGAGCCTTTAAATACATCTGAGCACCCAACAGAAACTGAGAAAAAACCAGCCTGTTACTGGATGAACTCCTACTGAGAAGAATAAAAGAAGCAATGCATTAACCAAAAAGGATGATTTAGTTTCATTTCATCTTTTCCTCTCCAACAACAAAGCCCCTCCCAGCACAGCAGTGCTTGGTTCAGTGACTGCTGCATTATTTATGAGATGCTGCACATCCAGAGATTAGACATTTGCTGATTTGTCAAAAGCACAAACATGAGGTCCTGCCCATCTCCTTGACATATTAGTCCATCCAACAGAAAACACTGCCACATGTTTAATTGATGAGTACACGTCCCTGCGACCCAGGCAGATTCCTCGGGGCCTTTCGGTTTCTTTTTTATAACATGGAGGAGGTGAACAAGGAACTGCAGGAGACACTCCCGTGAAGGACTCAAGGTTAAGTGTGCTGCAACAAGGACACATTGCCAGGAAAAGATAAATCCTGGTACAAGACAAAATCACTGCCACCTGATATTCCCATCTGGCCCATCTCCTTCTTCAGTGCATAGGGCAAAATCCGACATATAAAGGTAGCATTTTGCTATATAGTAATACTCTTTAAGAACTCAGTATAAGGATACAGCTTTTTTTTTTACACGGCCTTCAGAAGAAAAAGAAAGGAGCCTTGGCAAGCATCTGGAAAGCATCATCCCAAATGCCTCAGGTCTGAAAAATTTAAGAGCAAATGAAAAAAGGGATCTCGGAATGGGAAATCCTAGGCTAGGTCAGCAACACATGGCAATCCAGCCTACCTGTAACATCTAAGTGATGTTTTTAAGTGAGCTTTTCTTTTTTCCCCCAATGCAGGACAGCAGAATCCTGCTGTGAAGGGACCTTTGAGGTCTCCAGGGCTGTCACTGGGGTTGCTCAGGGCACTGCCCAGGAGCCTCAGAACTCTCCTGAGGTGGAGCCTGCCTTCCCTTCTGAGCTACTGCTCCCACGTCTGTCCACCCTTTTGGAAAACTTTTCCCTTCATTCATTCGGAATTCATCGGAATTCCCCAGGCCATGGCTGAGAGGGAAATCTATGGAAATCTATGACTAAGTAAAAAAAGTATTTGGAAATAGTGACCTATGCAAATCAGGTACAAACAATGTTAAAAACAGGTGACAATTTAAATCTAGGTGACAGAACTACGAACTCTGAAGCTTCTCTCTATGTAGCATATCAACAAGTAAACTAAGAAAAAATCAGATGCTCTAAACCCCATTTCACTTAGGGTGTCATAACTCTATTAAAAACAGTACTGCCATTCATGCTTAAGCTACAACTTCATTTCTGAGTGTCACAATCTGCTCATTGCTTGACTTTGTACAGCTTTAATCTCATTTTTAAAAAACTAATTTCTAAGACTTATGCAGCAAAAGTTCACTTTGATAGTCTACAATTGTGGCACTGAGTATCAAGTACTAGTGCACAGTGAATCTGTGACAGTGATGAAGTAACTCTGTCGAGTTTCAGGAACTGATACTGTTAGCATTCAGACAGGCTTGGACTGTGCAATTCCAAACATCCCCCTAAAAAGAATCAAAACTATAATGGAATGGAAATTACAGCTATCGCTATTGTTCGCTATTGTATCGCTATTCCGCATTGTTATGGACTTAATCAGGCTTAGGTACATAAATGTAAACTTGTAAAAATGATGAAGTGCACTTATAATTCCCTGCCCTAACACAATTAAATATATAAAACCTTCCAGGGCCTACTGCCTAGGCCCTTTGTTGAGGCGCTTATGTTAATTCAATTTATTTCTCATAAAATGTCGGTTTAACAATAAAGTTAAATGAGATTAATTTAAAGTCTAAGAGCTTTGCTATATTTTCTTATTTACAATTTCTACATCCTTCGGAAAAAGCATTACTGGTGCACACAGCAGCAGCAGCACATACAATATCTAAGTGATACAACACAGGAACACATTACAGATTATAAACCACCCAAAATCTTAGCTTTTAAACATCTCAAACAAAAAGAAACAAAGCTATTATTTGCTTCACTTGAAGGGTTGCTGAAATGGATGACTTCTGCTGTTAGCTCAAATTCCATACCACCTGTAAGTAGGTGCTTCTACTTGAATGGAACCTCAGTGGTCATCCTGGGCACTGTCCCTCCCCTCCTCAGTTACAGTGACATCAGTAGCTGTGCCAGGATCCAGGAATACTGCAGCCCTCTTCACCACAGCCTTTTGAGAGCAGAAAGCTGGAAAACAACACTGAGGGCCACTGAGGTTGACTTCACCACACATCAGGGACGATGCACCTTCTGCAGCTGCGCCCCTCCAGCCAGTGCTGCAATCAGCCCCAGACAGATCAGTCTGCAGACTTCCATCTCCAGCATCCAGAGCACCCTAATTCCTGAGGTCAGGGCTCAGACACAGCACAACACTTCTCACCAGCTGCTCTGAACCTGTGCAGAGCACTACTGCTCCGAGGAATGAGCAGGGGATGGCACACGCTCTGCCACACCAGGTGTCTCACTGGAATGAAGTGCAGGCAGCAGCCACAGGCTTCTCTTTGTGATTTTCCACACAGTCTGCAAACACAGACTAGTCATGAATTCTATTTCATGTAGTAGCTTTAAGGCAGAGTGATGAATGGATAGCTCACAGTTAGGCTCAGATCAGAAAGTTCCCAACTCCTCAGGCCAAGCTGGAGGCCCCTGGGTGTGTAACTATCACAGTCATTGTATTCAGTACTACCAGAAGCTTCTAGACCAGCCCAACCTGTTGGCCTCAGGGATACAGGGACAGCACATGTTATTCCCAGGACTGATGAGCCAGAGGCACTGGGAAGAAGTTCTTCCCTGTGAGGGTGGGCAGGCCCTGGCACAGGGTGCCCAGAGCAGCTGGGGCTGCCCCTGGATCCCTGGCAGTGCCCAAGGCCAGGCTGGACACTGGGGCTGGGAGCAGCCTGGGACAGTGGGAGGTGTCCCTGCCCATGGCAGGGTGGCACTGGATGGGCTTTGGGGTCTCTTCCAACCCAAACCATCCGCTGATTCTATGAATCCTTGATTTATACCTTACTAATAAAGTCAGGAGCTAACAAGACAAAAAGGCCTTCATCAGTCTGAGGTGCCCAGTTATGCCCAGAAGTACACAGACCCTTCAGAGCAATACCCGTGGCCATGAGGAAATAACTCAGTACCAAAACAGAAAGTCAGGTGGCACAGTCATGAACAATACTCGTTTGTAGCTTGGCCAAGTTCTTAAGAAACACAGAAGATGGTAAAACTGAATCTTCTGCTGCTCCCCCTGTTTGCTATAACAAACAGTTTAGCTTTAACACCCCCACCATCAGTCAGACCAGCACACAAAAGCATGGAGGTACAGCAGGGAAAACTTCCTTTGTAAACTCCCAGGACCTCTTTCGATATCACGGTCACTAACTGCAGAGTACACAGGCAAACACAGCCTGGCTTTTGTGAGAACGGCCCTTACGGAAGCGCTCAGGAGCTCAGGGAAAGGCCAGGCATTTTATCTCAGGCAATGCTGCTATTAACAAAATGTTTTTTCTGGACTGACAGAAGCACCTGCCTATTCCTACCACATCTGCGTGTGGACCTGTACTGCAGCTGTAGATATAGAGAGCAACATTTAACCTGAGCACATTCCTTAGAAGAGCTTCACATCTCCCCAAAAATGTATTATGGAGAAAAAACCAGGCATCTTCTCCCTGTTAGCAGACTGAAGTTGAACATTCACTGCATTTAATTAGGTTCCAGAATGACACTCATTATGGTATTAGAGATTTCTTTCATTATTCCATACCAAAAGACTCATGTGGGAAAACTAGTGCTGATGACAAGAGAAACAATTGGTTCTGATGGATTACACATCTGGCATTATTAAAAGCGCTATTTCTTTAATTATACAGAAATTCTGCCACAAAAGCTTGGAGATTTAAATAGCTATCTTTTTTTAAAACAGTTAATTGGCATAATTTCTTTTTAAAGTCCACCACTTAAACTGTGGAGATCTAATGCAAAAAGGAAATAGATGAATAAAAGTTTAATTACTGTACAGAGTAAACATTTACTGCATTACCTCACTAAATGTGACAGTTAATATATAAAGATTGCTTTAAATATATTTAAAATAAATTGCCAATGATGACACAGAAACTGTAATTCATGTAGTCATAAAATCCATAATTAGCTTTAATGAATATTTAAAGTCAAAGTTCAGCCCAACTTTTTCAATGTTTAACCTACTATATCAATATAGTTCAAGGAATTCATTTATCATGGAACATGACAATGTCTGAATATGAATTAGCACGAGCACTGCTGACAGGAAGCCCTTATCTCCTACCAGCCTTTTTGGCTCTGCTGAATGTCAACAGTGAGTTTGGCACGCCTGACTCTATTGATTGTCCGCCTGCTTTGCTACCAACAATTAAAAAAGTATTTCGCATGTTTATAAACCTGAACATCAAGAGCAGGCATTAGTTTTCCATTAGCGAGATGGAGTCTGTGAGCAGCCACCTCTGACTGGGGCCAGCGCAGCGCGGGCAGCCCGGACAGGCCGACAGCAGCGTCCCCCCGAGCTGCCACGGGCACTGCGCGGGCACTCCCGGTCCGGACTCATTTCTGCCACAGTGAGGTTTAAGAGACTTCAAACAGAAACACCTGAAACGGGAGAAAACGGGGCCCCGGCCCAGCCCGATGGTGCGGGGCTCCGGGGGCTGCCCGTGCCCAGGGGCTGCCCACTGCCACCACCCCGCCGGGCTGAGGGCTCCGGGGCCCTGCTGCCCCAGCCCGATGGCTGTCCGTGCCCAGGGGCTGTCCGTGCCCAGGGGCTGCCCGTGCCCAGGGGCTGCCCCAGCCCGATGGCTGCCCGTGCCCAGGGGCTGCCCGTGCCCAGGGGCTGCCCCAGCCCGATGGCTGCCCGTGCCCAGGGGCTGCCCCAGCCCGATGGCTGCCCGTGCCCAGGGGCTGCCCACTGCCGCCACCCCGCCGGGCTGAGGGCTCCGGGGCCCTGAGGCTGCGCCAGGCCCGGCCCTGCCTGCCAGGCCCTGGGGGCTCCCGGGCACGGCCTCAGCCGAGGGGGCACCCGCTCTGCAGGGCGCCCTGCCGCGGCTACAGCTACAGCAACGCAGCTCCAGATTCCTCTGGGAAACAAGCCACGACGATCTGGGATTCTGGTGGCAGTTTAGAAACACTTTGTGAAAACACCTGCCCTTAGTTGGCCATAAGATGTTGGTTTTGATAGAACTGCGGGGCAGGGTGGATCCAACACACCTGAACTGTGAATGGCGAAGTACCAACACGCACGAGTCATGGTACAGTTTTTGTCTGTGGTTCTGTGAACGCTCAATCCACTACAGCCAAATTAACACCAACCGTCTAATACCCATTCAAGGTTAAAGAACCAGGCTGGGTACACAGATCAACTCATTATAAAATACTCGATCACTTCTTATTTGCAAACAAATTAGGTGTCCAGCAATTTATCATTTCCTGAATTAGACTTATCAGCTAAAGCACATACAATTAAAGTGCCATTGAGGCAGCCTGAACAGCCCTGCTCCACCTGAAGCGCAGACAGATGGAGCCCGATCCGACCATTCCAAACAATTACACACTGCTCCTGCAGCTCTGTATCGCAAACACAGGTATCAGCTTCATTTCAACAGTATTTGAATAATCACACCTTTAATAAAGTGTCAGAGTGAGTGGGCTCCAAATACTCAGTGACACACTTCAAAAACTCTCTCGAAACAGACCTCAGTCTGTATTAAAAACACCTGTTTTTAACAGGTTTTTAATGGAAATGTGGTATTTCCATTAAACCAAATGGAATTGTCCACTCAGAAGTAAAACCAGTAGCAGGACTGGCACGGCAGATTCTCCTTCTCCATAAAACCTAAACCAGTATTATGCATCATAATCTAAACATACAATGTCCATAAATAAATAATACATATGTTTTATTTATAATACCCATGCTGTGAAGAAGTCACCTGCACCTGTATCTTAGCAGTGTCTCCAGTGCCCACTTCCCAGTTAAGTCAATTTTGTTGGAGCATTAGAGACTTCTGGAAGCAGCAGATGCAGCTGGTGGGGATAAAAAAGGGCGTGCAGCTCTAGGAGTCCCTAAATCCTGGGAATTTCTTGACTATAACTGTATTAGATCCATACCTCCAAACAGCCTTCTGCATTTCTAAAATAATTTCCACATACTGGTTTTGTCTTCAGAAGTTCTTCTGCCTTAAAAAACTCTAATTTATTTGTAATCCATTTATTTCATGGATCTCCCAGTTTTTCAGACTGGTTCTTCCAGCTGTAGCTCTGCATGAGGCTGTGAAGTTCCACCTCAGACTGCTCTGTGCCAGGTGAATCACCTCACACTGCCCACATTCCCAGCTTCAGTGAGCTGTCAGAACACTCAGTGTGGTTTCCAGACATCCTGAACTCACTTTAATGCCACAATCTTTGCTGGTCAGTTGCAGCTGAGCATCAGCACACACACCTGCAACATCTAGCACTGCTTCCTCACTCTTCCTTCTTATCTCTTCAGAGCAGCTCTTTCAAGTGTGAGACCAATAACAGCCGAACTATGAAGTGGGATAATCACTACAAATTTACCACTAAAAATACAAATAATTAAAAAATAAAATTCTGATTTGTTTTTGTTTTGCTTTCATAGCAGTCAAATTAAATGTAATCCAGGAAACAACTGATCTGTAAGTGTTCATACACAGCTTTATAGCTTGTACTATTTATTTCTAGTCCATTAGGTATTTTCAAATGGGCTTATCTGTTTAGATTTCACTGAAGGCTGAGACTTGTCTGCACAACAGACTGGAGTAACTGTTTTAAAAATTCTAAGCTATCTAAATCCCAAGTCATTTACATGCTTAATCAAGAGATCAGTATAAAAAAAGAACCTGCTTGCAGTCCTGGTCATTACAGATACCTCAGAGAGGTCTCTGCTAACAGCAACCAGCATGGCCCATTTTCTGGAACAAAAACATAGCCCAAGGAGTTTTCATTTTCCTATTCTGAATACTAACAAAATGAGGGATCTTCAGCTAACATGATCCACCTCTACCACCTTGTCTTTATAATTTTGTCACAGAAAATGAAAAGTCATACTCAGTTTTAAAACATTATTTGGGACCAGTTAATTTAAAAAGAGGAAAATTAACAACCAAAACCTCTGAGCTATATATAAACATGTCCAGTAAGTAAATGAATAACTTGTATGTAACCTAATGCACAGACAAAGAGTATTTAATGTCACTTTTGATACTGACATATTTCACAAAAAGATTTTGTATTTTAATTACAAATCAATTAAATTTAAAACATATCAGACAGAGGTTCTTTTTCTGAAAACCAAGATTAGTGATAGACCAGGGAACCAACCCAAGCTAAAGGAAGTGTATGTGTGCTGAGCACTTATAAAAAGCGCCACTTATCAATATTCCTGAGCACAAAGTAGAGCCTTCACAAAGTCATTAATCACGCTGTTATTTAATATTTCTATTACTCAAGCACTCTGGAGGCCCCAATCAGGATAAGAGGCACCCAGCTTGGCTGTGCACCAGTGCAGAAGGAGGCTGTGGAATACAGGACACAGAGCTGCAGCTCAGGGCTGTGCTCTGCATTCGGCCCTGGCCAGCTCCAACAGGCCTGATGGCAAGGGGTGAGCGTGCTCAGAGAGGCAAAACCTCCTCTGAGGATGCACCGAGGGCTTCAAAGACAGTGCCAAACCCCCTGTTCTGCTCAGAATATCCACCAGCTCCTCAGCATGGGAAGGGACAGAAAGAAAGTCTAATTTCTAACTGTGAGCACAGCAGAGAATAAGCATAAGTTCTCCTCAAAAGATACACAGGTAAATGCTCACGGTTATTTCACTGTTGAACCTTATAGAGAGCCAAAAACATTCCCCAGGAAGTTAAAAATTATTGACAAGCTCAAAAAATTATCCAAAGATCCAGATTAATCATGTGGATAGTGGCAACATTTCCCGAATTTCAAGAAACGGAGCTTGAATCTCAGGTTGCAGAAGGTAATACACAAGTGCAGAATATTATTTTTCATCTATATTCTATTTCACATTTATTTTTGCAGCCGGGGCCAGCTGGCAGGAGGAGCAGCATTGGTAAAACCCCGTCCTGCTGTGCACCAGACAGAGCTGCCACTGCCAGCTGCCAGAGCCTCCCCACCGTGTCACACACCCGGGGCTTGCCCTCAGCAGTGCTTCTGGAACTGCCACCCAGCCTGGATGGCTTCTGAGCAAACGGAAAGCCTGCCGGATGTTTAATGCTTTACCACAGTTTTCTTCTAGTGAAAAAAAGGGCATTTTATCTTGGGGGAAACTGGTAAGCTGTGTGACTCCTACTACCTTGAGCTGATGCGGAATAATTTTAATTTTGAAAACTTTAAATCAATACAGTATTTCATTGATATATTCTTACATAATACACTCAAGATGACAAATTCAATTTGATGAGGAGGCATTAATGCCCATTTCATTTAGCATTACACAGGTCATCTACAAATAGGAAAGTACCATGTGGTAAAAGGCTGTATTTAGCATGTCACAGTCACTGGTGGTTGTTTTGTATCTCAGAGAACCTTTGTAGCTGCCTCAAAATAAGAGATGATTGATTTACAAAGTACCAAATTTCAAATTTCATATTCTAGGACTAAACATCAAATAATTGGACAAAGCTGTCCCCTTGTCTGACCCATCACAATCAAGCCCCTTTCAAGGTTGACTGCCTGCATAAGAAATATGTGCATAATTTCATTTTGTCTCCTGTCCAACATCCAATGTTAGAAGTTAATTAAATTGCTTGTCCATTGTATTCATCCACTTACAAAGTTAATGATATTCTGTTCTTGAATTAAAGAGAATTTTATAAAGCCTGCACTATGGAACCTGGCATGCTGTACACCGAGGAGCTGAACCCTGTCATGGTTTCTGATTGCAGCTCTCCTAATTAGGAAACAAAATGAATGTTTCTGTGTCTGCCAATGCAGAGGACAAGTCATTCCAACAGCGAAGGTAAATGCTCCGTACAATAGCAACTTAATAATATCTCATGTTTGACTATAATAAATTCTGCAGGATTAATAAACCTGTTAGATTTTTAAATTAACATAACAAAGATGAACTGCAGAAGAACAAGGCAGCCTCAAAAGAGGGTCACAGGTTTGAGGCACAGAACAGCTTCTTGCAAGGGCATCAACCTCGAGGACACTGAAATCATCATTTCTCGTTCTTGCACAGATGAAGAAGGAAGACACAATGCTATGGCAATTTGCTGGAGAAGATGGGGCTAATAATTTCAGCTGTACCTCTCTGCTGCCTTTGGCTTAGCTACACTGACCTGGTACTTCTGTAAGAGTCTTCCTGAGCAGCCACACAGCCAGAACTGTAACACAGCTGCAAACCCAGTATCTACAACGGCAAGCTTGCCATCCAGCAGTGCTGCTGGTGACAGCACAGGTGCCATCATTAGCCACAGCCAAAATCCAGCACAAAGCCTACGTGCCACGTCAGAGAAAATAACCACAAGGTTACTATTTTCTTCTACTCTACTCTACTGTTTTTCTACATGGTTATTACTCTACTCAACCATGAGGTAGAGTAGAACCCCTCAGCACACAGCCCTGCACGAAGTCCTGTTTCAGTATACTCTTTTCCATACTTAGAACGAAGGTGCCCTCTAAGGCTGATGTCCTTGGAGACTCAGTCTTCCTCACCTCAGTCCTTCCTCTGAGCAGCTCAGTCCTTGCTCTGAGCAACCTGAACTAGCCTGCCTTTGGCAGGGGCTTGGGACTGGATGGTCCCTTCCAACCCAAGCTGTTGTGGGATTCTCCAATCTCCCTGGCGCTGCCCAGATGACAGCAGTGCTGGGGCTGGGAGCACCCGCCCAGCAGCGCAGGGCTCGCTCTGCCCCAGGGATGGGCCCAGTGGGTCCGGCTGCATGGCTCTGCTGGGGCAGCCACACCACGGCTGTCCCACACGGCTCCCCCGGGGCCAGCTCCGGCCAGAGCTCGGTTAGCTGGGGCTGTGGCTGCCGGGCCCCAGCGGGGGTGGTTCTGGAGGATGTGCACAGCACCCACACCGTCCTGCTCCTCGTTCCACGTGTCACCTTGGGGACCGGAGCCAGGCACAGCAGCACCAGGTGCCTGACGCACAGGAGAATCCTGGAGTCCCTCAGCACAGAGCATGCACAGGAGAATCCTGGAGTCCCTCAGCACAGAGCACGCCGAGGAGAATCCTGGAGTCCCTCAGCACAGAGCACGCCGAGGAGAATCCTGGAGTCCCTCAGCACAGAGCACGCCGAGGGGGAATGCGCTTGTCACCCCTTTTGAACACCCTCCCTACGCCTGTGTTCTCAGCCTTCTGTGCAACACGCAGAAGAAGTCTGATACCTCTGAAAACACTACGAAAACGTAGGGCTTTCAGTGCTTATTTGTATCACCACCATTACGTACTGAGTAACAAATACAATGAGAATTGCCCATATTTGAAAAGCAATCTCTACTGACTTTTTCCAATTTAATACAAAATATTTTACACTAAAAACCAGGAAGTCTCTCTCCCAGCTTTTCTTTGTCTTTTATTTGATGCTGTTACTACAGAGACTTAGTGTTAAACCTTGTACGTGCCACTGGACTGACTGAGCAAACAAAACTGACCCAGTGCAGTGACTGCACTGCCTTGCTCTGTACGCTGTCATTTCAGCTAAAGACAAAGATGCAGATTATATGCTTTTAAAAATTATTATTATTGCTAACAAGGAGCCAAACTTGGTATTTCCTAACAGGCTTCACTCCACTGAAATGAAGAGTAATGTGATTTATGTGATTAGGTATTTTAACCCCTTGTGCCCTTTGCACCAGTTACTGCACTGATTCCATAAAGGAATAGTGATATAACCCAAAGCAGCAATAGTACAACAATTTAAGCTTACTCTGTCACAGTTCAGTAAAAATACTGAAAACTGAGTTATGAAGAATCTTAATTAAAAATTCAGTGTACGCAAACTAAAAAAAAAAGTGTAAATGAAAATGTGCAGCATGTTTGGTTTAGCAAACATAAGGAAACATCAGGATTACTGACAAGAAACTAATTTTCCTGGAATTAGAGAATAATTGGATTATGCAGAATAACTGAATGCATGCTGCCATTGTGCATTTCTTCATGGACACTTCAGAGCAATACTTTGTTGTAACTAACTTTAAATTATGCTCAGCATTTTCTTCAAGTGGTTGCATTTCCAAAATAAAGCTACATGGACCAATCCCAAAGATGTATTTCAACTAATGTAACTTCTGTGAACTGAAACTCATTAAATGGTATTGACAAATCAATAAGGACATAAAGATGTAAAGCCTTTCTTTATGAAATAAACCAGATTATACTCTTCTAATCTAAAAACGCAGTTAAGTCTATTGATAATTAAATCACATGGAAAACCTGCCTTGTTATTAAAGTCTCTTCAGAATGTCCATGCAAGTTGGAGTACGTACATATATAATACATATTATTTATATTTCTACCTTTCAGAACTTTTCAATTTCAATTAAAATCCTGTAATTTTTATTGGGAATCACATTACATGCATGATAGAGATAAGTTAATTAAAGGACAATCAATTCTAAGAGATGGCCAACAATGAACCTAACCAGTTTACAAATTACCTACTGCCATTCAACCAGAGCATGCAATGTCTGTGGACAATTACAAAAAAGCTTTAATTGATTTTTAAAATTTCAGTAATACTGTACATTTTGTACATTCATAAGTACTGTGCTTGGGCTGTGATTTTTTGCTTTAGAGGAACTGCTGGGACCACAACTGCAAACTCCTGGCACAGTGCAGAGCCTGGATTTAAAGCTCCCAGCGAAGCTGACATGCCTTGTGCACCCCAAACCAGCCTTGCCTGCATCTCAACTTGAACAAATACCCAGTTCATGTGGTGTAATGGTTTAAGACAGTAATATTTTAAAGGAACTCATTCTTGACTAATTACAATTAGAGGGCATTTAGCACACTCATTTGAAGTTTGTTACAGACAGGCAGGTTCCACTGCTCTGATGACAGACAAGAACATTACTCTGAAACTTCTGGCAATCCAACCAAATTGCTCAAAAACAAACCAGAAACTGCCACTCTCTGACTCACCTCTAATACAGCAAACAGGACTCCTTAATGCTCTTCTGACTCAACATCCTACAAAGTCTGAATGAAAAAAAGGTCTGCTATGGCCTGTTCCCACTGCCTCCTCCTTGTTTCACTGTGGGGAGGTCTGACAAGTCCCGGAGCACCGGCTCTGAGAAGCAGAGACAAACAAAGGCTGGGCCCCAGCACAGGCATCTTCTCACTGTGGAGATCTCCAAGGATTCTACATTATGCTAGGAAAAGAAACTCCAGCGATTCTGCTGCTGCAGGTAGGACACTTGTGATGTGCAGGGAACTCATTCCGTGAGGCTGCCCCTGTACGACAGACATCACATGAACAGTGAGCAGAAAGCAAATCCTGGCTTACTCTTCCTGGTCTGCCTATCCTGGTGAGAGCCTGGAGATGAACAGGGCACTGGGATGGAGTGCCCGTACCTGCCAGCTGCCCGGGCACGCCAGCTCCGATTTATCCTGAAGCAGAAATCCAGCTTCATGGTAGGGAGAACTTGGAAGGATGGCACCCTCCCTGCTGCAGAGGCTCATTTCACAAATGAAGTATCACCAACAGTTTAGGAAGAGCCTGCTAGAAATATGTTTGCTGTATTTTGCTTGAAACTGTAATTCATCGTTTCCATTAATGCTTTACCTTTGGAAGCCTCAGATGAAACTTCAGCTGTTGAACTGCCACAGGGAATTGAAGATGTTGAACTAGAAACAACAATACAACTGAGCTCAAAGGCTTTACCAGCTTCAGGTGGGGGCCTGGCTTACAAAGGCAGCATTTCAGTGTGCATCCCTGACTTCTAAAAAACAAATTCAAAAACAAAAACAAAATCAAAAGGGTCTACAGAGCATATGAAAAGTGAGTTAAGATTACTTCATTTACTAGTCCTGTCACCACTGCCTTGTTCAAACCCTGTTTTTTGCCTTGCTAGCATCACCATATTACCATTACTTTCTAGCTTTGAGCTAGGAAACAGTAAAAAAATATATTTTCAGCATTTCAAGAACAGCAGAGCATTGTAACATACTTTGTGAGGCTGATCCATCAATAACAAAAAGTCCACTGTACAAATAAAGCTCATGGCTCAGTAACATGCTTCTTGATCACATGGAAGCTGATAAAAGGGAGCATGGGTGATGCAGACTAGAAGCCTCCAAACTTGCAGATGAGGCCTGACTTCACTACAGTTTCCAAGGGCATTAACTGCAGATCCCTTCCTGCTCGTGATGCCAGCGTTCCTGCGTAGCTGGCAGAGACAGTGCCAGGCACTGCGGGCTCGGGGACAGCTTGGACAGCAACCCAAAAGATGGAGGGGACAGCAACCCAAAAGATGGAGGGGACAGCAACCTGAAAGATGGAGGGGACAGCAACCCAAAAGATGGAGGGGACAGCAACCCAAAAGATGGAGGGGACAGCAACCCAAAAGATGGAGGGGACAGCAACCCAAAAGATGGAGGCACACGCTCAGCCAGCCTGGAATTACAGCCGGGCTCAAGGGCCACACTGTGCTGCTGCACTACCTGGAATTCTGTGCCCCTACGTGTCAATTTGAGCACAAATGAATAGAAAGAGATCTCAATTTTTAAACTGGAATATGCTTTCTTACAGAAAACAGATGAACTAAAAGGCCTTAAAAAAAAGGGCTCTTTCAAAGGAGCGCAAGGTATCACTCAGTTGTGCTTTAGCACACACACAAGAAGGGCTTTTTGTCCTACAGGCTCACACACGGATTACCAAGCAGCCACCACCTGAAAGGAATGTTTCAGTAATAGTGGAAGTGAGAAAGAAAACCTCTATATAAATAGAAGTAATAACTCGAATTTTATTTTAAAACTGAGATGATAAAAATAGTCTGTATAAATCAAACAAGTTGTCTCTTCATGTCACTTTTATGATGGACATTAATCTTAGTTGCTAGACAGAACTGCTGTCTGATGTAACCACGCTTATTGACTTAATGGGAAGAAATTTATATTAGTCTAGGAAGCTGTGATGAATGCAGTCTTAAAGTTCAATGACTCAAACACTTAGTAACCTCAAACATTGACCCAGATAGACAGAAAGTTAAATCTTAATCCTGAAGCATAAGTTTATGTTTCATTCACATTTTGTAGTCAAGACATTTTGAATCTTCACGTGTTTTCACATCTCCTAACGCACATGTGTGTGCACACACTGCACACACAGCACACGCTGGTTCTGCACAGCGAGGGGCCCGCGCTCCTGGAGCTCAGGCTCGGTGTCCCGCTGGCCTCTGTGCCCAGCTCAGGAGATGCAAGTGCTCCCAGCACAAGAACCAAGGCACACGTCTTACCCAGCCTGGCCTTTGCTTTGCAGTGACTGGCCCTCACCTCAAACACTTTCAGGTCTTCTGGACTTAGCACTAAGATCTGATAAAAAGCCTTCGTGCCTAAATATGTTAAAATACATGTGTTCAACGGAAAGAAACATTCCTTTGTCTGAGATCAGATAATATCACTGCAGCAAAAGCTGTTCAGCTGCTGGGATGTCAGTGATTTAATGCAGCCAACAGTTTACGGATCACAAACGTGAATTATCACACAACTGAAAACCTGTAATACTGACTCTTGCAAAGAATAAGGCTCAGGCTTTTGTGTAATTTGGTTTGGTTTAGAAAATAAGACAAAAATTATAACAAACTGTTAATGTCTTATGGATCACACATTCAAAACTGGAGATCCCTGATGTGAAATAATACATAAAGTATCTGAAAGATCTAAACATGTATGGACACCAGATGCTTGACGTGTCACAGGAACTGTAGTGAAAACACCCCAGTTCCACCCCCCCCATCTGAATTTAGAAGACTGTAGTTAACTAATTTATAAAATACATTTTTATAGCAACACCCATCCCATACATCAGGAGAGATTCCCAGCTGGATGTATCCTGAAACATCGGAGCTAACAAAACGCACCAAAGACATTCTACACAGGGCCTTCGTGAGAAGATGGTGCGTGGAAATAGGAACGCTCCAAGTCAGAAGGAACAAGGCAACCTAGTTTAATCTGATTATTCTGAGGTTGAGGCAACATATTAATCAAGTGGACAAAACAATTCTATTAATGACATTCAAAAGGTACAGTACGATAATCAATCATTTACTATATTGCAAATGATAAAACAAGCATCCAGAAGGGTTATGCTAATTACATGTTTCAAGTCAAATGAACCCATTCCATGCTTTGTCTTGTTTAGACAAATAGAGCATTCCTGCCATTTAATTCTATTTCAGATGTCTATACCAGTGTCTGCAGCGATACATTAGCTCCAAAGAACTGGAGATGGACTGTTCCCTCCAGCACCAGCAACACCAGCTCCCCGAGCCGCCCGGCCCGGCCACGCATGCGGGCAGCGGCGCGGACACATGGACACGGGGACACACGGACGCAGAGAGGCACAGACACACAGACGCACGGAGGCACAGACACACAGACACATGGACACACGGAGGCACGGACACAGGGATGCACGGACGCGCGGACACAGGGACGGACGGACACATGGACACACGGACACACATGAACGCATGGACACATGGACTCACGGACACACAGACGGACAGACACATGGACTCAGGGACACAAGGACGCATGGACACATGGACGAAGGGACATATGGACACATGGACACATGGACGCACGGATGCAGGGACACACGGACGCACGGATGCAGGGACACACGGACGCACAGACACACAGATGCAGGGACACATGGACTCACAGACACACGGACTCATGGACGCACAGACACACGGACGCACGGACGCAGGGACACACGGACGCACGGATGCATGGACACACAGACACACGGACACACGGACGCACGGATGCATGGACACACGGACGCACGGACGCATGGACACACAGACACACGGATGCACGGATGCATGGACACACGGACACACGGACGCACGGACGCACGGCAGGGAGGCGGTGGGCAGCTCTTGCCAGGCGCCCCGGAGGGAGGCAGCGAGCGCCCGGCCGCCCGCGCTGGGGCAGCTCCGTGCCCGCACAGCTCCTTCCCCACCTCAGCCACAGCCGCCCCTTCTCTCCCATCTCCCTCGCTCCCACTCAGCAGCCGGAGCCCTCCCAGCCCTGCTGCACTTCACCACAGCACAGCCTTCCCCACCTGCACTGCAGGATTCAGCACTTCAGTCTCCAATGAAAACAGGAACATTTTAAACCAAAAACTACTAAACCCATAAAATCAGCCAAACCCACTGAGAACTAAGAGCAACCAAGTATGTTCCTAAGTTAGTACTTAAGAAAACTGAAACCCAAAGATCTTCCCCCAAGTCCCAACCAAAATATCCTTTTTGATTAAAAAAATAGGTAAACACAAATTTCCTTAGTTTTAAAAAGAAGCTGTTTTTAAAAAAAACAAGCACAAATCATTGCTGCGTGTTTCAGAATCCTAACCCCAGGCCTTCTGTCTAGCAACAGATTACATTTTTATTCAAAGCATTTTCCAGTGAAAAAGAAAAAAATGTAAGCCACAAGAAAATTCAACTTCCCAGACTGCATCACTTTCCTCACCTCTAAGGACCAATCCCTTTGTTACACGCAAGAGAAATGACCTCCTACGGAAACTACACAATCCACAGATGCCATTGACTTCAATGGACTTCCTTGGGAATTTACATACTTACCAAATGAAACAAAATTAACACCTGGAGTCAGTGGGGGTGATCTAGCCCTACTGTTCTCTTAAATAAGAAAAATGTCCATTTTCAGAAAGAAGACACTTGATTTTGAATTACAATGACTGCAGATACCTTGACTCACCCAGTATCCTGCGTAGTTACACTACTAGTTATGGTTTTCCCTGATAAAAATAAAATGTAAGGCATAAGGAAAGCTAGCCTACTAGCTCAGGACAGGGAAAAATGTAACTTTTCTGCTATGTATAAAAACACAAAATTGATTTTGTGCAATTTAGTATCTACATTTAATTTTGAATTTTTAAACTGTAAATTATCAAAATAGCAATACTTGTTTCCTAGCAACATTCCAGTAAATTATTAGACAAACCCAAATCACTGAAATGAAATTTTTAGCCTTGAAATATTCCATATCTATCTGCTTGGTCTTGCTCCCTACCAGAGTAGTGACATTTTTAGGTTGGAGGTTTTACATGGATTAGTCATCATTTTTGCTATTATATTCTGTATAACCACCCATGTAAACTCATGTCAGCTTGCCTTAAATTAACTTTAATTCAGGTTTGCCAAAGAAGAAAATCAGACCGTAACTAAATGAGGTCAAGGACTTTGAGGACCTCATCGAGTCCCACAATATCTGGATCTCTTTATGAAGTCCATCTGCTCATCATGAGTCACGCAAATGGGTGCAAGTATGGATGGCAGATTAAATAACTCTGTTTAATATTAGTCAGAAAGAAGAAACAATAACTAATATTTGTGAAAAGTTACACCTGAAATATTCCACTCTGTCTTATGTTAAATGTACTTAGCAGAAAGGTCAGAGCTCCTGAATTTGCTAGATAAATAAATGTTGGTGAGGTGGATGAATCACTGGAGAATTGGTGCATGGCAGCGAATGAATAACCTGCAAATGCTTCCCAAACCCCATTATTTCCCTTTTTCCAGTAGGCCAAAGATTCATGTCCCTGCATGCCGCCAGTTCATTACAGAGAAATATCATTCCTCTCCTGGCACTCTCTGGGCGGCCTCTCAGCCCCACGAGGACCCTTTAATGTTTAATTCCCCATCATCTGCTCCAGTGAACAGCTTAATCTCTGCTTGTATGATCAATACTATATCAGTGTAAATTAAAATGACAATTTTAAAGTAATTAAGCCTGTTAATGCTCGATTCAAATGTCATTATTTGCACAAGGGATTGAGGAGAAATTACATCGTGTCCAGGGTGACAGGAAAATGTTTGAGCCTTCTCAATCCTGTTGCCGCTGTGCCACTGGAGGCTTTAGCAAAGCAGATTAACTTCTAGCTCCCACTGCCAGGATACCTATCCAATTTCAAAAGAGGATAACACAATTTGATAAATTTAATTCCAGCTACAAACTCAATTATTGTGATAATGGATGAAAACTGGGAGGAGACACTAAACAAGACTCACATAAAAAATACACTTAACTTCAGAATGAGATACAACAGTAATTGTTTTATTTGATTTGCTCTATCCCTTTTGAAAACCCTTTAAATAATTGTGATTGTTAGAAGAATGGCCAGCATTTATTAAATAGCATGAGCTCTGAGATCAAAGTGGCTGCAGTTTAAAGGATTTTGGTCACAATGGAAATGTTTGCTATCCTTCGTTGTACAGCTACATTTATTAGACAAGTAAAATTACATCATTACAGTATTGGATCTCATAAATAGATCTATAAAACTCAACTACACTCAGATGAAATCTCAGCCCATTCTACGTGCTGGCCTTTCCAGACCCTACTTTGACAGCATGTAGTCATTTATTATTTCAAAGGAAGATTTTAATAGAAGAAAATCCTAAACTTTATGAGACAGCCATAGGAGTGGGTTTGGATTTCAAGTCTGACCAGCGGAAAGTGCAGTCAAGCTATTGTTACCTGAGCTCATCTTTAACCTCGGGATCCAGAAATCCACAGCAATTTAGGCAAAACACTGGACAGAGCCATCAACATTTTATATGTTGAAGCAGAGAGCAAAAGTGAAACACTGAATGTCATGGTTTTAAGTCAGTGGTAAGAACAGTCAAAAACCTCTTATGCAAAGGAAGTTTCAACAGTATCATGCTCCTACTGCAAAGGTACCACCAGCCTGAGAGGTCCATCAGCATTCCTGTCACTGGATATTGTTTAATAAATTCAGTTTATCTGACCGTTTGCATTTCCTGAAGTTCTCTGAAATAATTATATTGAATTTTTATTAGTGCACATGAAACATTTCTGGCTTTTACTTCTTTGAATAATAAATGGCATATATTAAAGTGCCTTACAGGTCTAATAACTTGCATCAGATCTATGTAGGCCTGTCTTATTAACTTTTAGTTTAAATTACAGCAGAATTCATCAATCAGTGTTTCTAAAAAGCAGACTGCACATTGCCACAGACTCTCAAGAAAAATGGATCTCAGGACAATTAAAACATCTACTGTGTCTCAAGTATTTAATCAGAAAATCTATCAACCTGCAGATTTTCTTAGATGAACTGTCTAACAAAGCACCCTGAAAGGGTAACCAAAGACTATCAAAAAATTTTCACAGTAATGAAAGAAATAACTGAGCTTTAAAAACATGCTTAAGTTTTTAAATTAAATTCGTTAACTCCAGCACAAACAGAATTCTGAAATTACAATTAAGCCCAGCTGATGGAGTGGCGTGCAGTAGGCCTGGCGTTCCATCGCTCTCTCCTCACACACAGCAGCTGCTGCCGTGGCAGAGATCAAACCCAAGTCCTGAGTGCCATTTGCTGTAACGAAAAACATCTTTCTCCTGCAGGAATAGCTGCAGATTCAAAGCTGGGAATACAACATTTAGAACTGGGAGGCTACAGGAATGCTACTGTGAGTTAATTACATTTTGCTTTGATAATAAAACCTTTAAATGATAAAGCTTCTGCACCAAAACAGAACCAAACTGCTATCTGTTGAAAAATGACCAGAAAGCACATCAAACGAGTGAGGCCACTGTTACTCTGGGATTCCCCAACACCTTCAAACTCTGCTTTACCCTTTCTCTTCTCCCATCAGTGACAGCCCTAAAGATTTGGCTGCTGCCATGGCGTACGGAAACAGGCATGTGTCAGGCAGGGGTTACTCTTCTTCAAGAAACTTGAAAGAGGAAATTATACAGACATCTTTTAGAGGGTTTTTAAAATTAAATTAGGAAATATGAAGTAACACTGTTTTCATACCACAGTGAAATTATCACCCCTAACAATGTTATGCAGTATCTGCACTGACAGCTTGAAATATTTCCCCTGTTGCGCAGTACGAGAAATTAATCCAGACATGAGTCCACATTTGGATTCTACAGCTAGCTAGTTGAATTCACAGAATATATATTAAAAAGGAGTAATGTGCTAGGAGTATTGAACAAGGCATCTCTCCTCAAGCACCCAGCTCCCTCCTGCAAGGCAGAGCAGGGAGCATGGCTCACCAAGGGTACAGATGGGGACAGCTGCCTAACCCCACTGTTCAGAGCAGAACTCATTGCCTGTTGGCTGGAAGGAAAGACACAAAAATACAACTTTCAAATTAGTGCCTGAATAGATTATTAGAATATTTTCCTTTGCACCTCACCTAAAACCTGTGCACATGCTACTACAGCTTTTCTGGCTTGCATTACCAGTAGGGCGTGTTAATGGACATCCCACCATATGGAGCAACACATTAATTGTTTCCCTATGTACAATAATAGCTCCATTTATTATGCACATGTTGACCCATGATGGCTTTGCAAAGCTTAATAATCATCACTGATTTCAGTGCCTGAAGAATGAAGGAAGCATCGGTAAAATTTACCCCAAGTGACAGATTCATTCAGAATTACTAACAACTTTGTTGTTGAAGATAGAAAAGGTGTTCAACCTCACTTTGCTTTTCAAATTGCACTGGCAGGCTTTTAAAGAAATAACATGGGTCAGTAGAAACAAACCCAACATTACTGGAAGTCCATCAGATTCATTTATCCTCATCACTGTTCTGTTTTAAAACAACTCTTCCTTTTAATACTATATCTAGTACGAGCTGATTTTTTTTCTACTAGGCTTTTATTAACCTGTGAGAAGATCAGGAAATCCAAGTGCTTTAATAGATTATTAATCTAGCCTGATCTTCATTCCTCCTATGCATATTTGGTTCATTTAGCACCTACAGTAATGAGGGGCTCCATCTGGGTGATGGAGTGTCTTTGCCCTGTGCTGGCAGCTCCACAAGAAGCTGTTCACATCAGGTACCCATCTTGGGCAAAGTAAAGCCAAATAAACCCTTTTTGCTGAGGCAGCAGATGGCCATGTTAGACCCAAACACTGTGAGTTCAGCCACTTCAGCAGAACCCATCCAAAAACCCAAAGGACAGCGGCATTTTATGAGAAATTACTAAGACTGTCCTAGAGTTTGACAAAAGGGAATTTGATGAATTCCCTGAACACAGGTGACAATTGTTCAGTTGTGGGGGGACTCAGACCATGCCGTGAAGAGGCTCCCAGGTGCCAGGAGACACCCTGGTCCCAGTCTCAGCACAGGACCATGAGTGCCTGCATGGAGCAGGATGTTGGACAGAAGCAAAATCCGAATTCCGAATTGGCCACTGTCGCTCTTTGACTGTTTCTTTTTCTGTTCACTGCTTCGGGGGGCTTCTGCCAGAAAATGCTAACAACCCTTTAAGCTCTTTAAGAGCTTAACAAATTTGCAGTTTGCTCCTATAGATTTCGTGCAGAATATTTGTTTCCCACGTGTGGTGCCATGACACAGCACTCAATCATATTTGTCTTTTGCCCTGATATATGGTCCAACCACAACACACTTGGTCAAACCTTTGCCAGCCTGTCAGTTACAGATTTTTCTGACTCTTTAGGAAAGTCTACTGACAAGTGATTGAATTAAAAGACAATCTGGGCATAACAATGATCTTAACATAAATGGACAAACTAAACACAACCAGCAAGACCTAAACAGCTACTGATTTCTTCCTTTTAATATCACAACCAGGAGAAGTTTGCTAAGGACAAGCTGAGGTGACCAGGGTGCCACCACAGTGCTGCAGCAGCTGAGGGTGCTCCTTAACCCAGGCACTGGTATTATCAGGTGTCAGGATGATGATGTTCAAGGTTCTCCTTTTGGCCAGTGAAATAAAAACATTTTTGAAAATAGAGAAAAATACCCTAACAGATATTAGGACTGGAGTCTCTTTAATTTCCAAAGTAAAACAGAATCTAATACTGCTTTTCCACTTGGAAATACACCTAAATAGGAAAGGAGAAAAGTTTTAGTGCTGCTGTGCTAGACACAGCTGTCAAAGATGCCCACAGGACAATGGCTGCAAAGCTATGAAGGACACAGACAACATCTAAAGACTGCTAGAAATTCTTTCTTGCTTTCTATCTCTGCATGTGAACCTGTGTTTTTTTACTATTTTTCTGGTTCCTTGGCCTCCACTCTTAAAGACTTGTCCCCTTTCCATTTTTTTGATTTCTGAACTGGACCTTTTATGAACAAACCCTAAGAATATTCATTAACCCACGGTCAAAAAATGTCCCTGAAAATAAACACAGGATCTTTGCTATTTAGCACACACAAAGAGAGGAATATCAGGTTTACAAACTGCATTTACAACACTCACATTAGTAAAAAATCTAATTTCTTTTTTTTCCCTTTGCCCTCACCACAAGTGATCTGAAAGGACATGGGGAACTGCCTGTGAGCTGGTGATACCTCCAGATTCCTCTGGGTAAGCCTTACAGCCCTGGGAGCACACCCAACGGACATGTCACAGGAATAATGGAAAACAGATGCAGGTTTAAAAACAAAATCGTGTGAACCCCAGGAATTTTAATCAAACTCCTGCACACTAACAATGGCAAATCTGGCTGACGAAATGCAGTTATGGAGGGAAGTGGGCAATGACCAAAACTGCCATCAGCTCAATCAAGTAACTTGTAGAGATCCAGTTTTATTCCTCTTAATTGATCATGTCTCCTTGAATTAAACAGAATAAACACATGATTTTAACTGTATTTGAAATGTCAGGCCTTGGCTAGTAAATCCAGGAAAGGAACACTGCAAAATGCAAACTTCCACCTATGGAAACATGTGAAGGAAGCTGTGAACAGTGACTGGGGACAGTTGAGGTGCAGTGAAGGCTCTGCAGGACAGACCAAACAGCTTCAGGGTCTTTTTTAACACTGACCAAACTTCTCTCTCTGTCCATGGAAGGAGCCCCTCCCATGCCCACTGCAGCTCTCCTTTCCTGCTGCCTTTCAGCCTGGAGCCGGCGCTCTGCCACCGCTGGAACAGCTGCCAGGGAACAGCAACACCAACAGATCCGCTCAGGAGAACATTCTGATATCTAAAACTCAGCTGGCTGCTTTTTAAGAGAAAATGACTTTTTGAAAATGCAGGTGACTGCATTTTATCCTTTCCACTGTCCAGCAAGACCTAAATACCTCCACCCCAGAGTGCACAATGCTGCCGCGCCAGGCCCCGCGCAGGTCCCGGTTAAAGAGCTCATTACACCGCCGCACACCTACTGCTGGTCGGATGTAAAATGAAGTTAAACCAATGAAGCAAAAATAATCCATTTAATGCTTATGCTCCGTGATGCATTTCTATGGGGTTTCTATTGTTGTTACAGTGCTTCTGTTCATTCTTATGCTTTAGTGGTTCAACTGCAATTTATCAGCCTGGAGTGGAAAATACCTGGCACCTACTTAAAATGCATGGAGCTAGCAATAAAATTAACCTTGTGGCAATTGTTTTCCCACATGTTTGATAGACCAATGTCAGCTCATCTGTTAGAAGGAAATAAAAAAGTCAAGCCTAAATGTACAAAAAATTATGATGGAAGCCTTAAATAAAGCAAGGGTAATGCAAGTTTATTGAGTCAAAAATCAATCAATCAATGACCGAGTGGATTAGGAGCACCTCATAAGCCCCAAAGAAATAATTTGCCCAAACACTGAGATTTAACGGTAGAGGACCAAATTCCAACACTTTTAGGAAGTAAGTAATGAAAAATCAATTTGAAAGGAAAAACAGATCAAGAACCCTGGATTCTGACATGCCGACACATTTATTGCTGAATACCATTTCTTGGCTGACCCGAAAACTTCGGAAGGTGTTTATTTACTTTCAACACCTTCCAGAGATCAATATTTTTAATTTGGATCCGAGTTATTATTTTTCACATCACAGCATCGGGGAGTGGAGTAAAGTGGCTCATATTTTAGTGCTAAAAAGATCGATATGACAGTTTCACCTTCACTGCAGCCCCCCGCAGCCGCACGGGCGCACATCATCGCGTCCCGCAGGGGGGTGCGGTGCCGCGGCACGGGGAGCAGGTCATCACCCAGCCCCAGCTCCAGACAGCCCATGATTTACCTGGTCATGAAGGGCCTCGTGCCCTTAGAAAACCAATCTTGCTTCTCCCACTTTATCAGGCCTGTCTCTTACCCGGTGTACGGGAAGGGGGAGGGGGCAGGATGAGAGAGAAGGGGAAGGGAGGGAGGGCAGGAGCAGAGCAAAAGACAATCAGTTTCACAAAGCGGATTATGTCCCTCATCGTAAATGCATCCATTCGTTTTTACCTTCCTTGAACCAGGGCGCATCTGTAATCGATAATTAATTTTCCATAAATTTCAAAATATTGTTCTGGTGGCTGGGAGAAGCCGAGCACACGGGGGAGGCGGGAGGGAGGATCCCCGTGGCACGGGGCGCTGCTCCTGGGCTCCGGTGGCTCCAGCGATCGGCGCTGCAGGGCTGGCGGCGGGTGCTGCCCACCTCCTACCCATCTCCTACCATCTCCTGCCCACCTCCTGCCCACCTCCTGCCCTGCCGCCACCAGACATGCTGCTGCCCCAGGAGCCAAAGCCAGTGGCACACCTGGCCACCCGGCCCGAATCTGCCTGCTTCCTCCCCACTGGGACATACCAGCTTCAGAGGCACCTCTCACACAGTCCTGGGGCTCCCAACCTCCCTTCCACACCGGCACCACCCTGCCAGGGTGACAGACTGAGGTGCTGCACAAACACTAACACAGAGCTTCAGAAGAAGGAAGACTGTTTCTAAATACTGTGAAGAGTATTAACTGCAGGTTTTACTGTACACAGGTCAGTGACACCGAGGTCAGGGATGGGACATGTGTGGCACGAGAACAGGCCTGTGGGACTTAGGGAAGGGCTTGGAAGACTCGAGCTTACCTGGGCATGCATGCACTGCACACGAAACTGCTGCAGGCTGACTACGCTGTCTGGACAAAGTACTCTCATGATCACAGAACCACAACTCAAACCCAAGCACTGATTACACACCCCTGAGTGATTTTGTAACAAAACGGGGATGGCCAGCCCCAAGAAGTCATTGATGATACCATAACACAGCTGTTACTTGTCATTTAGTGCAGTAATCAGTTCCTTAAAAGCACAGCTCGCTTGAAACCAGGTGGATACCAAAATGGGAAAGGCACCTACCAGTAAGAAGCACTTATGAGGAAATCTCACACTTCTTAGCGTGTCTTAGAAAACAAGCAGCAGAGACGAGAAGGAAATGTGTCTCTGCAGATGGGCTGTTCGAAGGAACACATTCTTTTCTCAGCATAATTAATAGCTCACACTCTTCAAAAAATTGCCTTCATGAAGTCCTGTGCTTGGAAGAGTGATAAATGACAGTCATCCTCCTGGGGTGTGTTCCAGAATACTAACTGAAAAGTAAATGCAGGACTATTTCTCCAAATTATGTATCCGAGCTAAAGGTCATATTAAAGGAGCAGCTTTATGTAATGACATTAACTGAAAGCCAGCAGCTTCTGGCTTACTGACAGCAGCACTGCAAAGTCAGGGTAAGGAGACTCCCTGGGACTGGCGGGGACACGCGCAGCCCCCGCGCGCGCCGTCCCCGCTTCTGCACGGAGGGACTGACACCCTCTGCTAAACTGAGTCTGAGTCCTTCCAGAGCCAAGAGCAACAACACCGGGGAACTGCAGTGACTGACAAACGACCCAAGCGTGTGGATGGTCACCTGTGCTTTTGTGACATGTTTAGAAGGAGCAGTCCCCGGATTTCACTGCAAAGCATCTAATTTCCCAATTAAATCTCGCAGCTCAGTAAGAATTCCTGGTTTGTTGATCTCTGTCAGTCAGAAGCCACAGGGATCCAGGCTGACAAAGGACATTTTTTACTCTTATGTCAGTATTAGGAGATCAGAAAACAAACACTAAAACCTGGCTGAGACTGGCCCTAGGATCTTGGTGCTCCCAGGGGCTATTTGGAAGCCTGGCAGGGAACAAGTCTGTGAGCTGGTATCTCTCACCTGGGAGAAAGGCTGAAAACTGAGGACATGTTCAAGACCCCTGGAAAAACATCCATCGCTGGATGTCCTTTGATGGGACACATACCTCGGATAATGCTCCCTAGACTTCCCCACTCCACCATCCTTGCCAAGGAACACATCCTTCCAGCTCACCCAGTACAGACACACAGCATTTTACTGGCCTGCTAACACCTACTGCAGCTCTGAAGAAGACTCACGAACACTCTGCAAGAAGTATTTTGTTGGCTCATGGTTCAAGGCAAAAAAATGAAGTGGAGCTCTGGTGCACTAGAAATCCTAAGAAATGACTGCCAAGTGACTGTCTCCAGTTTCACAGCCTGGTTTAGGATTGGTTCATCTAAGCTTTTTTAAGTTCATATTTCCCAGGTGTTCTAATTTTTTTAGCTCAGATTTTTCTCACTCTTTCAGGACCACTGGAGATACCTTTTTTTTTTGTCCCCCCAAAAAATCATTGCCATATACAAAGAATAACCCTTGTCTACATGGAGAAATTACTAGTCAATACAAATTTACAGCAAAGCAGTGGTTCTGCACTTCCACAGAAAACAGCAGCCTCCAAATTACATTTTCATCCCTTCCTTTCCCATTTACCTCTGAGGCCTCTGCCACATAGGCAAGTGTTCTTTACTGCCCAAAAGCTAAATGGAGGTACCACCAGAAAGGAGTCCTCGCTCCTGCCTAGAGGGCACATCCAGAGAGAAGACACAGCCGTGGAGTGAAGGTCCAGAGTGCGTGCAGCAGATGAGCTCTGGTTCAGCCTGAGTCCCAGGGCAGAGATTTACTCTCTCTGTTCTTAGGGGAGCAAGCAGAGGGTGGTTGGTGTACTGCAAAGTCACTGTCACTGAGAAGCAATGCTACCCCTCAGTTTTAAAGACATTAACACTCCAGCAACACTTAAACTCTGAGGCAGGCAACTGAAAATATGGTAAAGCAGCATCTGAAATAGGGGTACGTAACTTCCCCTCTACCTGCCCCAATCCTGAACTTTAGTTCTGTATTGTATTAAGATTTTTCTGCTGTTCTTGGAGGAAAAGTTGTTTTTCAATTGTAAAAGAATAATTACAGTATCAGAAATAACATAACACCTTCCAAATGTTACTCAGTTCTGTATTTCCATGCCTTAAACCACGTCTTCCTGTACATAACAGTCCAGGCAAACAGGATCTGTTCCCATGTACTGCATCCACCTGGGGATCTGACTGCAGGTTCCCTTGAGAAGTGACCTGCCAAAAACCAACACTGCTGTAACCTGGGAGCACCTGTGTCCATGCACATGTCTCAGGGGAGGATTTGGGGGTGAGATTCCAGCCAGCACCACCACGAACACCAAACTGCCAGGCAGGTGGTGATGCACTGAGGTGTTTTTCTCCTCATCTGTATCATGCACATTATCTGCATCAGGACCCAAGGCTGGTGCAGTCGGTTCCTGCCATGAAACTGAGGGGTTTTCAAAGCCTTACCTAGCAGCTGGGCACCAAGGGGACAGGAATCTTTAAAATGAACTGACGTTACAGTAACTGTTATTTAAAAGACAATTTGCATAAGAGAGGACTGCAAATAGCAGCAACATTTGAATGTGGGATTTATAACTGCAGTTGCTTTCACAAAGAAATGAGTCAGTACAGAAATACTCCATCTTTTTGGAGACCTTTTCAGGAATGCAAGGCATATAAGACTGCAGCCTTCTGAGCCTGGGTTTAGTAAGCCATTACTGTAATTAGCTGAGTCTTGCAAAACGAGTTAGGGGGTTTTGTGTTTTGTTGTGAGATTTTGGTATTTGTGTGTGTTGGTTTGATTGGTTTTTTAGATTAAAGTTATGATTTACTTTGTCTTCTTCCACCCCCCAGGGTCCATACATTTCCTGATCACTAGGACTTTGTTCCCAACATTCTCACACATTACCCACCCATGTAGACTTCCTTTCCTTACATGATTTCTTACTCTGTGGTCCAAACCCCTCAAACTGCTCTACTGTAAGTGGTCAAACCATCAACTACGAATTTTAACATGAGGGCCACCCAAACTGTGGCCCAGTTTCTGGGCAGCCCCATTTCCCATGACTTCCATGACCACGAGCCATACCTACAGGCACGTGCTGCCCCAGCCTGCTTCCAGTGACATGGACCAGTTCACCACTGACACATCTGCTGAGCTTCACAGGCACATTAACGATCAGCCCTAACACTGCCCGAGACAGATTTCCACCCTCCATGGCATTTATATCATCTGATGCTCCCTCTTGGAGAAGCTGATGCCCTTCCCTGTCCCAAACAAAACTTTGCTCTTCTACTTGTTATTTGGAAGAAACTGAATCTACTTTTCAGATGCCAAATCCTATTTCTAGCACAATTTTCCTATGCTTATTACAAAGCAGGTGTAAGAGAAACCTTCTAGTTTGAGGACAAAGCACACGGATATCTCAGAACCCCGGTACAGTAACAACTCCCAGCAAAGAAAAACCTGCCTCCTCGTGAGAGGTGGGGCCCTTTCCAAATGCTTCTCCACTAAACCCAAAGGATGAAAGATGCACAACCTGAATAGTCAGACTGGAAGGACACCAAGGCCACCAGTGGCCCAAGCACATCCAAACACCGCAGGCAAACCTGCTCTCCCCAGCAGCCAAGAGCACTTTGTCCCTGCTGTCCCTGCCAGGGAGAGACCCCTGCACAGGACACAGGAACTGGGAAGGGTTTGTGAGTAACCCAGGAGTGATGCCCATCACTCCTAGAACCAGTGTTCAGGGTGATTTTACTTCATTCAGAAATCTCATTTTACATTATTCTCCAACAAAATCTTTTGTTTGCCTGGAAAAGATGGAATAGAATGAAACCAACCCCAAACTCCTTTAGACTTTGATATGCACAACCAAAGGAAGGGAACAGATAACAATCCTTCCCAACTGCAACTGCTGTCACCCACCTCTGGAGACCTGGTATTTATCCTGATTATTCGAAAAAATTGTTATGATCAGTTGCTTTTGTTTTGCTACATTTATTCATGTTATATAATAAATTACTGCCAATATGGCAATATGTGCTCAGATTGTAAAGGCCAGAATTGAGACACAAAGCTATTCTTGTACAGTGAGCCACTCAGAAAATAGCAATATTTGGAATTGTCTGGATAGAGGCAGCAGAGTCTCAGCCAGAATTCATGGGCAAAAATCACTAAATTTGTCAAAATGACTAAACCCCACATTTCCACCTTTTCCTCTTTTGTTTCACACGCTTTGCATGTCAGACAAATTATCAGGAAAATACTCCTTGTTTGACATTTCATTGCTTAATGCTTTACTGGTGCAGTAAAACAAGACAACTGCTGAAATTATAGGAAAATAAATTTGTAATTTCTTCCTCATTTAGCCATTTTTGAAGCTTGTGTATAGGAAAGTCATTAATGTTATGTCCTCCTATCGACGTTCCAAGCCTTTCAAGGGATAACTAATGTTTTTTCTATACTCTTCCATGTGGCCAGTTAAATTAGACACATTATTTCTGTGCTGTTAGGGAACACTGATCAATAGATACTTGGAAAGCCCTCTAAAACGAAGTGGAAACACTTGCTCAGTGTCAGAGAGTTCCAGTTTGGGTCTGCATGTTGCAAACACTGCTAAATGTAACAGAGCAGGGAGCGTCTGAGGCATCTCAACATTGGCTTCCAAACCTCCCTGCTGACAGTCACGGCTCCTGAAGGCACCACTCGCTGTTTGCTGGGCCTTTGTCACCGGCTTGTCCCCCTGGGAACGGCTCTCGTGCCGAAATCCACCGGCCTCCAGCAGCAGAGCCTGCGGGCTTCACCTCGGCTCAGCATCACCCCAGAGCTGAGCAGAACCTCACCACTCCCCCCTTGGAAACTGGGATGCTCAGGGTCTCTCACAGCAACAGCCATACCCCGAGATACGATCAGGTGACACAGCACAACTGCATCTGCTGCTCCCGTTAGTTTTTATTCCACTGTGAAATACCAGGTGCCTGCCTGGCCTTTCTGCACTGTATGGAGGGTGAGCAGCCTGGTGAAACCTGACTGCCATAGGATGTTCGCAGTCAGGGGGTGAGCAGCCTCAGGGATTGATTTCTTTTTGGCTACAAATGCTGCATTATAACATTATTTCAAACACTAATAAACCCATTAATTTCTGTCAGTAAACACCACACATCTGATTTTTCTACAGTCACACTGATCTTATTTAAGTGTTAATTCAGTGCCTCAGACAAACACATTAGTAAGTGCCTTAAGCAGCATTTCATAATTTCTTAAGCAATTATTTTCATATTTTCCAATCTCACATCTTTTCTTGAAAGCCAGAGTTGTTCCAAATCAAACATTTTGTCACACAAACCAAATTCCACACACGCATTACCTGAAAAGAGTTGTTAATAACATGAAGGCTCTGCTTGACCAATGTATAACTGGCCCTGCCCTTAACCCTACCACACACAAACGCAAACAAGATTTCTGACACCCATACCTTAGGCTTTTTTTTCTGTAAAAAGACAAAATTTGGGAACTAGGTGCCCAAATTTCTAAAGAGGACCCCCATGGGGCTTTGGAAACTTTAATTTAAAGCATTTCCTGTATTATTTGTGTCAGATTCTTAATTACGTCAACAGATAACACTGCTTTCCATTACCATTCCTCCTGTTCTAATGAATACACAACATCCTCCTGAGCACTTGGCAAGCCTTTACACAAAATGCCTCAGCCCTTGTGAGCAGCGTGGTCACCCGGGCGCAGTGGGCAGCGAGGGGCTGGGGACCTGCCCACAGCCACAGCTCTGACGAGCGCTGGGAACAACAGCAGGGCTGCTGAGCACTGCCCACGGCCTGAACAGAAGGCTGGGAGGATCCCTGTGTCTTGGGAGGGAAGGGTTGGATCCGAGTGGATACACGCCACAACACCCCAGTGTCCCCCAGCGCGTGCCCCCGGACGGAGCGCGACCCGCAGCGCTGGCGGGAGCGGCTGCCAGCAGGGCACTGCTGTGCCAAGAGACTGCTCACGGATCAGCTGCTGACAGTGGACACCGAGCCATCCTCTGCTCTCCTTTCTGCTGTGGGGAAGCTCCCTCGCCCCTGTCCTGGCCCGGCCCGGCCGGGAGATGTTTGCAGTGAACGCGGCTGGGGAGCCCCAGCCCCTGTGTCCCCAGCGCCCACTGGGGAGCCAGGCCACCGAGCTCCGGGCTGTGACCGCAGGCAGCACCGGCGTGCCCGGGCTGGGGCTGCTCGGCTGCAGCCAGAGTCACACAGCGCAGGGTCCGGGCACAGGCACACACACACGGGGTGCAGCAGTGTCAGCCCTGCACTCGGGGAGGGGATGGATGCCACGGCCAAAGTCGCAAGCCTTGTGCCCGTACCAAGACAGCCTTTACCCTGCAGAGCCTGCTCCCAGCTCCCCTGCCAAGGAAATTTCCTTCATCTCCAGAAGATTTGCTGTGTCCTTGGACTGCAAAGAAACTGTATTAAAATAAGAGGTCTGAAAACAAAACTTTTATTCCATTCATAGTAAGTGAAACTCTCTACTAGCCATGTTTTCCCTCAAAATTCTTTACTGTTTGAATGAAATAAGTTTATTTATCAAATGGAATTATTCTTCAGGAGCATATTAAGAAAAATAAATTTAAGCAATATGTACTATGAAAAAAAGAGAAAAAGCTAAATAAAAATGGAGAACTTTCATGCAAAAAGCAGGCAACAGGTCTGAAGCTGCCACAGACTCCAAGTTAAAGCCTTG
>VYXC01007438.1:507627-542722 GCA_013397175.1 Platysteira castanea | reverse complement strand
CGGGGAGGGGATGGATGCCACGGCCAAAGTCGCAAGCCTTGTGCCCGTACCAAGACAGCCTTTACCCTGCAGAGCCTGCTCCCAGCTCCCCTGCCAAGGAAATTCCTTTCATCTCCAGAAGATTTGCTGTGTCCTTGGACTGCAAAGAAACTGTATTAAAATAAGAGGTCTGAAAACAAAACTTTTATTCCATTCATAGTAGGTGAAACTCTCTACTAGCCATGTTTTCCCTCAAAATTCTTTACTGTTTGAATGGAATAAGTTTATTTATCAAATGGAATTATTCTTCAGGAGCATATTAAAAAAAATAAATTTAAGCAATATGTACTATGAAAAAAAGAGAAAAAGCTAAATAAAAATGGAGAACTTCCACGCAAAAAGCAGGCAACAGGTCTGAAGCTGCCACAGACTCCAAGTTAAAGCCTTGGAAATATGTTGGCAATATCGCTGGACTATCAAAAGCAGAGTTGTCAAACAGACGGCAGATGATTGAGAAGATTTACTGTTTGAGGTATGTGTTGAGCCAACCAATAACTCTTTCCGTAAATCTTCGGTCAAATTACTTTAAGAACATACAGTAATTAAATATGCAACAAGGCAGAAGCAAACAAAAACGCCACCGGCCCCTGCACTGAACCGAGAGCAGCTCTCCCACCCGGCACCACCGCAGCAGTGCCGCAGGTGACCCGCTGCCGGCCGGCCCAGGGCGAGGAGCTGCCCGGGCGCTCGGCGCCTTTCTGCGGCTCCCAGCGCAGCGCCGAGGAGCGGCAGCGCAGCAAAACCCCGGCCCCTGCCCGTGCCCTGCCGGCCTGCGGGCTCCCTCCAGCCCCCGCGGGCAGCNCCCGCACAGCTCCCGCAGCTCCATCCCCGCAGCTCCATCCCCGCAGCTCCATCCCCGCAGCTCCCGCAGCCCCGGCGCGGGGAGGCGGCGGCAGCGCCACGAGGCTCGGGGCTGCGGCGAGCAGGGAGCGCCGGCCACGGCAGGCTCTGCCGGAAAGGAGAGCCTTTGCTTTAGCCTCACCTCGCCGGCAACAAGTAGACAAGTCTTTTTTTTTTTAACCTTTAAAAGCGTAGAAATAGTTGATTTAGTCTATGTAGTCTATAATTTAATTTCAAGTATTTCAGCTGATTTTTAGATGGATGTATTCCTACAAAAACAGGTTATAACTATTCTTTACAAATAATATATTTTTTTCTAACCATATAGTCTGCTGCACAACTGCAGGATGAAATTCTGAATATAAAATCCACAGCCCATAGAAAATTCAATTCTATACAGGAATTCCACAGCTGACACAAAACAGTATAACAATTCTGCGGATAAAGAAGCCACTTTATCACAAATTTCCTCAGCACAAGCACTGTTGTAAACAACAGAGATGGACCCATGGCTGTATTACTGGGTTACTGATCTGTGAAATCCTTCACTGTTTTGTAATTATTCCTCCTCTTACAATTACATAGAAGTGTCAGAAAACAGGTGGAAGATAAGCCATGCCTTCCCAGCAAGAACTCTGTTGATGTGTTAAGAGATATGTTTCAAAAATGCATAGAAAAAAAGACAACTCAAAACCAGAGGAAGGTTCCAGTGTGGCAACACCTTTCAGATTCCATTTCCTACCCAGAAGAGAGTGGAAGCTATTACCTGACAAACAACTTAGTTCCCTAAGAAATTAAGCGGGAGATTTCATTTCAGGTGGTTGTAAATAGATGCCCATGTCACAGAATGACAATACTTCCACAACCATTTTCCCAGGATTTTGTCAGAAGCTGTAGGATTAACTTTGACATTCACCAGCTTCCTTCACGAACTCACTTTTGTTCAATTAAAAGAAGATAGAAGGTAATGAAGAGGTCAAACTTCATGACACACATTTCAAGAAGCTCCCAACCGTGTATTTCACCAAAACTCAAAAAGCAGGAGGCTGTAAAAGGAAAGGATTCTGAGTTACAATGAAGACGATGAACACGATGAGGATGGACATGATGAGGTAAGAACTGCTGGAAAATGTGCAGAAGCAGCAAAGTCTCCACCAAGGGCAGTACCAGCCCTGATCCCTGGCAGGCACTGCCACCACGAGGCTCCATCCCGCTTTGCATTTTCCCTACTAACAGGGAAACTTTTTTCCATTTCCCTTTTTCTACCACACACACCTCAGTAGAAGCACCTCTGTACATGGCTGGAGATTTGCTTCTGGCATTTCAGCGCCTTTGTAAGGAATACTAACATGTTTTCCAAACGGTTTTATTCCTTTTATTCTGCCTAGGAAGTGGAACTAGGAGAACGTAAAGATCACCCAAGTATCAGAGTAGCCAGCATCCGCACACACCAGTGCTCTGCTGCCAGCCTTTGCCCGAGATCCCCACACAGACCTGCACCCAGGCACCCTCCTGCTGCCACCAGCCTGACACATGCTCCCACGTGCTTGAGTATCAACAAAAAAGGGCCAAAGAACCAGCAGAGTAAGATTGTTTAAAAGTATTTATACTAACTTATCACTTAGGGAATAGAAAACAAAAGTGAGACAGAGGGAAGCATTTGCTCAGGAGTGATGTGGGAGACTATGATGACAGAACATTTGCAGGTTTCTCATGTGTGTCTCTTAGAAAGGAGTCTGGTCTTTTCCCCATCCCAGAAGATTGTTCCCTGGATGAACTTCATAGGAGTTAATCTGAGAAGAGAGTCTGAATGACACTCCTGGCTCCTCCTATGGCATCACTTGCAGAGCAGCCCAGTCCCCAACCCTCCCTCCAGAGACCATCACATCCCTGCCAAGCAGTGCTGCTGCCACCCACTCAGACGAATTCCTACTTCTCTGGGTTGGCATAATTTTTACAGCTAACAGTATAAAAATAAACACCGGTACAAAATATCTTTCAATGGAAAGGAGAGGAAGGGAAAAAAAGGATAAGATGGAAACAGGCATGCATGAGTAGTAAAAGAAAATTCAAATCAAGACTACAGTAATGGAGAGGCAGGAAAACACACTCCAAAGTCTCCTGTTTGGCAGTGGGTCACAGCGACAGTGACAAATCTGAGACTGTGATCGACATCCCAGCAGCAGCAGAGCTCCTTCTCTGGCCTCCCCATGGCCAGAGCACTGCCTGTGTCCCGTCGGGGGCTGTGGAGAGGGGCACGCTACGAGTGTGTGCGTGTGCCCAAGCGTGCCCTCCCACCACAGCAGTGTCCGAGCGTGCCCTCCCACCACAGCACTGTCAGAGCGTGCGCCCCCCCCACCNTCCCACCACAGCAGTGTCCGAGCGTGCCCTTTAGCCTGGTGGCAGCCTATGTCCGAGCGTGCCCCCCCAGCCACGGCAGTGTCCGAGCGTGCCCCCCCAGCCACGGCAGTGTCCGAGCCTGCTCCCCCAGCCACGGCAGTGTCCGAGCCTGCCCTCCCACCACGGCAGTGTCCGAGCGTGCCCTTTAGCCTGGTGGCAGCCTATGTCTGAGCGTGCCCTCCCACCACCGTGGGGGGCTGCGGGGGCTCCTCCAGGGCGCCCAGCGCCCACCCCTGGGCACTGCAGACCGGAGCTCCGGCGCTGCAGCCTGGTGCTCCAGCTCCATCTCTTGGGGAAATCCTGCTTTTCTGCCAAGCCTGGACATTCTGTACAACTGTTAATGAAGAAGTGGGCTGAGAACTCATCAGCATGTGAATTCCCTCCACATTCAATTCAATTACAACTCTCTTCCTAAATCATCCTTTTTACTTAACCAAATTCTAAATTGGCAGCGCTAATAAGCTCGGGAGAATCAGTGTACACCATCCATTTCTGGGAACAGGACGATATTTTCTAAGATGCATTAATAACTATGACAGGATTTATGTATAAGATAAATTCATTTCAATTTCCTTTTTCAATTAATGGCCAATTATTTGAACTCAGCTCAACCAAAAATATTACTCAAGTATCATTAATCTAACAAAAATTAACTTTACTATTCTCTCAGTAACGAGCAGATATAATTTGAAGGTACAATAACACACTTGAATAACATGTTGTCCATCTGTATTCTCAGGACCACTGCTCCCCACTGGAGCCCCCCATCATGCTGGCTCAGGTTATTGCTCTTAAGGATGGTGACTCGAGCAAAGGTCTGCCCTAGCTGCTGCTGCAGGCTAGCAGAGCATTATCTACCCTAGAGTAAGAGCCATTTTACATTAAAAAAATATACTGGTACAGAGTGCGTGAAGTAAAAACAATCCAGGGGGAAAAAAAAGAAAGCACAACCTTTTCCTGCACAGCCTGGCAGTGCCTGGACTTGCTTTATCCCCACTGTTCCCACAGCCTGGTGCCACCCAACCCACGGAGGAGCGCTGGCTGCTGCACCCCTGGGACCACGGCTGAGCCCCTGCAGCGGTCAGAGCCCGCGGTGCCCCGGGACAGCAGCGTGGCCGCAGGGACACGGCCTGGACAGGGACACGGACACGGCCTGGACACGGACACGGCCTGGACACAGACACGGCCTGGACACAGACACGGACACGGCCTGGACACGGACACGGCCTGGACACGGACACGGACACGGCCTGGGCAGGGCCACGGACACGGCCTGGGCAGGGCCACCACCAGGCACCAGCGCACGGGGCAGCGGTGCACAGGCAGCCGGAGGGACACTCAGGTCCCCGGGGATCTGTGCCCCACTGGAGTGGGCAGGAGACCCACACGGCGCTGACTGACTGCTGCCTCTGCCACCTTCAGCACCCCAAACCTCTCAGCCTCAGTAACGAAGCGCAGGTTTGGCAGGGGTGTGGGAAGAAAGTTTGTCAGAAAAATACCTGTTACCACTGTACTCTTTATTTATAACTTATCTTTGTCCACCCCCCAGCTGGTTAGTGAAGGGAAGTTTCATTTCAATCATTATCTCACCAAACCCACCCTTTGAAAGCCCCTTGAAAGGGGAGATGTGCTCTCTCCTTTCAATCTACTGGTATTAATAAAATTCTACCTGCAGCTTGCGGCTCTGGTGCTGTTTAAACACACCTCTCTAATGCCAGAAACGCTAGTTGTGAAAGGTTGCTTTTTGTTTTGGGGGTTTTTTTAAAAATTTGAATGAAACCCTGCTGTACAATGAACTAACTGCAGCGCACTGCCCCGTTACTAGGAGGAGGAGGAGGAGGCTGGAACTTCAGCACATCCCATGGAGAGCCCAGTGGCGTTTTTGCTCACTGCAAGGTCACCTGTGGGCCTGAGCAGGCAGGCAGACANTGTCCGAGCGTGCCCCCCCAGCCACGGCAGTGTCCGAGCGTGCCCCCCCAGCCACGGCAGTGTCCGAGCCTGCTCCCCCAGCCACGGCAGTGTCCGAGCCTGCCCTCCCACCACGGCAGTGTCCGAGCGTGCCCTTTAGCCTGGTGGCAGCCTATGTCCGAGCGTGCCCTCCCACCACCGTGGGGGGCTGCGGGGGCTCCTCCAGGGCGCCCAGCGCCCACCCCTGGGCACTGCAGACCGGAGCTCCGGCGCTGCAGCCTGGTGCTCCAGCTCCATCTCCTGGGGAAATCCTGCTTTTCTGCCAAGCCTGGACATTCTGTACAACTGTTAATGAAGAAGTGGGCTGAGAACTCATCAGCATGTGAATTCCCTCCACATTCAATTCAATTACAACTCTCTTCCTAAATCATCCTTTTTACTTAACCAAATTCTAAATTGGCAGCGCTAATAAGCTCGGGAGAATCAGTGTACACCATCCATTTCTGGGAACAGGACGATATTTTCTAAGATGCATTAATAACTATGACAGGATTTATGTATAAGATAAATTCATTTCAATTTCCTTTTTCAATTAATGGCCAATTATTTGAACTCAGCTCAACCAAAAATATTACTCAAGTATCATTAATCTAACAAAAATTAACTTTACTATTCTCTCAGTAACGAGCAGATATAATTTGAAGGTACAATAACACACTTGAATAACATGTTGTCCATCTGTATTCTCAGGACCACTGCTCCCCACTGGAGCCCCCCATCATGCTGGCTCAGGTTATTGCTCTTAAGGATGGTGACTCGAGCAAAGGTCTGCCCTAGCTGCTGCTGCAGGCTAGCAGAGCATTATCTACCCTAGAGTAAGAGCCATTTTACATTAAAAAAATATACTGGTACAGAGTGCGTGAAGTAAAAACAATCCAGGGGGAAAAAAAAGAAAGCACAACCTTTTCCTGCACAGCCTGGCAGTGCCTGGACTTGCTTTATCCCCACTGTTCCCACAGCCTGGTGCCACCCAACCCACGGAGGAGCGCTGGCTGCTGCACCCCTGGGACCACGGCTGAGCCCCTGCAGCGGTCAGAGCCCGCGGTGCCCCGGGACAGCAGCGTGGCCGCAGGGACACGGCCTGGACAGGGACACGGACACGGCCTGGACACGGACACGGCCTGGACACAGACACGGCCTGGACACAGACACGGACACGGCCTGGACACGGACACGGCCTGGACACGGACACGGACACGGCCTGGGCAGGGCCACGGACACGGCCTGGGCAGGGCCACCACCAGGCACCAGCGCACGGGGCAGCGGTGCACAGGCAGCCGGAGGGACACTCAGGTCCCCGGGGATCTGTGCCCCACTGGAGTGGGCAGGAGACCCACACGGCGCTGACTGACTGCTGCCTCTGCCACCTTCAGCACCCCAAACCTCTCAGCCTCAGTAACGAAGCGCAGGTTTGGCAGGGGTGTGGGAAGAAAGTTTGTCAGAAAAATACCTGTTACCACTGTACTCTTTATTTATAACTTATCTTTGTCCACCCCCCAGCTGGTTAGTGAAGGGAAGTTTCATTTCAATCATTATCTCACCAAACCCACCCTTTGAAAGCCCCTTGAAAGGGGAGATGTGCTCTCTCCTTTCAATCTACTGGTATTAATAAAATTCTACCTGCAGCTTGCGGCTCTGGTGCTGTTTAAACACACCTCTCTAATGCCAGAAACGCTAGTTGTGAAAGGTTGCTTTTTGTTTTGGGGGTTTTTTTAAAAATTTGAATGAAACCCTGCTGTACAATGAACTAACTGCAGCGCACTGCCCCGTTACTAGGAGGAGGAGGAGGAGGCTGGAACTTCAGCACATCCCATGGAGAACCCAGTGGCGTTTTGCTCACTGCAAGGTCACCTGTGGGCCTGAGCAGGCAGGCAGACAATGGAGGGCTCTGTTTACTTTTTCAAAATAAACCCATCCTGGGAAGTAGAGCAATTTCCCCACTGTGCAGATGCTTCTGCCCCTCGGCTGAGGGCTGTCCCAGGCACACAGCTCCCGACGCTCCCCGCACACTCCGGGCAGCAGCTGCTGCTCAGCTCACTCACTCCTGGAGGTCTGGTGTGCCAGGAGCCCTCGGGACTGACCTGCTCCAGTACAGATTCTCTCTCAACCTCCACAAACCACGCGTTCAACACAGCAAGGAGGCTTTAGGCTGCAGAGGGGCTTCCTCTGCCTTCTCTGAACAACGGAAAGGAAGCCAAGGATTTGCTAAGCAATGTAAGACCTTAATTGAGTACACCAGAAATCAATAAATACATGGCACAAAACAAAACTAGACTTGATCTAATTACAATGAAAATGTCACCAATTATACTGACATGTTTTAATATAAAAATAGTTATGGCTTTGATGAAAACATCAGTGTATTTGACTGATATTTACCTTCAGTACATTTTCCTATTCCAGAAAAAACCACCTTATTTACCATTTACCTAGACTATTAATGAAGTATTGACATGCAAAAGTTCAACACACCCAACTATTTTTGAGCAATTTTCACATAGAGAAGTGACAAGATTTATAATTTACGCCTTACATGAAATATACCAAGTACAATAAAATTAACAGAGAATGTAAATAACAGGATGTTGGGTAAAATCAATGCAACTGCAAAGACCTGTTTTATTATCAGTGAAGTCCATTCAGTACAGTCACAAATAAAAAATGCAATGTACTGAATTTTTCAGCTTCTCAGATTTTTACCTATTCCAGTCTTCTTATATCTGTCTTTTCATTAACTGTACATTCTCTGATAGAAATCAAGATCTACCTCCTAGATAACATTTTATACAACCAAAGAAAGTGTCATGCTTTCAAACAGGGATTTACAGGAGGCTGTTTCACAAAGCTTTGCCAAGCTATTTGAGTGTCTGAAATCTAGCACATGGACCAGTTTATCCCCACTCGACTGCTGTTGGTATTTCCAGTGAGAACTGGAACAGCAGCACAGCTGCCAGTTTAGTTAACCTGAAATTTCTGGGAAGCCACTGTGAGACCTGCGGAGGCTGTCGCCCACCACGCTCATCCATAACTGCTGGAAGTGCTGAGCTCGAGCCCTGCCACCTTCCCAGCGCTGACAGGGACCAGCTCTAACACAGCTGCTCTCTGCCAAGAGATTCACCCTCAGGCCGTTTTAAATCTGATACAGCTGTGCCTCTCCAAAGTGTGACACCAACTGCTTCATCCCCGTGCCCCCTGGCACCCCTGCTGCTCCCAGAGCCCGGCCTTAAGGAAAGCCTTGGCCCAGGAGTCACTGCCAGAGCTGCCACTCGAGCCCCTCGAGTTCCTTCCCTGGGACAGGGACCTGCCACCCTGGCCGTGCCCTCACTGCTTTGGGCTTGTTCTGTGCATGTGTTCAGTAAGTTCTGAGTGGGAGAAAATCCCAGTCTCACCCTGCTGTCACTCCTGGCAGAACAAACACAACCCACCAACCACAGTTCTCTCCCTCACCACGGTGCCTACCCCTCTCCCCACAAATCCCAGACCTAAAACCAGCTGCTTCTACACCAGATTTGGTATACGTGACCATAAATGACAAATCCTGATACTAAACTTTATGTCTGGGATGATGCACAATGATCCATTCTGGTCTTTAATACAGTATAAATTATTAGTTTTTAAAATCAAATCGCTCCACTAGAGACACCTCATGATTACACTGTTTTCTTATTTCTCATGTGGAATTTGCACCTATGCTGCTGTAAGGTGGAGAGAGAGGCTGCTGACAGTGCTGTCTCAGATCTTACTGCCAGTCCTACTGCAGCCAAGCTGAGTAACTGTGGGCAGCAAAATCTGGCTCAGTTTTGCAGGAGCCAAGCCAAGGAAGGCCTTACAGAGGAAGTGATGCCAAAACTGGTACAAAAGGGGATGTGAGAGCAGCAGGGATAAAGGTTAGCCAAACTGTAACTGCTTGGGCTTCTCCCTTTCTAAAGAAAATAGCATTATACAACAATATATATGATAAACATTTATATTTCAGAGACGTAATAATATAATGACAAAGCTACCATCTGCTGCCAAGTCTGTGCCTTAGAAGGGATGGAAAAAAGCTCACAGAAGTTACAGAACTTTGCAATCAAACAGAACTAACAAGGAAACAGGGAGACACATGACATCATACGAGGCAAACCACACCGGAGATAAGACCAAAACTTTACCCTAAATGGACACACCAGACGTGAAACCCCTGCTCAGACAGTCACACACACTGAGCAGAGGAGCTGGAGATCTGCCAGTTCAAATCACACATGGGAAAAACCATTTCTATGAATCTTTGATTCCTGACAGCACTGTCAGGAACTGTGAATGAGGACTCCGAGCATTCAGTGCCAAAAAGCAGATTTTAAGAAATCAGAAGATTAAGGAGCTCCACGTGAAAGTGCACCCTCTCTCCTTTCTAGGTTTTTGGGCTTTGGCTCCAAGCCACTACTACTAAAGCCTAACAATGAAGATATAAAACACTCCTTTAGCACACAGCATTTCCTCCCAGTGACAATAACAGAGAACATCACTGAATGAGTGCTCTTGCTTTGGGTTTTGCCTTTTCCACAATAAGCAGATTAAGCTCTAAAAGGTTCTTATATGCTGGAAAGAAAAGGAGACAGAAAAACCCCAGAAACATCCCTCTGTGAGGCCATCTTTTCGCTGTGCTTCTAAAAACTGTGAAAAAGACCTGGATCCCAGAACACCTTGTGCTGCCTTTGCCTTGTCTGCCTATGGAGACAGAGTCCCAGCGTTTCCTCCTCTACCAGCTCTGCTCTCAGGGGTGGCACTCCTTGTTCAGTGGCAGCATTACAGCAGGATCTGCCTTAGACTCTGTCAACACAATCTCCAAACCCCTTCCCGAGTGCTCCCTCCCGGACAGGGGTTCCCCTCACCAGCACGCTGTGCTCATCGCTATTTCCCAGTGGCTCTGCCTTTTTCTGATTCTCCCACCAGTGTTTCACCCTCGGCCAGGGCCCTAACACTGATGAGCCTACACAGAGTCTGAGGACTCCCAGGGGAAACTCCCTCCCTCCTGACATCCTCTCCGTTTGGGACTGATGGAGTCATTTTCCAGCTGCCCAACAGCCCTCACTGCTCCATGTGGCATTATTTACAAACAGCCTGTCTCGTGGGGTACACATCCAACACTCCTGTAAACCCATTTTGTATCTTTACAGTCACCAGCTCAACAGAGGGTAATTTAACCAAACAATAAGAACATATGTTTGGTTACACTGTTATCCATGGAAAATAACATTGGTACGAGCTGTCTTTTTTTTCCTTTCCCCTTTACTGAATCACTATGTTGACAGAACTTTTTTTCCTCTGTAAGGCCCAGCTTTAATAAATAAAGGATTAGAAAAAAAATACGCAAAGTAATATTTATGACAAGAAAGGGAGAAATACAAAGGTGATTGGGGAATATTGCAAGAAACACAGTGCCTAGAAAATGTGGTATGTGAAACAAGAAAACACATTGGTTCTTCAACTGGGAACTTTGCAAAGTACAGGGCTCTTCACAGAGACACTAAAAACATATGGTCTGAGATTCCTGTTCAACCTCTGTAAGAGCCTTTTTATCCACCATAACACCATCAAATCAAATCAATGTACTCATGCTACATAAAGTAACTTCAATACTATCAAGTACTGTGACTATTCTTAAACAAACAAAAAAGTTGTATTTTGTTTTGGATTGTATTAGTCTCCTATGCTATTTCCCAAATTAAGAGCGCATATGATTATCCCTTTTTCCTGTATCACAGAAGAGTCTTGGCTGGAAGGGGGCTCTGGAGCTCCCCTGGCTGGAGGCAGCTCAGGTAAATGCAGAGCCCCGTGCAGCCCCCAGGCCCACATCAGGAGATTTGTGCTGTAGGACCCCCGCAGGGTCTCCCCCTGTGTGTGGGCTCATCGGGATGCAGCTCTGACCTGTGAGTGACTCCAAAACACACAGCTCTGTCCTACTGCTTTTACCTACCAGCACTTTCTGAACATCTGCAGGGTACAGTTTCAACGCTAGTGACTGAGGTTTGTCCCACTAATGCTCAGTAAAGCTGATAATCTTGTTTTTATCTTCTTTGATAAACAAGAGAAAAAAATCCGCTGATGCCTCTCCTCCAGTTTTATGTTATGAAACTCTAGCCAGAGCTACTAAAAAAACCAAGAAATTAAAACCTCTCCAGGTTCTTATTCCCCAAGCTTATACGCCTCCAAGCTGCGGTTTGTGAGTGTGCTGGGCAGCAGGTTTTTTTATTGTCTGAACGGTGTCCCAGGTGCTGCCCTTGGCTGCTGGGCAGCACCAGGTCTCAAGGCAGGCTCCTGCGAGCCACCACTGCCACTGAGCAGCACACTGGGGGAGAAGGAAGCTGCTGCCTGGGGAAGAAGGGAGATGTCACTGATTCAACTCCCATGGGTTGTTCTTTCCTGTACAGCCCAGCAGTGATCACCCAGACAAACAGCAGACGTGTTGGCACAATGCACAGCCCTGGCAACAGCCACACAAACCTTTCTGCTCTGCAGGAAAGGCAGCCCCGCACACATAATTTTACACGTACCTAAATGCCACTCGTGTGCTAATGCAAACTTGTGCTCTGGCTCTTGTCACCATGCCCCAGGCCAGTGAGGCTCTGAGCCAGCTCTGGAGATCCCTTACACAAGCCCTGAACCCTTGCCAAGCTCGTCACCAGCTCACCACACTCACAGCTGGCACCACCTCACACTGCCAGACACTGACAGGCTCTGAAATGGAAGGTGATTCTAAGCCACCAAGGTTAGCTGTTGGAGGAAAAAAGACTTTTGACAACCATTTTAAACAAAAAAACTGTCTGCACACTGATATTCTGCTCATTTTGCATGGATGCACCTCTGTGAAACCAGCATGTACACATGCCACAGAGTAAACACTCTCAGTAATAAAACACAGTAGTAGTAAAAACATAATCATCATCAGGATGGAAACAGCTCACAGTCCCACATGGGTCAAAAATCCCAAACAGAAGAAATTCACCTCTGGTTAAACTACACTTGTGAAATAAAGATATTACCGTGAAGTGTTCCTGTGATTTATAGTTCTCATCCAGGTAAACTCGAGCTCTGTTGTAGTCTTTCATCGCATCACTTGACAACAGTTCTCTGAAAGAGAAAGAAAAGACTGAACATGTAAAGGGAGATGCAAATGTACTGCACTGCCTCAGCACTGCCCTGTGCTGTGACACCCCCGGCATCACCCAAAGGAACCCGGGGCCTTCCTCTTCCTCTGGGGGGCATTTTGGGGACAGAGGTGTCCCCTGACACAGCCCTCTGCCTGCACGCTCCAGAGCTGCCCTCACCATCCGCACTTTCAGTGTGGATCGNTCCCAGCGGTGACCGGCCCCGGCCAATCCAACCGGGATGGACAATTCCAGGATGTTCCACCGGTGACCAGCCTTGGCGGCGGAATCAAACCGGGATAAAAACCCCGGGATGTTCCATCAGTGACCCACCTCCCTTGCCCGTGTCCCCGGCTCGGGGGCCAGGCCATGCCCCCCATCACTTACTTCACGAACTTGTCCACATGAGACATTGAAGCTTCATAGTTTTTCCCTCCGAATTCTTGACAGTGTAAAGCCATGAAATGGGGCTTGTGTGCATGGACAACCTGGAACAGAGAGAAAAGCCAGATTTAACCAAGCTCTGTCCACAGCTCAGCACGCAGCATGAACCACACAGATCCTGGTGTTCAGGAAGGAGGACTGGCAGCTACTGCCTGACAGGTAAGTGACACACTGGCAGAATAAGCAGCAAGGGGAGCATCATTTGTGGTATCCACATAAAAGATTCATCATACGCAATAATTATCTCAAATATTCTTAACTAACATTTTCCTTTTTAAAATATGACTTAGTTCTTAGACTATGTTTATATTTAAAATACATTTATATTTAGTATTTGTATTTAAAATATAAACAAACTTTCCCAACTCCCCTCAAAGAAGACCTGACGTGACTAAGATGATCCAAACCTTTCCTTGTCTCAGAGGTAGAAGAGTTCAAACACCTCAATTCATTTGCTAGAGTGGATATTTTTCCAGTTTGACAAAATTTCTCAGTGCTGTTTAGCTGTTGTGTTTGCTATTTTTATTTCTGGAGTATCTTATTTACAAAAGTATTAAAATAACAGATGTACACACACCTCCTAACACAGGAGGCATGGAAATCCATCACGCTATTCCAGGCATTAGTCTTGAACACTGCAAATACCTTAGATATTACATATAGTCAGCACTAGGATGAATTACCATACCAAATCCCTGGAGTGCTCGTGTCTTTTGTGTCCTCATGCCTCAAATCAAATACAGTGTTCATAAATTTGCTGCTGTTTTGAACACACATCCAGTGTTACTCTGTCCTATGGAATTTTCCCTGCTTTGTCTCTGTTCAGAACTGCAAACACCACATCCAAAACGCCTCTGTTAATACTGAGTCTCTATTACTTGTATTCCACACCTTATTGTGAATTAATGGACACAAGCTCCAGAACAACTTCCATTTTAAAAGGGAACAGTCCGAAACAATCAACAATGTGCCAGTGCAAGCATACATGGAGAGAGCATGGTGAATCCAAAACAGGATTCCCTAATTTCTGATGGGTGGGTGGCACTGGGTTGCCTCAGCCGGCAGAGGCCACGCTGCCCACGCAGCCATCGGGAGGAAGAGTGGGGGGCTTCTGCAGCCCCCTGCAGCAGCAGGATCGTACAGCAGCTCCTCTGTGCAGGGCTGGGTGCCTGCAGGCACGGGGTGCTCTGTGCTCGGGGTCACAGCGTCCACCCCGCTCAGGCTGGACACAGCCACGGGCACGGGGTGCTCTGTGCTCGGGGTCACAGCATCCACCCCGCTCAGGCTGGACACAGCCACGGGCACGGGGTGCTCTGTGCTCGGGGTCACAGCGTCCACCCCACTCACATTGGACACAGCCATGGGCATGGGGTGCTCTGTGCTCGGGGGTCACAGCGTCCACCTGCTCACACTGGACACAGCCCCGGGCACGGGGTGCTCTGTGCTCGGGGTCACAGCATCCACCCGCTCACACTGGACACAGCCACGGGCACGGGGTGCTCTGTGCTCGGGGTCACAGCGTCCACCTGCTCACGGGCACAGCAGCCACGGCGACTGCCCGGCCCTAACCTCAGCACACCACAGCCAAGAGCAGCTGAGGAAACAGGGATTGCTCTCCCTTGCTACTCATTGTCTTGCTGCTGGTGCCCTGCAACTCTGAAAAGGCACAGACACACTCAACTTTTGCAGTCCTGCTTTTAATTATGTAAATCAACAGTGACTAATACTATGGTTAAAAGTCTTTAGGAATCACAGACTCACAGAATGGTTTGAGTTGAAAGGGACCTCAAAGCTTATCTCATTACACCCCACTGGCAGGGAAACCTTCCACTAGAGAGAGCAGGCTGCTCCAAGCCCTGTCCAAGCTGGCCTTGAACACTTCCAGGGATGGGACACCACAACCAGAAACAGGGAGCCCTGAATGGGGAGTCCTGCAGTGAGAGAGCACTGGAGAACAACTCCACTGTGCTGAAGCAGCAACAGAAAACACTCTGGAGATGCAGGACACAGTTTTTTTGTTTGCATACAAATCCTTGAGAACTTGAAACCACAGTGTGGGGAGGGGGGTGGAAATTATGTCATTTTTAATGAGGAAACAGCATTGGCTTAAAGCAGTGAGGTCCTTGCAGGCTAAACCCCTAGAACATACTGGAATATTAGTTATGTCCTCTCATATAATAAGTGCCCTCCAAGTAAAAGCAAATTGGCTCTGCTTCATTAGCTTTTACTAGCTTTCTACTCTTATGGAAGAACAAACAGTACATAATAATGAGTAATGAATACTTCAGAGCTGAAAACTCACAGTTGCCAGAGATTAAAGGTCATACATGAGACCACATAAATAATGAATTTGCATCCACAGCAGCACAATGCATTTACAAAGTTGGGCATTACTTTCAATTCTGGATACACAAAAAGGAAGCCATGATGATCAGGAGTTATTTTGGGGGATGTGGGTAACTAAGCAAGATGCTCCAGCACAGCTGAGTATGAATACAGAACTGGTGGAAAGTGCAACCCTGGCATTTTCTCACTGCTGCAGGTCCTTGCCTGTGGGGCCAGGGGATGGAGGGGACCCAGGCAGTCTGCAGGGCAGAGTGGGTCAGGCTGGGCTGGACCTGGGGCAGCAGCCAGGAGAGGACACAGCCCCACGCTGCAGGCTGGGCCTCTGGGAGAGGGCAAAGTGGGCACAGGGGCAAGGGCACCAGTGCTAGACCTCAATCCTAGCAAACCAGCAGAGGAGCTTGAGCCTTGATCTCATGTAAACAGGATTGCTTAAAAAAAATAGCAAAATATGAGCTTTAGCTTCCTTGTGAGCTGTGAAACACATACAAGTCAATTTAGCATGTGTGGTCCTAAAGCACTCCAAGTATTTCCAATTGTTTTAAGTCTGAAGAAGAGAAAAAGAGGCTCCTGCTGAGGACCAGGCACCCAGAACCCTGCAGCACTCAGCTGCACACGGCCAGCAGGCCCTGGTCACTGGCCATGGACTCAAACCAACAACACACAGCCCAGACAGCCCCCACCTGAGGAACAGCACCCTCTGAAAAAGGGCCGAGACCTCAGCTTGGAAGGGCTGCAACGGAGTTTTCTCACCACCCCTACTTAAAAAAACCCCTTAATCACCTCCTCTAGTTAAAAAAACCAGCATTAAACCGACTAAAATAATTGAACAACCTTTGAGTGGCTGGGTGGGGTTCTGTTGTGTTTTGGGGTTTGGGATTTTTTGGTTTGGTTGGTTTGGGCCTTTTTTGTTTGTTTTTCTTCCTTCTCTCCAAAGGGTAACATATGAAGTTCCCACGCAGCTATACCAAGATGACCTTTAGCTATTAGGTAAACTTTTAACTTCTGTATTACTACAAATAAAGGCTCAAAATACTCTCAAACACATCAAGCAACATGGAAAATTGCATTAGGGGAAAAAACCCTCTGGCTCCAAGTTTGCATCTAAAATGACTGTGCATCACGAATGTGATATAAAAAGATTGTTACTAAAATCAGTGAAGATTTTCAATAGCTCCAGCTCCTGAACTCCTCCTGCCACAAACATGAGGCCCAGTGCAGATGGAGAAAGGGCAAGGGATGGAGAAGGAGGAAGTGAAAAGGAAGAAGAGCCCTAAGAAAATAAGTAAGTCAATAGAAGCCCTGTGCTCCTAACGCCTCTCCCTTGCAAACAGCTTCCTTCATGTTCTTGGAGCTTCTTGTTCCCCTAAATTTTTTCCTGTGCACTGACACGGAGGCTGTGAGCCAGGGCACGGGCACTTGCACAAGTGGGACAAATTCCCATGTGCACATTTGTGAATATTCTCATTTGCAGGGCAGACAGCTCACCAAATCATCCCACTGCTTGCTAAGCACCAGCATCTACATCATCAATCGTCCCAGTTCTTGATAGGAACCAAAGTCTTCCCTATCACACATTAAATGCTCCAAAACACTGTTCTCAGGCTGTTCCCACTCTTCCCCAACATTCCCTTTCCCTCCTTGTTTCCAATGCAGGTTTTTGGGGTAAGAGAATTTTCACCGGAAAGAGGACTAGAGTCCAAATTAAACTCTGTCAGACCCAAGTTATCAGCACCTGTCTGCAGTTAGGAGATGGGGCACAATCCCCAGCACTAGGACTCCACTGGATCCTGCCTCCCCATAAGGCGTCTCTCCCACCATTTGATGCAATTCCCAATTACCAGGTGCACAGTGTGACATACTTGCCCACAAGCCCTTTTTTTGCTTTGATTCCAGGGGATTGTCTTCATCTGCAAATACTATTTTCTGCTTTGAACATTAGAAACTAGAGCCAACTCTGAAAACCCTGGGATTTGCAGCATCCTCCCCTCAGTGCTTGCTTCTACACCTGATAGGAACATGGGTTTTGCTGCTGAAGTGGCACTTCGTGGCATGGAGGGTGACACAAAGCCCACGATGGCACAGTCCTGAAGAGCCCCACTCCTGCAGCACCCAGGCCAAGGGCAGGATGGCTGTACCAGGGAGGTGGATGTGTTTCCTACCCACAGGCTGACCCTGCTGCGTGTTCTGCCCCTGGAGCATCGCCTCACCGAGGCCCGGGACACCTGCAACCATCCCGCTGACCTTTACAAAACCCTCACACACTTCTCCAGCTCAACAAACCAAGCAGAGCACACAATGTGCTGTGTCATAACACCCTGACACCCTGGTGCTGTGTCACCCTGTGCCCACACGATCAGCACACGTCCAGGTCATGGCTGCTGCACCTGTGCACGGGAAACAAACGTGACACCTCTGACGGGCCACGGGTTACCACAGAAAACACATCCCAGCAAGGATGCTCCTGGCAGGCAAACTGCCTTCTGTGATCATCTGTGCCTGATACTTAGGTGGTTTTTAGCAAAACAACTGCTTGCTGTTTGTTCTCCTCTTTCAAGCTGCTGCCATTAAGCATCTCTCCGTGTCTACATGTAATGAGAACACAAAACATATGGCTTGTACAGTAAGGAAAACTTACAGAGCCCCAAACTGAGTACCATGTACTGACCCTTAGGATCAAATAGAGAAAGCAGAGCAGCCAGGAGGAGAAGCTCCACTATGAATCCAGCATTGGGAAACAGGCAGGTTTAAGATCCAGGCCACCTTTCCTCCTTGGACCTTATGGTCAGCGGTGCCTCGCAGCCACCAGCTACTCCAGCACTCCCTAACAGCCAAGAACACCACCCCTACTCTGCCCTAGACAGACCCCACCTGAAAGGCTGCACACAGTTCTGGTGTCCCCAACATAAGGTGGCTGCAGAACTGTTGGAGCAAATCCAAAGGAGGTCACGAAGTTGATTAGAGGGATGGAGACCCTCCCCTATAGATATAAGCTGAGAAGAGAAGGTTGCATAGAGACCTCACAGCACCTTCCAGTGTCTGCAGGGGCCTGCAGGGAAGCTGGAGAGGGACTCTGCATCTGGAAGTGTAGAGCAAAAAGCTCTTTAACCAATATGCTCTTTGACATCCGTTCAAAGACATTACGGGTTTAATTTCTAGAAACATTTTAAACTTAGAGAGGTAATGGTGCTTCCTTTTCTGTGGAGAACATTTTGACTGCTTACACAAGGACCTCATCCTCAGAAGTTATGCAAACTGCCCTGACACAACTGCATATGCAAATTGAATTCCTCAGAAGAATGGAAAAAACTGCCGTCTGCGGTTTATCTGGTTTCAAGTTTACAAAGAGGCATGAAGAGTCATTTTCCAGCGCTGCTGCTGAACCTCAGCTCACAGAGGTTTTGCACACAGCGTGTGGAATTAAACACAATAATCCCTCTCAGGCTGTACGTTTGCTGGGTCGCTCTGAAGCCTGAGCCAGGATGGTGCTAAGTGGCTTTTGGTAACTCCATGTTTGTCTCTTCCCTAAAGAGCTTTTTATCAAGTTTTGTTCCACTTCCTACCGCGTTGGAGAGTGTGGTGTGAGCAGCCAGCCCACTGCAGAGACCCAGAGGGGAAGCAGGATAAGGCCAGCAGCAGCCATGCACAGCACTGCTAACTTTGTCCTTTGTCTATTTTTCTTTTCTTTTTCTTTTTACAATACAGTTCTCAGATGGCAGGGACAGAGGGCAGAGGTATGGAGAGGGAAGAGAGCAGAGCCCCCCACAGCTGAGGGATGGGCTTGGGGGTGCCTCAGTAACACTTTTCCTGGCCTGGACCCTGCACTAGACTGGCCTCATGGAGCACTAATGGATCATTTTATTCCTCTTTGGAACTCTGTACGCACAATATTTACTGGATCAAAGACAGACCACATCCAGTCACGTGTCAGTGGTCCCTGCCCTAAGATACCAGCAGCTTGTTGTTCTCCCCTCCTCTTCCTGTTTTCCACAAACTATTCAGAAGCGTTTCCGCAGTGCTCATGCCACTTCAGTAAACACATGAACGTGGAAGGAGTCTCCTTGATAAAGATACGTAAATAAGTCATGTGATGGTGAAAAATATGCAGCCATCTAAAAAAAAAATCTCAAAAATAAAAAGAGTTGTCGCTGTTTATTTGTATTTCCTGCACAGGAAGAGTTGTTCCTGAAGCTGTGGCGGGTTGGAATCAGAACTAGCTGCGACGCTTGCGCAGGGCAAGCACCACGTACACACAGCAGTGATCAACCAAGATGGACAACAAAAAAAAACCTGATAAATCTGAAGTTGGCAGATACTGAAGAATGTACAACTGCTTACTGTGCCTTGGATTTTTACAAATCTGTTACATTTGCCAGTAAAAGTGAATTGCAGTATTTTACATCAATGTAATAAAGGTCACAGGCTGCACTGGTAACCCGAGAATGTAAAGATTCATGGGACACTTACAAAAAGCAAAAGATGAAATACTGCTAATCATATTTTCTGCACACAGTTTCATTTTAATATTTGAACAGCACAGTTTTGTTGTTTAACTATTTTTCTGTAAGAGATGTAGGACCGGATAAAGGAATCTTGTGGCCCTTCAGTATCAGGTGGCACTTTCCATGGCCAGGTCAGGCAGGGTTTGGAACAACCTGGTCTAGTGAAAGGTATCCCTGCCCCTGGAAGGGTGTGGACTAGATGGTCTTTAAGGTCCCCTCCAATGCAGACATATTTTTCAGGGCTGTTTTTTCCTATAAAATAGTGATTTCACTTCACAAAGCAAAAGATCCTGACATTACTAATTAGGCCAATAAACAAAGATGCACAGAACTCCATGAGAAAATAAGCTTTACCTTACCTGATAAAATTCCCGAAGCCAATTCTTCTGTAAATTTTCTGGCTGAAAAACAAAAGGCAAAAATTAATTAAGAGTAAGAATTATCTATTTTTACAACAATATTGTGATATTATTGCTTTCCTCAGTGCATTCAAGAAGAGAGCTTTTTTCACAATTAAAGCAGAAAGTACAAACACGAGGATGTTTCTCCATAATGCCACTGGCCAGACCTCGCCCTTTCTGATTCTCACCAAAAAGGTGCACATTGTATACAGCTGCACAGCATTTGTACCCACACGTGTCTATCAGGCAGTGACACGTTGAATTATGTCCTGGTAGAAGGGCATATTCATCACCTGGGGATCAGAAACTTCACCAACCTGCCCACACCCAGCTCCCGCCACCTGAGCTTGAAGTGACCCAGATTTACTTCAAACAAGTTGGTTCAGAGGAGTGACAGTGCTTTTGGGGATGCTCACACCCACTAGACTGCCTGCCAAGGACAAACTGGGAGAAGCATTTCCAGACTGCTACAGAAGTTACGAAAACTGAAGCAGCAAAGCCACAGTAAGTGCAAAGTTCTGTCTTTCCAGCAACAGATCCCAGCCTTGACATGATCACAGAGGGAGAGAATCCATTTGCTGAGCTTTATCTTCAATAACAAGACTTCTGGATAATTTTTGCATCCTAGTGAGGAAAAACACAAATCAGACTCCTTCTCACAGCAGTGGCAGGAACGTCCAGTATCAGTGGGAGGCAGCAGAACATATCAAACTGAAAACCAGAGGGACACCTCATCCCTTCCAAACTGCTCCGACACCAACTGCCCAGAGGCCAATACATGGATGTGAAACTTCTGCTCTATTCTCCCATCAAGGGTGCTACTTTCAAACAGCTGGATACAGCTTTGAACTTTATACCGACTGATTGCTGCACGAAGGTTTGCCCAGGGTAGCTAGAACCACTTATAAGGCTGTCACAGCCACCCAGTTCTGAGAGCCTGGAGTGTCTGCAAGCCTGCAAGAGTTTGTGAGAGCTGAGGCACGATGTTTGACACTCCTTGACAATTCCAGAATGGAGACCTTATTGGTCAAGAGGGTGAAATTTCCTCTCCTTAGGAACAATTATTTCTCCTAGCAACGCACCTTACCCTCATTCCCTATTGAAGACCCTGCTCTGGGTGCAGGGCTTGAACCTTAGCCTAAGCTCAGGGACAGCTTAAATTAATACATATGGAGAACAAATCATGCTTTTCTCCTATCCGTGCCCTTCCCCTGGGCCAGCTGGCACAGCTCAGCTGCCAGCTCAGATAAACCCTGTGGCCACCGGGCAGGTGATACAACAGACCCACGAGAAATGCCTGCCACGACCTGTTTGTTCAGCAGCTTAACTCTTCTTCCACTCGTCCTGAATGCAGTGAGACAACCCACTGAGGAGCAGTAAGGGCTGCTGCTTTTATAACAGCAGAAGAAAGACGAAACAAGCAAAGAAACCAAGCAAACCAGGAGCTGCGGTGATTTCAAGCTGACTTCAGGCTCAGGTTATGAAGGGGGCACAGGATTTGGTGATGGGGGGGTTTTTTAATCACTCTACAGAACAGGTATGACCTGGGAACACACTTTGTATATGGTTTGTGTAGGAACTAACCCAAAAGATTCAAACCATCAAGAAAACAAGCCCTTGGGGATTGTGACACTTCCCGTTAGAGCTCGGCCTAGGGGTCCAGCACAGCTCTGGCAGCACTGGGCACTGATGTCGAAACCAAAGTGTGGCCTCAGCCAGCAATGGGCAATTTGATGTTAGAAAAAAACAACCCATGCACTCCTCACTCCTTTTCATTCTATTTCTGACAGTCACAGGATGTTCTGGGGATCTCTTGAGTTTAGGAATAACCCAACATTGACAGAAATGGCTCAGAGAGGAAAGACAAGGATGCACTTGCTTCTTTTGCCTCCACTGCCCAGCTGGAGATGAGATGGGCATCACTGTTTACTGAGGGAACCTGAGGATTGTTTGAGTTTGATGAGACCTCCAAGATCATCGATTCCAACCATTCCCCCAGCACTGCCAACCCACCACTAACCCACATCTCCAAGTGCCACATCCACACGACTTTTAAATCCCTCCAGGGATGGGAGCTCCACCACTGCCCCAGCTGGACAGTCCTTCTGGAGATGGAATTTTCCCTACTACTCAAGCTAAACCTCCTGTTTGCAACTTGAGGCCGTCTCCTCTTGCCCTGTCACTCGGGAGAAGACATCAACCCCATGTGGATGCACCCTCCTGCCAGGGAGCTGGAGAAAATGCGAAGGTCCCCCGGAGCCTCGTTATGTGAGAAAGCTGCACGACAAGAGGCTGTACACAGAGCACCCCTCCATCCATCTCACTCTGGAGGGATACAAACACATACAGAAAACCCAGAGCTCCCTGAACAACTCAAGATCTCAAACTCACATGGAACAAACCCACAGTAGCTACCATTTGAAGGCAGACCAGGAATGGATTTTCAGTGTGAGCTACAAGTAACAATTAAATCAAAGCTACCAACAGCAGTCCTGCTGCCACAGTTTGCTGTTATGGTCTCTACCAACTCCTAGATTTCTGAAAACGGGAGCAGCCTGCAAATAGGTTCTCGTGGGAGAAAGTGCTCTGGCACTTGCGCTTTATTTGTTTGTTTTTAAAAAAGGCTTTATCATCTTATTTTACCTCCAGCAGTCACTACCCGGCAGCCACAGCAGATGTCCCCTGTGGAGCTGCTGTGCACTGTGCTCAGGTGCATCGAGAACTTCTGCTCCTGAAGAACAGTCACCATCCCCCCAGTGGCCTGGACAGCCCACACCTGACTCCTGTGAGACCCATCAAACTAATTAACAATGAGAGCAAGGGCTGGGGCAAAGGGATTTACAAAAAAAATTCCAGAACCAAGCCAGGTACAACGAGATGAAGCAAGCCACCAAGAGATGTAGGACCCTCCCTATTTCCTGCTTTTCTCCTCATCCACACTACACAACAAACCCAGCGAAGTGGTGTGCTCAGGAGTGCTCACAGGGGAGGGATGCTGGAGAGAGGGGCTGAGGGCCTGGGGGCAGCTGCGGAGTCAGGCCCCTTCCCCACCAGGACTGAGGAGCACTGCCCTGTGTCCTGTCCTGCCCCAGAGGTGACAACATGGACAAACAGCCCCGGACACAGCTCTGAGCAGCTGGATTCAAAGCTAATTCCATGAGGGGTTGTTAACTGCACTGTCGCGGGGGAGAAGTGAGGTCGACTGATCATCACAGCTCAGAATCACAGATTCCCTGACACACGGACAGCAAGTGGCAAAAGCCCAGTGAAATACCACAAAGAGGTGCTGAACAAGGCTTGCGCATGCAGATTCACTCCTTCTGGGATGCCACAGACACGGGAAGTTTTGAAGACGCCACGACAGAAATGAAAACTGGAGCAGGAGAAGCAGCACTGGAAGGTGCCCATTAAGTTCCTCTGTACCCAGTTCCACGAGAGCAGGTGCTAAGGAGGTCTCTGGGGCTGCCAGCACGGACTCCTGTGCCCAGGCCCGAGTGACCCTGTGGCCGCTGTGACTCGCCCACAGCTCGGGAGGCATCTCACCACCCAGAGGGACCCGCCCGCAGGAAGGGCCCTGCCGGCTCCCCACTGCTGTGCCCCCTCCAGCACTCCCTCCCATGGCACCACCACATCCTTTCTTTCCATTTTTACCACGCTGTGGTACAGCTCTGTAACCCAGCCCTCTGCCTCAGACTCCTTTCCAGCCACCTCACATAAACGAAACAATCTGAAGTTTTGAAGGACTGGAGATAACAATCAACTAGAAAGATAATTCATCTTCCTCTTATTTTTCTGTCTAAAAATAGGCACATTATTTCATGTCTTTCATAGACTTTGGCCTTCTTCCTATCCTTTCTCTCCACACTCTGTCCTTCATTAAATTATCTCATTCTTTTTGTAACATAATGGAAATTACTCTTTTCCCTGTCCTCTTTGATGCTAAATCCTTTCATATCCATTCACCAATGAACCAATTTCTCCCCGGTCACTAATCCAGACCCCACTTTATCAGTCTCTTTCTTTCTGACTATCCCCATCTCCAGCTCTGCTCCAGCTCATTGAATCCAGTCCTTCTCCCCTGCCCACAGGGCAGCTTCAGCTCGTGCTCTCAGGGGATCCACCAAATACCAAGCAGGAGAGGCAGAAGAAAGCAAAATACTTACACACATTAACAGTTTGTTTGGAATATCTAGAACTATAGAATGGTGTGGGTTGGAAGGGACTCTAAAAATCATCCAGTGCCACCCCCTGCCATAGGCAGGAACACCTTCCACCAGACCAGGCTGCCTCAAGTGCCATCCAGCCTTGGACACTTCCAGGGATGGGGCAGCCACAGCTGCTCTGGGCACCCTGTGCCAGGGCCTCAACACCCTCGCAGGGAAGAACTTCCCAACATCCCATCTACCCCTGCCCTCTGGCAGTGGGAAGCCATTCCCCCTTGTCCTGCTCCTCCAGGCCCTTGTCCAAAGTCCCTCTCCACTCTCTTGCCACTGAGAGGAGCTGTAAGGTCTCCCAGAGCCTTCTCTGCTCCAGGTGTCTCTCCCAGGTGCCCCGGGCTCTTCTTTCCCACCACCCTCCCTTGCCCTTGCAGCTCAGAGCCCCAGGTCCCTGCCCTGTGCCCACCCTCCTGCCTGGGAACACCAGCTCTGCCAGCATGGATTCCTCAGGGGTATTTGCCCGCTTTGAGCCCAGGCTGCTCCTCAGACACACACCAAACTCTGCCATTCTCCAGCCTGAGCTCAGCAATACCCCGCTGCGTGGAGGAGCACAGCTCTGGCATCCTACCCTCCAGGCACACATTTTGACTCCACAGAGCCACAAATAGAAACCCTTCTCAAAAGAAACTCTTCCCCTCAAACAAGCACAACTTCCAGACAGCAACACCACATGGGATCCATACTAAAAAAACAGGACATGCGTCCCGCATGCGCTGCTCCCTTCAATTACAAGCAGTTTTGACCTTTTCCTGGAATTGCAAATCCCACTAAAACTATCTCTTTTCATGATGAGTTTCCACTTGAAGTCTATTTATGTCACACTGGCCACTGTAATGGTCAGGCTTATAAGAAAAACCCAGCCAGCTTGTGAACACACGGACACCACATGAGCTGGTAACAGCCCGAAAACAAGCGGCTTTTCAAATCGAACATACAAGTAGTCTCTCTTCTCTCCAGTGTTTCTATTTCCTACAAAATTATACTCAGCAGTCAACAGGAAAGCTTTAAGCCTGTTGCAAAAATATACTCAAATAGGGAAGGAGTCTTCTCAAAAAAAAAGGAGAAAGAGAATATATATTTAGACAAGGTAAGGAGTCTTTCATTCAGAAGGAAAAAGGGAAAAGAACTAAATGGAACTACATTAACAGCCTGGAAAAATTCTTTTCAGCTTTGTTCAGAGGAAAATAGAAGAAAGCCGATGAATTATAGAAAGCAGGTTCTATTTTGTGAAGTTTATTTTTAGCAAAGAATAGGCTCATTTTTTAAGCTAAAAGGAAAAGAATCTTGACTTGCTTTGTGAAAACTGAGCTCCAAAATGAATCAGAGGACAACTGGCCACTTGGACCCTGCATAGCACCTGAACACACAAGGCACAACCCACCCCAGTTTTTACATGCCTGATTGAAAGAGCCCCCAGAGCCCGACACGGGCTGAGGGATCACTGGGACCCTGTCTGAGCTCCAAAATTCTCCTGGCATCCCCCAGCACCACACAGGCCCCGCTGCAGTCAGAGACTCTCAGGGTGCAGCCCCAGGCAGGACCCAGCACCTTTTCATCTTCACCTTCAAGGCACATAAAGAAAAATATGTAATACAGGCTACTTTCCCCTGCCTTTACTATCCTTGGTTTTCTACTTATTTAAGGAAAAGCAAAACCTTTGATTGACTTTTGTTTGACCAGCAACAGGCTTACTCAAAAACTTCTTTTGAGTCCATCAACATGACTGACTATCACAGTTGTTTCAACAGAATTCTTTACATTAAGATTTTTTTGATCAATATTTTTGATCTCTTATTTGTCTTTGTAAGTTTACTGGCATCCTTTAGACATTTATATTCAAAGAGCCACTGGATTTAAATCTTTTTAAAATTTTCAAATAGACTTGTAAGCACTCCTGTTGCTATGCTCTGTTGAACCACACAGATGATGCTGGTGAAACCCTCCCACGAGCTGGGTGCTATTATTGTGGTGTTTTGTACCAAATTTACACTCTTAATTGACAAATAAAAAGATTATAATCTGCATGTTCTGTTCACTTATGAGTTCACATTTCAAAGCCAACGTAGACAAACCAACCAGAACCAAACAGGAAATTTAGAATTATGAGTTTAAGAAAAAACATCCAAGGAAAAGCGCAGATTCTTCAAAATCCAAACTTTTACTTAAACACTGTGTTTTTATTCCATGCATTTGCACAAACAACTTACAAACACAACTGTGGTGCCCCTTAGTTCAGCATTTCTGCAAGCCCACAGCTTTCCCAAGGAGCAGCAGAGAAAGAAGAGCGTCCCACCCTGGTGCCCTTACCCCGCAGTGACAGTCACCAGGATCACGGACGGCTGCGGCAGAGAAGAAACACAGCTCAGCCTGATTGACACAGACCGAAAACCAGGGGCTTGGGCACACGCGTCTGTCCCCGAGGAGTTTAGGGCCACTTTACTCCCAGGCTGAGCAAAGCAGGGGCTCGTGGGGCGCCGAACCAGGAGAAACGGAGAGGAAACCCAGAAGGCAGCGCTGGGTAAAGCGGCGCCGGCCGGGAGGGGACGAGGAGGGCCCCGCTGCCCGTTCCGCCCGTGACAGGGGCAGGGGCTGCCGGGCAGGGCGGACGGGACAGGCACAGCCCGTGCCCCAGGGAGCGGGACCGAGCGCCCGCAGGCAAAGCCGCTGCCCTGCCGGGGGTGACAGCGCTCAGGGGCATCGCCAGCACCGACTGGGGACCGAGCCGGGCCCGCCCCACACACAGCCCTGGTGCGACAGGACCGGGGTGCCGCTGCAGCGCTGGGAACGACCCCGCTGCCTCCGCTCTCCCGCCTGCCCCGCACCGCTCGCCGCCCGGGAGCTGCTGCAAACACAGCAAACCCCAGTTGTTGACCTTTTCGGCTGATCTCCTTTCCTGTGAGTGGCTCCAAATCAAGACACAATACGCGGTGGGAATACAAAGAGAAACCGAAGCAGTGCCGGCTTCCTGCGCGGTAATGCAGAAAACACGGCCGGCAGCTCTGCCGGCAGCGGCTGCGCGGGGCCCGCTCGGCTCCGGCACCAACAGCGGGGAAAAGGCCTGAGCCCTGTCAGAACACGCCACAAGCTGAGAGAAGGACACTCAGCACCCACGGCCTGTTCCGAAGGCTCTGTGTTTAAAACAACCGAAGCTGTCTATGAATCGGTGTCTGCGCACGTAGGAGAAACCAGCGCCTCTGCAAACAACCGAAACCACCCGTCCCAGACTGTGAGAGACACCGAGAGACTGCCCTGCCCTGCCCAGCCGGGGATGCTGAACTCCGAACACAGCAGCACGCTCTTAAGCATAGGAAATGCAGCCTAAAACAGTAACAAACAGTGCCCTGTTAATTAACTACTCTGGCCACATCTAACGGAAACTCTGGCCACATCTAAAGGAATAATGTAACTGAAGCAAGGGTGAGGAAGCAAGTCCCTACCTCTCCAACAGATCTGGATGTAAAGACATATGTGTGTGTGTGTAACATATATATACTATAGTTCATAGCACAACCATAATTAGTCACACCTCAAACAACACAGGACAGGGGAGGGGAAAAAGAGCCACCTGTCTTTAACTTCTACATAATAACGGTAGCATGCGCTGTCAGGACTCCAATCTGGACAAGATCTTTCACACCCTCGAGAATCTCACTGGCCAATCTTACATGTTGTAAGACTCTAAAACAACCAAAGAATGACACAGATGCCCCCAAAAGCAAGGCTGGGAGCAGGCAGCTTACGAGCAGCAGCTGAAAACAAGCTCGAGCTCCTCAGCAGCTTCAGCGGATGAGGCCGATGCCGTAACAGCCCTTAAAGCAACCAAAACCCTGCTAGCACCACAAAACCCCTGCCAAGGAGCCTCAGAGCAGCCCCTGGATAGGAGAGAGGCCCAGCACAAGCACTGAACTCATGTAAAACAAACCTCCTCTGGGCACAGAAGTGAAAAACTGAGTTAGAATAACAAATGCTTTTTAATAAAGAACATCTGTCAGTAAAAGTGTCCCCAGTTTAGTTTAATTTGGGGGCTGGGATGTAGACAGTCTCCTGCAACCTTGTGCCCAGTGGGTGCAAGTGCCAGGAGAGGGTGGCCTGAGGGTACCAGGAGGGCCACGAGCAGCTCCCTGCAGGCAGGGCAGGACAGGAGGGAACACCACAAACACACTGCTTGTCAAACAGGATCCTGAATTTTCTTTCCTGCCCCAAAGAGCAGCTCTGTCTCAGGTTCTCAGTGTGGATATTCGGGAGGCCCACCTAAACTCTGGAGACAAAGGAACCAGGTCCACTCAAGAATATCCCTCAAAGAAAAAAGGAAAGGAAAAAATTAAAAAAAAAAACACAACAGAAAAGTACTCATTATCAATGGAAAAAGTGAAGTATACATGACAAACTTGAAATTGGTCACCTAATTCAGCATAAACAATGTTTGCATCTAATACATGATGATTCAGGGCAGTGACTGAAAGCAATCTGCCTCAGGAAGCTCATCAATCACATACAACACCCAGGTTTGTAACACAGTATTTATAACTCCCAAGTAGAAAGATGAAAATGCCAAGTACCTTGTGGCTATGGAGCTTTAGAGCCAGCACCAGGTATGGCACATGGCAGCAGCTCAGGATACCACCACAGCCCTTCTGCAGGGGCTGCTCCTTGCTCAGCTCATGGTTTACCATCAGTGCCAGGCACACTGCTAAACAGAATTTATACAAAATCATGGAGTCATGGAATGGTTTGGCTTGGAGGGGACTTTAAAGCTCATCTTCTCCCACACTCCTGGAAGAAGGGACACCAAGGGTGCTCCAAGCTCTGTCCAACCCGGCCTTCAACACTTCCAGGGATGAAAGTGCTATTACTTAGCAAGACCCCAGTTCTGCAACTCATTCCAAAGATATTTATGCCCATCTCCTCGACAGCAGAGCTGCAGGACAGGCCTGGGCTGCAGCACAGGTCTGACAACTCTACAGAGGACTGGGCTCAAAGGGACCAGGGTCCAGCTGTGCCAGCATTGCTGCCCAGGGCACCAGCAGTGACACTGAACACCTCAGTCGGCAGCTGGCATGCAGAAAGGAAGCAGGCAGTGCAACAGCTGCCCTCTTCACAGAGCTTTGGGGAGGTGGAGGTGGCTGGGATGGGCACTCTGCTGCCCACCCAGGCCCCCGGGCACAGCTGAGCTTTTACAGGGGCTGCCTGCCAAGCACTGCGAAACTCATTCCCAGTCACCAAGGGGAGTAGAAGGGAAAATACCTCACACTGCTCCAGACCCTCACTTTTCATGTGTGCCTTAACTGGCAGAGACTGGTAATTAGCCAACACAGCCTTAATAATTGATACAACTCTATTTTTATGGAATACAAGCTGCTTGATAATCTGTAAGCTAGCTCCATCCACAGAGGTGGATCCTCTTTGCTCTGCTGTATCATTTATGTCAAATGTCTTAAATGGGAAAATAAGGTCTTAAATGGTGATGCCAGAGTCCCTCTAGTCATGGACTGAAAATAAGGCAAACAAACAAAAAAAAAGGAAAAAGAAAACATTTCCTCTTTTCCTTCATAATGCCACCCTATCCATGTACATGGAGGAATGAAGCCAGGTAAAGCAGTTGCCTTGGGAACAGTGCACACGTGGGTTTATCAGCACACAGAGTTCACATGGGGAGACCTCTGACCCCTTCCAGTGCCTAAAGGGGCTCCAGGAGAGCTGGAGAGGGACTGGGGACAAGGGCCTGGAGTGACAGGAATGGCTTCCCACTGCCAGAGGGCAGGGTTAGATGGGGTATTTAGCAGAAAATCCTCCCTGGGAGGGTGGGCAGGCCCTGGCACAGGGTGCCCAGAGCAGCTGTGGCTGCCCCTGGATCCCTGGCAGTGCCCAAGGTCAGGTTGGGCAGGGCTTGGAGCAGCCTGGTCTGGTGGATGGTGTCCCTAGCCATGGCAGATGGGTGGAATGAAATCATCTTCAAGGTCCATTCCAACCCAATCCATCTGTGATTCTACAATATTCCAAACAAAGTATTAATATCTGTCACAAGTCTATTCCTTTCTTGGCTAATCCAGCATCACAGAACAAAAGAAAAATACTTCTCTCAGCACTAATGAAGCTCAGCTTTCAATTATAACATTCCCACAGAACAGTTAATTGAAGATATGCATTTTTAGTCGAGTTTACACAACAGGTAATTTTCTTAAGCATTTCACTAGATTATACTGAGATGGAGCAACAAGAGCTCCAGACTTTCAGAACTGGTGGTGTAGAAAATAATTCAGTAGATCTGACAGCAACACAATCAGGCTTGCCAGGTCTAACACACTGACAGACACACCCTTAAAATGTGAAGTTAAACTGTGTTTCACCACCATGTTTTCTGCAGGTATGCAGCACACAGACACTGTTTATCTCCTGGCACACGAGCCCAGCCTGGGCTGTCCGTGGGCACACAACACAACAGCAGCAGGGCCAGGGCACTGCCCCTGCAGGCTGATCCCTCTCCACAGCCCACGCCCACTATAAACCCAGACACGCACAAGCACAGGGCAGCTACTACTGCTGAATAATGATTTACAAGTAACTGCAAAGGCTGCAGTAAGAGAAGTCCAGAATCTTGACTCTCCTGACCCCACTGAACTGCCCATGTGCCTCAAATTTAATTTCCATTACTGACATCTTACTGAAAGCTTAAAAGCTCCTGGATATTTGAATAACCAGCGTGTTAAGAGCATTAACGAGAGTTAATCCACCACCACACAAACTATAATTGTTAGCAAATAGCAAGATTAACCACATTAATACACTCAGGTTTTCCACTGCTTTGTATCCTGATTTTGGAATGACACAGGGAAAACTGAAAGAGTTTAAATCAAAATAATCTGCTCTTGCATGTGGATAAATAAAATAGATCTCTGGCAACATTCACACTCACAACCACCACTGTGGTCTGTCCTGTGTATTTGTGGGGTTTCTTTCTGCATCTGTGTGAAGTGAAACCTTTAAAACTCCCCCAGGTTGAACAGGGGGCTACCTCCAACTGTTCTTTTAAATCTACATGGTACAGGCATAGGGCAGCAGCACCATCCTGACCCACATCTCCCAGCAACTGAAGGCCAGTGATCCAAACGGTTCTTCCTGCAGGCTGAGTTTTATGGAGGCTTGAAAACATCCCACGTTTTATTAATCCAGTGCTCTGCGTCAGCTGCAGGCCTTTTCACAGCCGTGCTGTGCTGGCATCGTGTGAAGCAGAACATCCCACAGACTCTCAGCACCTTCTCCACGACAAGTAAACAGACTGGTGAGAGCACCACAGGACAGTCATTCCACACAGATACACTGCTCCCAGCCTGATACACCCACAGCTCTGGGCATCCGAGCCCAGCAGCTCAGGGAGTAACTGCAGAGCAGGAGGCCAGTATAAAAAATCGCCTTAAATCAACAAAGTACAAGGTGCTCTGTGGAAAAATAATAATAATAATAATAATGTGATTTTATGTAAGTGCTTGTATTAGCAGACAGTAACTTCTGTGATCTAAAGCTCAAGAGCTAAAGGTCATGATCTGCATGCCCTGCTGTGCAGCAGTGTCTATCAATTCCTCTGAGCAATAAATGCTCTTTCCCCAAGAAGATAGATCCTTATTTATGAGCCAAATGCCGTGTGATGGGGCGCTGCTCTAGGATGGAAGTCCCAGCCTTTCCCGGAATCGCTGCAGAATCAGTCCCAGGAGGAGCACGCCAGGAGAGTGCGAGCTGTCAGTGAGGCAGCTCCGACATGCCCTATTCCATTAGCAAAAAAGAGCTTTCACACCAAAATACCACAGTCCCAAGACGGCTGTGAACTTACCGCCAAGTGAAACCCAGGGGAGTTCAACACACTAATAAATACACAGTGATCTAATAGAAGTATTTGATAGCAGAGGAGATGAGAATTGTTTACATCCTATTTCAGAAATGAAGGGCTAAGAGAGATACTCGGAAATTAATTTCAATTTTAACTAGAGAGCAGGTTTTCAGGATTGGTGGGAGTTTTTTCTCCTTGCTGCTATGCAGATTTCTGTAATAAATGCATCTTTGACCAATGGCCCAATAGTCCAATAAAGCTTATTTTCAGCTTTATTAAGAGCTGCCACATGAAAACACCAACCTTGTTTTGGTGATGCTGAGGGTGAGCCCAGCAGAGGTGGTTTGGAACTGACGATGTTTTCCTGTGGGATAACAGCCTCTGCCAGCAAGGCTCCCACAAACACATGGCAAAATGCTCGGCTGAGACAAAGCATCTCATGCCGGGAAGGAGCTCTGGAATCACCAGGAGCGATCTGAAGTTCTGCAGGCACAGCCTCCAGTGGGAGCTCAAAGCCCCAAAGGCACCCGCCACGGTCCGGGAGCCACGCGGGCTCCAGGGCCAGCAGCACCCAGGTGCCAGGGGCTCCAGGGCATGGAGCTCCGGGGCTGAGCCCCGAGGGGAGGCACCTGGGGATGCTGGGGGCTCAGGGCTCAGTGCCCACTGCTGGGCACTAAATGCTGCTTCACAGTGCATTGCTTCTCACAGAGGGAAAAGGAGTCCCTGCCAAATCCTGCCCCGCCAGGAGACTGGTGCCAGACAGCCCTGGGGAGCTGGGGGAGGCTGGACACGAGCCAGGGCAGCAGGGTGCAGAACAGCAGCGTGGCCACATCTGCTGCTCAGCTTGGGTGAGGGACCTGAACACTCTTCTCCTGACAGGTGACACTGAAGCAACCTCTGCCACTGCTGTGTGTCACAACCTGGTGTCCCTGAGCAAAAGCAAAGGTTTCGGGTTTGCTTTGCACAGGAAGGACGGGGGGAAACCACCCACCAACAAACCAACTGAACACAGGAAGCATGAGTTGTCCCATATATATTATTACTGACATCTTGATCATTCAGGAGCCCAGTCCTTTTCCCTCCTACACCCTTGGGAGAGCCCAGAACAAGGTTTAGGTGCTACAATTGCATTTAACATGCAGATGCTGTAAGAGCAGAAATTTATGAAGAAGATATCTAGATGATTCTTTTTGGCAAAAATAAGGAGACAAAAATACAAGGAAAAACAGGAATCTTCAGAACCATGGACAACTGAAAAGAAACAATTCAGAGAAACAAAGTCCTGAAATGAAAACAGTTTTGCTCAATTAATAAAACATTGCTGATGCAGTTTCAAGGAAGCCAAAGCACCAGAACTGATATATGCAACTGGAAATAACATCCTCAGTATTCCCTTAAGTTTCCACAAAAAGACCATCAGACATCTGGCAGAGAGGCAAGCTTAGAAAGATATAAATTGGCAGAGAGATGTGTACAGCCCTTTGCAAAGTGTTTCATCCAGCCAGCTTCAACAGAAGCAAAATCTCAAATGAAATACACAGATACTTTACTACTGCTTTTAAAACAGATCTACCTTTAAATCTGGTGTTTATATTCATGTGGAAATGTAAATAACAAGCAATACTCAAACAGCGATTTTTAGATGTCTGGAATGCTGATAGCTCCACATCTTTATTTGAGTATATAAACCTTAGGGATTGTGTTTGGGCCCCAGTTACAGAAAAGAGCCTCTTGGTGTATTGATCCACCCACAATTGTAGGGTCCTTGGGCTTCTACACATGAAATCGGATGTACAGTCAGTGTTTCTGACTTCAGTCAGGATACACCTTGCAATAATACATCAGAGCTCAATCCTCTTGTTAGAGAGGAAAAACAAGCAAAAATCCCAAACACAGTATGTTTTGAAAGTGAGTGTTTTCCTGTTCCCCCACCCCTCAGACAAAAATGCATTTTATAGTACAAAATGGAATTTTAGCAGCTTTCATGAAAGAAGAAAATAAAGAGTGAACACATCAGATGAAACAAAAAATGCATTCCAAACTGATTTGTGCAACATTGTATTAATTCATATGAAGTTACTACAGTGTCAAAAAGGCAGCACTGACGGCAATCCCCGAATTCCAGAAACCCTCCCCTGCCCTGAGCACTGACGGGCAGCAGCTCAGCATTCCTGTGAAGGACACCCATCCAATAGTGCCCAGGAGCAGGGTGGGCAGCACCCCTGAAAAACTTCTACCCTGCCTTGGAAAGAGACAACTACAAAAAGCAGCTGTCAGTCCCCAAACCCTCTGGTTAACGGGCCACGTGCAGAGCTTTCCTCATTGTGGGGGAGAGGCAGAAGCGAAACTCGCTGCCGTCACTGAGCAATCCTTCTCTTCCCACTTCCTTTCTGAATTTCAGCTCCCCCCAGAAGCTAAAGCAGGACAGAGGCCCCAGCTGTTTGTCCAGGCAGGCGTGCGATGCCCGCCAGCGCTGCCCCGCTGCCCCTCAGCCCGGGCAGGCCGCTGGCCTGACGTGCCCGGTCCATGACCAGTCCATGCCTGGTCCGTGCCCGGTCCATGCCCGGTCTGTGCTCAGTCCATGTCCGGTCCATGCCTGGTCCATGCCTGGTCTGTGCCCAGTCCATGTCCGGTCTATGCCTGGTCCATGCCCGGTCCATGTCCGGTCCGTGCCCGGTCTGTGCCCAGTCCATGTCCGGTCCATGCCTGGTCTGTGACCAGTCTGTGCCCGGCCCATGTCCCCGCAGGGCAGGGGCACCTCCTTGCCAGGACTGCTGCAGGCCCGCTGTGCTCCCACACCTCGCGGCCCCTCTGCAGCACCAGCCAGCCCTGGATGCCGACTGAGGGCTGCAAACAGCAGCCAACAGGCTCAGCAACACCTGCCCCAGGTGCTCCGTGTGACCCGAACCGGGGCTCCGGGTGGCAGGATTCAGGGGGGTCCCTGCCTGGCAGGATTCGGGGGGTCCGTGCCCGGCAGGATTCGGGGGGT
>VYXC01007438.1:475003-507616 GCA_013397175.1 Platysteira castanea | reverse complement strand
CCCCGCCCGGCAGGATCCGGGGGGGTCCCCGCCCGGCAGGATCCGGGGGGGTCCCTGCCCACCCTGCTCCCAGCGGGTCCCCACCGCGGGCTCTTGGGGACGCGTCCAGGGGCCGGAGCATCCCCGAGGACACAGACCTGCAGCCCCCTGCTCAGACCCTTCCCCACCCCTCCCTGTGCCCAGGCCTCCTTCACCAGGCAAAAAAAAGAAATCATTCCTGTGCATATAAACTCTTCAGGGTTTCATTCTGCCTTTTTTGCCATTAACTTCAAAGTAAAAGTCAACTCTCCCGTGGGTGCGTTTCCACAGGAAATCCTGCCCCTCGTTCACTCTTATCCTTAAAGAGAACTATTTCCTTTGGCTTGAAAGCCAACTGCTTCTAGCCCTGTGCCACAGTGAATGCTGTTTTAACACTAAATATAGACTCCGAAGGAAGGAAACATCAGGCAGACAACAGCAGCGAGGAGTGTCAGCGTGCAGTGTTGGATGGCGCCGGGCTAGGAGAACGCACTCTGCTATCACAAAACCTGCAGAATCACCCAACAGTGAGATCACAGCTTCTCTTGAGTTTGAGAAAAAAAAAAACCCAACCATTGCTGAAAATAAATTTTAAAAATACCCTATGCAACAAAAGCATGCACAGATCAGAAAGACACCCTGCCAGCACTCCAGCCTCACAGGATCCTGACTGTTCCTCCTGTTAATGGTTACATCCCCTTGGTGCATTTTATGTTTTTAAGCAGGCAGACTTTGCTCAGCTCTGGAAGCCCACACGTTGTTTTACTTTGGGAGGTCTCCCACACTGCACAGAACCCAGCAGACACTACCTGGTGCCCCCTTCTCTACTGACCAGCCCAGTCACTCACAGCTTTCCTTGGGAAAGTGAAACCTTATTCATAATAACCCAAACACAACCTCAGGCACCAAGTGAAGAGTACAGAAATGAGCGCACATTTTCACAATACAGCTGCCGAAGGTAACCAAGTACCAGCAAAGCAGGAGTTCATCCCGGGAACAAAGGTTCCTGCCATGCAACCCTTCACAGGCACTCACTGGAGTACAGCCTGTGTAGTCAGCTCCTACAGCTGCATCCACTGCTTTAGCACTCAAAAGCTTTGCTTTGTGTTTGTGATTTAGACCTTTTTAGATTATTTTTTTAAAGAAAACTCCAATAGCCAGGTGAGTACCTCAGACATCATCCTACGAAAAATGTGACTTCTCACAGTTTGTCTCTCTCTGGCTACACAAAGAAACTCGAAAAGATGACACAAGTATTCTTTAAGGTATAACAACCAGAAAGCAAATGAGTGAGACCTCAAATCTCCTGATTTCAGGTTTGTTGGTGCAATTATAGTACTGGGCTGGGGGTTGGCAGCTCCCTCAGTGCTGCCCCTGATCATCCCATGGCAAGGACAGAAACACTTCAAACTCCAGCCCCAGGTGTGAAAAGAAAACTCCACTCACAGCATGAGCAGTGATCTGACAGACTGCACAGCTGCAACCAGCTCCGAAGGACTCAGGTGCCGCAAAACTACTTTTCAAAGCATCCTTTATGTAAAAAACCAAAAGGAAATGAATTTGCCATGCTTTATAAACCATCTTTTGTACGTGTGCTTGATATTCAGGACTAGTTTTACACAAGCAAAATCAAAGGGTAGAGCAGGGCAGTGAGCTGGACAAACAAGAATAAATTGCAGAAGTTACATACATTATGGCAGAAACACGAAGCACCACCATGGTTGGGACAACAAAGCTTCACTACTCAGGCAGAGGGTGACAGAGATTTGCCACCCAGCTCACTGCCCCGGGCATCTTTCCTCCCAGGCTCCTGTGATCTGCTCCCCAGCTGATCGCACCCTCCATCCCCCCTCAGTGTGACTCGGATTCTCAGGCTGCATCTCACAGGTGAACACTTGGCGGCTTCACTCCTGTTTGCAGCTTCCATGGGAGCTTTCACTCCACCCCACACTGCCCCAGCTCCCCCGGTCCCTGTGAAACCTCGAATTAGAGCAGGGAGGGGTGCCAGCCCCACACTGGTACCCAGTGTGCCAGGCACTATACCCAGCACAGGCACTGCAGCCCATGCCCCAGTTAATTCTTTAACTATAAATATGTGGTTTTTATATATGCAAATATACGTTGAAATTATATTAACTGTGAAGAATGTAAGGTTACAGGGAGCTCAGCAGGCTAGATGCCAGCATAGAAGGCTGTTGTTCAAGTACACAGGCTGTTCAACTCCTCTCAGATTTTTAGTGTCCCCCTGAACACTTTGTAGACTTTCACAAGGCTCTGTCCCGCAATAGAGCAAAATCCAACACGAGAGCAATCAAGACAGGAAGCTTTGGCCAAAAACAAATAAACCAAGCAACCAGCAGTCAGTCTCCCACTACTGATACAAAATGTCTTGGCGAGGCTGAGCAAGCCACAGGGTTTTACATGAAGTCAGGGCAGCTTATCCTCAAAATAATGGAATGTGAAACAAATGAAGAGACATGACAAAGAGCAAAGGATCTGTGACAGACTGAATCTGGCAGGCCAGACAGGATCTGCGTGTGAGCACAGCCCAGACAGAGGAAAGCCTTTCACAGTAACTGGGTGCAAACAGCAACCTGAGCAAGTCAGGCAGCAGGACTGACCATCGGCCTGGGCAGAGGATTAGCAAGGTCACGACTGAGCCTGAACTTGAGGAGCCAGAAAAACATTGCACTGGGGTTGAAGAACCACTCCTATGGGGGTCCTGAAGAGATTCTTAAGCTCATGGGGAAGTTGCTACCAGCAGAAAGCTTCACACATAAAAAGAGAGGAACAAAAATGACAAGGCTTAGCAAGATACAAACCTACAGGTAAAGGAACAAAAAAAATATACATGCAAAACACCTAGAAGTGTTTCCCCCCAACTCATCAAGTAGCACTTTGCTCTTCTACACTCATCTACAAAATTATTCACAAGACACAGCTAGGAATAGAGACTTCCAATTTAGAAGTTACGTCTCCGGAATGCTTTTCCTCATTGTAAGCATGTCTTGCTCAGATAAGAGACAATCGCAGCAAGAGAATTGATGCATACATTTCTCCAGAACTACTGAACTCTTCCCAACCTACTGTACATACACAGTCTGGCACACTGGACCCAAAAAAGCACATGCTTGGAAATTAAAATGCAAGTTGAGCACTTCAAGAGCATGTAACTCTGGGACCTGCTTATCAGCAGGAAAAGTGTTTCAGAGAAAATCACTCCTTTTGTTACACAACATTCACCATCCACTGCTGCTGACAAGACAGACTTTGGAGGGAACAGAGGGATGACAACCTCACTTGAAAAACTTGTTTTCCATCTCCAAACCCCCCCCCATAATTAGAAGTAAGGGTGAAGTCTGCCGCAAGGATGGGCACTGGGAAGGGAGGTGACTCCATGCTGGGGGTACCTTGCACTCCCCTGGAACATTCTGCAGCTGCTGTGATCACACTGCTACTACCAAGGGCTCAGACAACCCTACTCCAAGTACGAGAACTTTAAAAGCCAAGCATAAAACCCCATTTCCACAAACATGTTGTGGACACATTTATTCAACCAGGCTTGACCCGACACTAAAACCCAAATGCGTGGCATGGCAAAGTACCACTGGAAACCTCCCGACAACCAGCCGGCAACAACACTGCTGCGGCCAAAATTCATTCTGTGTCCATGGCTCCACAAATTCAAAGCCACCATGGAAAATATTGTATATTTAAACCTAACTATTCAGAGATATCCTGTTTGCAGTGAGGTAACACCTCTATTTTTCTCTGTCACAAGGAAGTGCACTTCACCTAGTATCAACATTTCTCATGGTGCTGGAATGGCTCTTTTCCTGTTTAGGAAAATGGGCTTTGGGCTCCAATTAAACTCTGAGAAAAAGTAAGGACAACTTTGACTTTTTCTCCATGAAATTTTTTTTGTATTTTGAAACATCCCAGATGAATTGTGGGTTCCACTGGGAAAAGCCACTTTGTTTCCTCTGATCATCTGAAAGAGATGAAACTGCAGTGGACTCATCATTGGCTACCATGGCACAAGGATGCGTTTCAGGACAATGCTGCAGATCTGGGGACACACTCACAAGGACAGCTGTACATATTTTTACATGTTTCTCTAGAGAGCTCTGGAAGCATATATTTATGCTGTAATATGTTGATTTTATTAAAAAAGCAAGGGTAAATTAAGTCCTTAAATTCACGATTGAGAATTAGGATTATCAACACAATTTCCACTCCCTTGGGCTGGAAACTGCTCCACAGTCCTCAGGCTGGAGCTGCTGCCTCCCCACAGAGAGAGCTCACAGGCAGCATGAGTAGGGAGAATGGAGGCTGCAGCTCAGGAACCACCACCCTCGAGCAACCCTGTGCAGGGACAGGGCTGCTGAACAGGGCTCTGAGACCAGGGATGCACCCCCGGGACTCAGCTCCTGGATAATCATGGACAATTCAAATTTCTTTTCTAGAGAAAAAGCATTCCTGCAGATTAGCACGAACAATTCAAAATCACACAGCCGTTACAGAGAAGAGGGGGAAGGCAGATGCACAGAACAAATACCCCATTGCACTAGAACATCAGACATTTATAACTCTGCTGAATCCCTCGCAACAGCTGAAGGCTCAGAGAGAGCCTTTGCAGCAACCCCACTGCAACAAAGCAGGCCTGAACAGACTTTATTCTCTAATCTCTCTCTCATCCCCCCAATTCCACGGCACAGAGTTCAAGAAAAAGGCAGATCAGGAATGATATAAATAGCAGGATTCAGGTGATGGAGAACAGGGACACGAGACAGTCCACACTGCTAGACCAGAACATCATGTCTTACTTCCAGGCACATGAGGAGATGGGACAGCCATGGGAAACATGCTATTCCTCTGCCTTTCCCTGTCCAGGATTTTCACTAGAGGAGGGCACGGTGCTGCCCTGCTTGCTTGCAGCACAGACACAACAGAGAAACATTTGATTTCAGATTTCCGAGAGTGCTGCATCTGTTGGACTGCACTCCGAGCTGGCAGCCGCCCCAAGAGATCACAAGCATTGTTAGATAATACTCACAAGATGCTCACCGTTTCCTACAACAGCAGATTCTGGTCACCGAGAGAAGTGGCAAAATCACTCTCGATGCTGCAATTTTTTCTCTGTGCCACACTTTTCTACACTGACAAACTGTTCTCCACCTCATGGCATCAACACAACCTACAGCCCATTCCAGAGGAAAAGAGTTATGGAAACTGTCAAAACCTACAGCAAATAATTCACCATCACATTAATTTAGTTCAAACAATAGCAGCTGTTTCCATCCTTGAAATGGATTTCATTTTTCAGAGCAGCTCAGCACTAAAAACTTGGTCTGTCCTCAGTTGCAGCCCTCCTGGAAGAGGGCAGCAGTTCCCATTTCCCAACACACCCACCCCAGCAGCCCCATCGCGGGTCAGCAGCGTCCCACCACGCGCAGCAGAGCCTGGCCACACTCAGTGTTCTCCCAAACCCCCTCTGACACACAGAGGCACAAAGAGGAGTTTTAATAGGTGACCTGAATGCTGACTTAAGCTTCAGATCCACAGCAGAAACGGAATTTCCACCCTGAAAATAGTAAGACCTGTACTTGACTGCTAGAATACCTTTTTTATTCATAAAACAAAATAGAAGTGAGGGCACTATAGTCAGTGTTCTAAAAAAACAACTGAACCAGTGAAAATTCTCTTCCTGCCCTGTCCCTACAGCCTTCTTACACACCCAACTGGCTTTTGTTTCCCTCCTAAGTTTTCACACAGATATTTTCCATAGTAACACAAAATTTACTCAACTGCAATTACAGGTTAATTAAATTAACTGGAATTATTTATTAATGCACTCTTGGTTAGTATCTGGTATATACAGGCTGTTGTACACCTGTTTTATATCTCTACTTGAAACTAAGGTTTGATACACTGGAATTAGCTACATCCAGCCCCGTACACTGTCCAACTTAAGAAGTCACCACAGTCACATTAAAAGAGAAGCTTCAAACTTTCTCCCAAACTCCATGCAAAACATCAAGTTTTTTATACTGCTTTTTCTGGGGCTCAGGAGCTCAGTTTTCCACCTGAGCTGTCAGCACAGGTGTTCTCATGTGACATGTACATCATGAAGGTGCTGACACTGGAGCTCGGTGTCAGCTCACCTGCCTTGCCACTTACTCTATTTTGAGAGTAGATAGTTCAAAGTGACAAGGCACAGCTTAATACATCCAAAATCCACCTACTCTTGTTTTCAACCACAACTGGCCTGTCAGGGATGCTTAAAGGTACACCACATGTCTGAATCGTGTTAGAACTCCAGAATTTTCCTCCCATTCTCCAATTTCCAGTCTTTAATTAGTAAGAAGACATTAGCCTATTAGAACTATTTCACAGTTCATACAGATTAGAGTGCAAAACACAGTAAGTGATGAAGCTGTGACCACTCCTGAGGGCTCAGCAGGGCTCTGGAGGCTGCAGCCCTCCCTGGCTTTGTGTCTCCTCATCTGACTGATGCATGAAGCTGCCACGTGCTGCTTCACAGCCAACAGCCACAGCCCCTAACCAGAAATTAGGGCATGTGACAAGGAGTCTCACCGCACTCAGAGAAATGAGGATATCGTTGTGGAGCAAGGAATTTCCCCAGGGAGCAGTAACTTTGTTATTTCCAGCCTCTCCCATAAAGCAGTCTGCAAGCAGCCTGTCGGGGCCACCCTGCACCCACACACGGCTTGCTCTGGTTGTTCTGGGAGCCCCTGTCCCCGTTCAGCACAGCCAAAATCCACTCTGTGCTCCGGCCACCCTGCACCCACAGCACAGCTTGCTCTGGTTGTTCTGGGAGCCCCTGTCCCCCCGTTCAGCACAGCCAAAATCCACTCTGTGCTCCGGCCACCCTGCACCCACAGCACAGCTTGCTCTGGTTGTTCTGGGAGCCCCTGTCCCCCCGTTCAGCACAGCCAAAATCCACGCCGTGCTCCGGCCACCCTGCAGCCAGGGCACGCACTCCAAGGGACCCAGCTCTGAGCAGGACAGCACAGCTCCCATCAGCACCTTCAGACATGCCCTTCTGCCAGCTTTACAGCCAGGAGACAATTCGGGATGAAAGCAACAGATTCACAGCCAAATCCCAGCTGGGGTTCCCTGGGCATCCATCACACTGGGCTTCTCCTCACACCATCCCACGCAGATGAGCAGGATTGATGAAGTGACCCAGATTATACATGCTCAGCTTGGTTCTCCACTTCAGCTATGACTTTTAAGCTATAATTGTATTTTCAACCCAGTGACAGGAGTGTATATGGGCAGATTCTCAAATCCCAGACAGAGCCAAAGCACACACACAAAATTAAGCATGAATACTTAGCTACAGACTGGTAGAAACGGTGTTGAGGGCAGCCACTGGGTCTAACCAAGCTGGATTCCAACTACAAGGTGCTAATTCACTGACTCCAAAGGAACACTATGCCTATAAATATGGGGTGGATGTATACCTGTACATCCACCTCTGCATCTGCTACGAGGAATTAAAGTCCTTGAGGTGCAAACTCTGGCACTGGCAGAATTTTGAGTGACACCTCTTGCTGTAACAGCAAGACAACCCATGGTGCTGCTGGGAGTGAATTATGCAGTGGGGAGACACCAAGACTGTGCAGTTTACAGGGAATAGCAGCGGAAACAAGTGTTTCCAAAAAACCCCTAAAAACTAAAAACTAGAACTAGCACTGCCAATATCAAGAAGATTTCACTGACTTTTAAAAGCCAAGCAAGTTGATAGTGTCAAAAGTTAATTAAATCCATTTTATTTCCAATTATCTGTCGTTTCAGGTTAGATTATTATATGGTTAAAGTATGAGCAAGAAGGGTCTAAACACATCATTTCATACTTACAAAAGGAAGTATTTTAATTTTTTAATTACGAAAACCCCCAGCTTCATTAGTATTTTTAAAAAGTAGAGTTTCCTAGAAAACTTGGATAACTATGGATTACTTTTTTTTAAATTCTTTATTCACAGTTCCAACACTACACATCCAGAGACAAAACCACTTCACTTAGTAGCCTTAAAACTCAGGGTCAAGCTTACTCAGGAAATACCTTCTAATTCCACCAGAGGTGATCCTGGAAGCAGCCCTAGGCTTCCAGAACAGAAGTATGTTATTAAAGGCAAGTGCCTGCTATTCAGAGTTCTTCAGTGGGGCTGTTAAAAACACCAACTATTAACAGAAAGGAACAGCGAGAAAGAAAAGCATCATTGTTCCCACACTGACCAAATCTTGCATCTACTGTAAATATGTTAGCAAGCACTTAACAGCACAGTGCCTTTGTGTCTTCTGTACCCATGCAAACATCTCATTATGGCTTTACTTCCCTTTCAGAAAACTCTCACATCCTAAAACATTCCTTCCTATCAATCTTTTGTTGACAAAACAAGGACAAAATCCTGATTGCTTCCCCTTACTGTTGATAGGAGTGAGCCTGCTGAATCTTCTCCGAAGGAAACCACCAGGAGTGATGCATTCCAGCCTTAAAGACAGGTATTTAGCCCACAAGATCAAACTCAACGTAGTCTGAACACTGCTGTTCAAAATCAACGGATTCTTTCTGAAACCACTGCTACCAAACGCTATAGAAGTGCAAAGACAGAGCGTTTTTAACTGAAGTGTAGTATCTTGTAAGTGTGACTAATGCATTAAACAGACCTTGCACCCCAGGAAATAAAGCAAATATACCAATTAAAGTAATTTTAAAGTATCAATAAAAAATATTGAGGACTTGGTCTCCAAGTCCATTTTGGAGCTTTCGAAGCATTTTAACCTGCACTTCACTCTGTGAAGATACATTATTTTTCCAAAGATTATCCAAGATACATTATTTTCCACGGAGACACAAAGCACTTAGCACAGACCTTAGCAGCACCCAAGGCGAGGCTAGCACAGACACTGGATGCCAGGCTTGCTGTTCCCAAGCAAACAGCTCTGCCAGGCTGCAGACCAGCAGGAGAGCAGAGCAGTGAATTCCAGCTTGCTTGATCCAAACACAGGGAAATACAAGCCATGAAACATCCCCAGATACAGCTTCTGTTTTCCCCTAGGGAGCATTAACCCCCAAACACTTCCCCCACTTACTTTAGATCTCATGAAATACTTAATTTTTCTCTAAGTTGCAAATCCCACTCTCTTGGCTGGCACCAGGCAACTCATCCCAACCTGTGCCCTGGGCACTGGTCACAACCTGCCTGGCCTCACGGCCTGTCACTGTCCCTTCCCTCGGGTGGGGTGAGACGTGGCAGGTCCCCCAGGCGGCCCCACTCTGCACATGTGGAACACGAGGGTGCAGAGGAGCAGCCAACGAGCACTTGAGTCACTTCTGTGCATTCCCACCACGGGACATCTGCCTTGACTCCCCCGTGGCACCCCAGCTCTGCCTCACCTGCAGAGGTAGCCCAGGCTCATGGGCCAGCAAGAGCCACAAACACGGCTTTTCAGCAGGGTGGTGGGGAAGAGAGACAGACTGGGGGTCCTGAGCTGAGAGGACCTGCCCTAAATCCCATCCCCCCTAGTCCACCCAGTGTCTTCCTCTAGAGCAACTCCCATTTCTGTGACAGTATTTGAAACCAAATCAGAAAAAAAGGTCCTCAACAGTGCATTAATCAACACAGATATGTATCCAAAGGAATTCTACAGGGAAAACATGAAAAGACCTGCCTGGGCTTCCTAACTGTGAAAACACTCTAAAGTTTTGACCTGGTTTGTCCAGGCACTCACCAGGTGACCACCTGCACCCTGAATGGAGCTGCCCGGAGCACCTTCACCACTGCTGAGCGGGATTCCCACGGATGTGGGGCCACCCCAGCCCTGGACACCACGGGACACAGCGCTGCCCGGGGCACAGAGCAGGCACAGCCCTACAGACAGCCCCACAGACAGGCAGCTCCCTGGGGCACGGAGCGGGCACAGCCCTGCAGGCACAGCCCCACAGCCAGACAGCTCCCTGGGGCACGGAGCGGGCAGAGCCCCACAGACAGGCAGCTCCCTGGGGCACGGAGCAGGCACAGTCCCACAGGCACAGCCCCACAGCCAGACAGCTCCCTGGGGCATGCCCAGCCTCGGTGCAATGCCCAGCTGCTGTCGGAGGAGCCCAGGCACCTCCTGCAAAGGCCACTGCCCTGCACACTGCCCTCAGCTCTGTCCCAGCCCTTGGCACTGGGCACTGCTCTATGCCCTGGTCAGGGATGATGTATTTGTTCCTGGGTATGTGTAGCAGTATCTCCCTCACTCACCTTTTATACAAGAGCATGAGGAAGATATATACGTAACAGAGACAGATCTGGGGTTTACTGCTACATTGAGAGTCTGAGCTTAAGGTTAAAAAGTTTTTTCCTCAGCCTTATCAAGAGCAGAGAATCAGCCTTCCGATGTTAACACCCAGCAGGCAGCTCACGCCCAAACAGTGCCTGATCCTGCTATACACACACCTGAGCTCTACCACAGCTAAAGCCAGCACACAGCCCGGTGTCCTGCTCGAGTGGCCACAGGCAGGGCCACTGCAGTGCTGCTGGGACCCAATACACCAGAGCTTGGGGAGCGACGGAAGGCACTGGCAAGGCTGGGATCCAGTGTGCTCAAACCGAGAGTAGGTAAATCCTGAAAAGATTTTGCCAATGCTGGTTTGGCCCCTCCACCTTCCCAGATGCTGTAGCTCTGTCAGGGAAGCTAAAAATACTTCACTTTCTAAAAAATCCCTTTTCCATCTGAGGCGGAGCTGTGGTTACCACAGAGATGGCACCACACAACCCCCGCAGATCGCTCTCCATCACCGTGACGGGATGGAGCCCCGAAATAACCTTCTGATGGGGATGAGATCATGGCTGCAGCCAGGCTCACCTCCATGGTCAACACGGCTGCCACAGCTGCTCCAAGAGGGCTTGGTGACTGTCACCCAGGACTATCAGCCTGGCTGCCTGCCAGCACCAGGAGAAGGGAGGAGACTCCCTCTTTTTACAGCAAACATCCACAGAAACCACTGCCTTATGTTCGAAGGTATTCCATAAAGCATCCTTTGAATGCCAATTCATTCACACATGATCCTGCTTATGAACGATTAATCCTGATGGACAGGACAACTACTGAGAACTCATTTCATTTTCTACCTTACCGTCAAACACAGTAATTCTTCAAAGCCAGGAACACTGCAGGTACACAGCCCTCCTGACAGTGCCAACAGGCTCCCAGCAAATCCAACAAGCTATGGTGTTCCTCATGATACAGAGCTGAGCCCACTTTGAATTTTTCAAAGTCCAAGAAGAAAACGTCACCAGTATGTTTCTAAAAGGTTTGTCCTATTTTAGTACAAGGGACTGGAAATTACAGTTCTATTGCTCTACTGATATGTGAACAGCAGGAAAATTGCTAAGAGAAAGGACGATGCAGTGTAAAAATGAGGACATATACAAAAGAAGATACCTAGACAAAAAGAGGGAAAAAAAGAAGAAAAATATCCCTGCATAAAAGACTTACCAAAAAATCATCCCAGATTAATACATTCTCTGCACAGCCTTGCAGGAAGCTTGTTATTCCAACCACCAGTAAGAGATATTAAAAGACCAGGCAACAGGGTGGTTTCGAAATAAGAAACCACCAAATTTCCCAAGAAATCCTTAGTATAAAAAGCAAACGAATACAAAGTCAAACCGCCCTCCTCAAATCCATGACCCGCAGCAGCTGAGTGCTAGATGTCCCAGGTCAGATCCCTCTACGTGTCCTCACACACCCGGTTACAGAGACACCCTCCACCCAAGCCCTGAATTCTAGAGAAGAAAGAATATTATCTCCATTTACTGGACCTGGTTTTAATAAATTCATTGATTTCAAAAGACTTTCAATGAGTCCAGTTCTAAGGACGTAAATCAGTAACAATAGTGGCAATAATTTCAATTAATTTCTTCAGCTTAAAAAGCTCACTGTACATTTCCTCATCCAAAGGAAAAAGGGGGGGAAATATACAATCCCCCAATCACATTATGAATTCCTGAGAAGGCCAGATACATGAGATATTATACAGACAGGGAAAAAAGTAGGAGCTTTCCCCTTGCCTTTAAAAAGTCAGTGCTGCGAAATGCTGGAGCGAGTCCAGAGGAGGCTTCTATGCTGATTACAGAGCTGGAGGCCTCTGCTCTGGAGCCAGACTGGGAGAGCTGGGGCTGTTCAGCCTGAAGAAGAGAAGGATCCACGGAGATCTTAAAGCCCCTTCCAGTACCTAAAGGGGCTCCAAGAGAGCTGGAGAGGGACTGTGGTCAAGGGCCTGGAGTGACAGGACAGTAGGAATGGCTTCCCACTGCCAGACGGTACATTTAGATGGGACATTTAGGAGAAATTCTTCCCTGTGAGGGTAGAGAGGCCCTGGCACAGGGTGCCCAGAGCAGCTGTGGCTGCCCCTGGATCCCTGGCAGTGTCCAGGGCCAGGCTGGACAGTGCCTGGGGCAGTCTGGTCTAGTGGAAGGTGTCCCTGCCCATGGTAGGGGTTGGAACAAGATGAGCTTTGAGGTCACTTCCATCCCAAACCATCCTGTGACTCCGTGACTGAATACAAGGGTGCAGACCAGTCTGACACTTTAAAGCAGGGTCACACCTGCTTGTCTGCTCCCTAAAATCTGCCCACTGTGCACGGGAGAACAGTTAACCCTTACACAGGGCACACTTGCAAGCATCACTTCTTTCCTTGGTTTCCCAATGGTTCCCACACTGCCCACAGGAACAGTGTCACCAACCCCAATGGGTAGAGCCAAGGTTGTCTTAAACTCAGCAGCCAGAACCAGTCATTAAACCCATACTTAATGGAAATCTTCAAATTAATCTCACACACGATACCAACTAACAGGAGTTTTCTGTAGATTCTAAAAATCCAGCAGCTCTGTTTCTGCAAGGTTCTCATTCTTGAATGATTTAAAACAGGCAATCTCTCTCTCTCTGTCTCTTTCTCTCCTCCCTCCCCCCTATTTCTCATTCCTGCCAGTACATACAAACCTTCTGCAATAGCTTTCAGAGTTCAAAAGAAATCACAACATCACAGCTGGCCTATGATAAATGTCACCTACATTCCCATACACTGGCTGTAGAACTTATAAATTAAATATTTCTATTCTCGGCAGATTAGATTGTTGAGAGAAAGCAGATGCCAGGAGAGCTGCAAGCGTCATTACCGCCAAGGGCTCCTGCAGTGCCTGGGAATTAATTAGGTGAGATAAGAATGAAGATGACGGCATAAAGGAGTCCACAGGCTTTGCTGCAAATCAAGGGGAGGAACACTGAAGAGCTTTGCAAAGCCTGTCTGCTGGCACACCTGAAATCGAGCTTAACCCCAAATACATGAATAAAACATGTTGGCCAGGCATCTGAGAGACAGGCACATCAGAACACTGGGAATGGCTTGTAGGACAACTCGAATCTTCTCTTCCCTTCATCAGCACGGAGAAAACTTCTCAGTGGGATCTTTCCCAGGGCTATGTGCTTGAAAGGAACAACACAGTTACCTGTCCAACACCCTTCTCCAGAGCCTTAGCAATAACTCTTTTACTTTACTCATCTCCTTTACTGCCATGGAAGCCTGCATGCTAAGGATGAAGCTTGGGAAGAGTTCTGGACAGCTGGACCCATTTTGACTGTGCCACCTTGGTTGTCCTGCTTTGACCACACGTGATGCCAAGGGAAAGTAAAAGGATCTACTTGCAGAGCACAGCCCTAATCTGTTTGCAAAGCTATACAGGGAGGGGAAAAGCCAGAGGAAGGTTGGAAGAGAAGAAAAGCAGGAATCGGGTCATGTCCAAATTGACTGGATGAAGACAAACTTTGAATGAAGGAGGCTGTTTCCTGCTCAACAAAACTCTATTGCACAAAGTGCACCTCAAACATACAGCAATGTACCTGGCCACGAAGTCTTTACCTGGAGCTTTGGCTTTGAATAACTTCACTGCAGGATTCATCTCTTAAGATGCAGCATGTCCCATGGACAGCTGCTGCTGAAACCACTTCCCAAAGAAAAAGATTTATCAGAATTTCAGCACTTTGGCACAAAAGAACCTTTGTGGAAGATGAAAAAAACCCAAAATGGTAGTTTTTATCCTGCCAGGTATCTCCCTGCACTGAAAACACTTGAATTACATTACAAAAGTCAGTGGAAAAGAAGTTACACTGTAAGAGCTAGTAAACACAGCACCCTGTCACTCAAAACTCAGCCTTCTGGTTAGGCTTTCCATCTCTGTTTTACCTAAGAGGCACATGTATATTTCTATCATCACAGCCTTCACCTGAAGATTCAGTGCCCTCAGTCTACACACATCCATGCACAGTACTTGATGAAGGCAAACAAAATACAATAAAAATACTGCACTACAGTGTGAAACTTGGTTTATCAATTTTCAGAAAGCTGTCCAAGGAGATGGTTCAGGAAAAAAAAAATTAAAATCCAGTAACACTTGCAGGCAGCTGTTAACTGCAGTCACAACATTTGTGCCTGAGGATCAGCTGGAAATCCACGATATTTGCAGTTGCACCGTAACACAGAACATCATGAGAGAGGCTCCCAAGGAGCGTGGGAATGGAATGGCAGAGTTTGAAACACACATGGCCAGTCCCTTACAGCCAGTGACGCAGCAAGATTTTCACATGACCACTTTTCCAGTAATTACTACAATTTGAGAAGAAAAAGTAATTTCAGTGTGTATCTGAACAAAAGCATATTAATCCCTAACACATAAAGGTCTCATCAAAACCTTAAAAGATTTGCTAAGCACAGTTATAAATACTTTGCCTGTCTGCTTTGATTATATTTGACATAGTTTCCATATGGAAACTCACACTAAATTTCATCAAGAGCTTTACTTTATTTAAAACATCAATCCACCTAATGTAATAAATATTTGCAGATATAGGAAAACATCACTTTTGTGGGTTATCCTTACACACAGGAGTGAGAGAATTCCCACACAGCTTTACTCCAATGGTTCCTACTTCTTTCCTGAATAACACACACCTTATCCTCCAACCCAATCCTCAGCTGTTTCACTTTGAATACAGCTAGTTTTGGCTTCACTACTTGTATTTGTGGAAAATCCTGTTTGTTTTCTTTGCGCCAAGAGGCTTGAGGGTTCACTGAAGTTATTTACATAGATAAACCTTATGAAATCTCCCATCAAAATAAAATTATTGGATGTAACAGCATCATGCTAATCAGCCAAGTTACAAAAAAAAAAAAAAATCATAGAGCTGATAAACCAGTAAGAACAGATACTAGTCCTGTCATCTTTCCATTCCTGTCTTCCCTCGTACACAGTCACAGTTTTTGTGTGGTATTTAATGAAAAACCAATAAATTATGCAAGAAATAGAAGCAACCATGTCAAGGTCAAAACCTGGATAAATAATTTCACATCATTTTCATTAAGACTGTCATTGCAAGTTCACATCTAACACTCAAAGTACCACCAAGTTCTGATGCTCTCAGGAATCAGTTGGGGAAGCACCCAGACCCACGTCTGGAGATGCCCCAACCTGAGCACAGAACCCCTCAAACACAGCCCTGGCACAGAAGTGCTGGTGCCAGGACCACTCGCAGGGCTGTGCCCCACTGGCTCAGCACACGGCTCCTTCTGCCCACTGGTGGGAATCCAACCAGGAACACAGGGAACACACGTCACCTGCCTCTGCCCCAGCCCTGGGGTACCACCACGTGTACAATATCAGATTCTGCAGTTTTAAAACACGGAAGACCAGGTTCAAAACATGATGAAAATCCATGAACTGAGAGGAGAAGTGCACTTTAACCTTTTTGCTCACTAAATATAAAGGTGTGACATAGTTCATCTCCCTTATGGGTAGGAAGGACTGACATCAGTATGAGAGATACATATTGCTGCACCATATCAACTAATAAAAATCATTCTAAAGGAAGAATACAGCAATTGTGCTTGGGGTTTTTACCTTCAGCTATCTGTCAGGTTTGAAAACTAGCAGAGCATTAAACTTGGTTTATCCTGAAAATAACGCGTTCTGTTTGACAAATTGAAAAAAAGGTCTATTCCAGACATGCTAGTCCTAAACATTGTTGAACTACCAAAATTAGCAGTTACTTGGTAAAAATCCAGAAGCTGGCATGTTTTTATTTCCCTGTTATCTCCAGTGCTCCATGATGGAGCATGGCCATCGTTAACCAAAGGAGCAGCGAGGCTCTGGGCTCACACTCTGCTCACAGGGACCAGCCACTCTCAGAGGTTGCCAGCAGCTTCACCCAAGTACGGCTGCTCTCAGGAACTTAACTGCTGGGAATGTCTATGCCGAGTTTAAAAAAAGAACAGCAACTTGAGAAAGAAAACCAAAAGAAAATCCAGTTCACAGATGGCAAGCAGAGCTTCTTGTGGCTAGAGATTTCAGGGGACCTTGCCAAGCAAGGATGGCAGACATTTCAAAAAATATTCAATTAAACAAAATGAGGTAGAACAGAAATTGCACATTGCCTCCTATTCTTAAGGCCAAATTTGATGCTGCTGTGTTTGCAAAGAACACTCAAAGAAGTAAACAAGATGCAGCAATAAATTCCAGCAAAAGTCTTACGCACTGCTCAATGAAAGCAGGCCAGTTTTGCTCGCTGCCTTGGTTTCTGCTCTGCAATTTATCAGAGGAGCAAATATCAGGCAGTCAGGAGAGAGGACACTTCAGAGAACTGTGCCCCTCAAGTTTATCAGCACACCTGCTGGGCCAAAATCCCCCCACCGTGGCCATTTCCAGAGTCCCATGGGAACAGAGGCTTCTCGAGAGCCGGTCCTTGCCATCCCTAACTTCCACACGCAGACCCAGCCGAGTGCTGCTCTGCCCTGCAGCCCCAGCCGAGTGCTGCTCTGCCCTGCAGCCCCAGCCGAGTGCTGCTCTGCCCTGCTCCGCACACCCAGCCGGGTGCTGCTCTGCCCTGCAGACCCCGCCGGGTGCTGCTCTGCCCTGCAGCCCCAGCCGAGTGCTGCTCTGCCCTGCTCCGCACACCCAGCCGGGTGCTGCTCTGCCCTGCAGACCCCGCCGGGTGCTGCTCTGCCCTGCAGACCCCGCCGGGTGCTGCTCTGCCCTGCAGACCCCGCCGGGTGCTGCTCTGCCCTGCAGACCCCGCCGGGTGCTGCTCTGCCCTGCAGCCCCAGCCGGGTGCTGCTCTGCCCTGCAGGCCCCGCCGGGTGCTGCTCTGCCCTGCAGGCCCAGCCGAGTGCTGCTCTGCCCTGCAGACCCCGCTCAGCACCGAGCAGCGTGCCTGGCACAGAGAGGGCAGGGCAGGGGGGGTTACACCCGACCCAGGCACCCGACAGCAGGGAATGAACAGGGGCAGGGCTGGCACATCAATTCATGCCACAAACAAACAGCGTGAGGAGCACGGCCACTTCGCTGATGCTGCAGCATTCCCTGAAGTAATCTCACCTCTATTCCTACTTACACTATTGAAGCAAAACCCAGCATCTTATGAGAAAGAGCAGCAAAGCTGTAGAGCAGGCTCTCCAAATCCAGCCCACACACTCCCAGCAACAGGTACCTACAGCTCCACTCACACAGCAGTCACCCACTCATCAGGTGCCCCAGACATTTAAATAATCTCTGTTAATGCCACGTCCTTTGGCATTTGCTTTGCATTTTTTCCATAAGGTAAGACACTTGCTGTACTCCAGGCTCTGTATCAGGCACTGAATTTTAGGAAGGTTTTACGAACAGTTTGTTTTCTTACACTGAGATCTTGTCTCCTCAGTACATGCTATCATTTGCAGTGCATTTGTACTGCCAGTTGTACTACGGGCTCTCCAGATTAATTAATCACAAATACTAACTGAGCTCAGTTCAGTTGTTGCTCCTGTTTGAGATCCCTAAACAGCCAGCACGTCTTGCAATAAACTACAGAAATATTTATGCAACATGGCTTCAGACATGAGATTTTCCATTTTATCCATCTTTGAGGCACAGGCAATGATAAAAGGAGGAGAAAAGTACAAAACAGACAGAGGGGAGAACACTGCTCCAAGAAAACTCACTACCATGGAGCCTGAGTTTCCCTTCCAAACCCACAAGAGGATTAAAAGGACCAAAGAGATTTACCGCCTCTCTAATAACTCACTTGAAACACAGTTCACTGCGACAGTATTTATTGTGATCTGTTTACATCGTATTTCCTTCAAGCTCATTGTTAGAAGTCAGTCTCTTTTAAAATATAAAAAACACACACAACCCAAACCTCCAACACAAAACAATGAAAACACCACCACCACCAAAAAAGAAACTCCACCAAAGAAACAAAAAAATCCTCATACAATGTACTAACTGCATTTCTAAACTCTGGAGATAAACCCAGCTGGAGCACACCCGAAGGCATGGGCACTGCTGCCACAAAAGGCACTGATGGACAAACGCTGGGTGCCAAGGGAGAGAGCAGTGCTGGGCTCAGGGATATTTCTACACATCTCAGGCCACTGCAGCACACCCCACCGTCAGTCCCAGCCCCACTGACCACAACAGTATTTGAACCAAAAAAACCCTGCAACTCAGTGTCTTCTGAACTGAGAGGTCCGTAGTAGTTAATCCAGACTATTTCAATAGCTCTACCAATCACCTTAAGCTGCAAGGTGAGCAGCCCTTCCAGCTATTTTTTATGACTTACCAGAAGCTTACTTAGTTATAAAGGCCAATTTGCCAGCAGATCCCTTGGTTCAGGCATCAAAGGGAAAATGTTACAGACTCACAAGAACTGGGGCAAAGACAGCACCACAGTGATGCAGACGATCCATCCAGGTCACCTGCGCCTTCGGAGGAAGCCGAGCAGTGCATCACCTTCCCAGGAACGTGCAAGGGCCACTGCTCTAGGAAAAGGCCATTGTTCTAGGAAAAGGCCAGTAACTCCAGAGCAGGCTGGGCTGTGAGCAGAGCTGAGATCCAAACCTCTCAGTACTGCAAGCACAATACTCAAACCAGCGCCTTCCCTGAGAAAAAGAATTGAATGCTTTGGGAAGAATGCGGTTTCTACTCTCCCTTCTCAGAGATCTAACATCTATTTCCAAAATGCACTAAAGAACGCCACTTGAATTCATGGTTACTTAAATTATTTGGAAAAAGCACCCATTCGTCTCCCATGGCAAGTCGCAGCTAGTGCTTAGAGACAGACAGAAAAGTCAAATGAAGTAAATCCCCCAATTCCAAATGGGGTTTTGGCAAATCTACCTATTGCATTTTCACATTATGATTCACTCATGCTCTAGAGAAGAAACACTTGCACAATCCCACAGATATTTTACAGGACACAGGATTATACTTACAGTGAAGTACCTCAGGTTGGGCACACAATGGAAAGGGATACACTGCCCTGAAACATCAGGTAAATAGCACAGGAAGACTCTGAGCACCTCTCCTCTACGAGCAGTGACACTGTACACCCCCTATTCTTTACCTTAAAATACATACTAAAGGAAAACTACCCATTTTAAGCAAGGAAACGCAGGAAAAATTGAACAGAACACATGGAATAGTCTAATAAGCCATCTGTGAATGTCACATTTCAGAAACATTGGAAACTTCTACTTTAACAAACAACTTTGTACATTTTCCAACTTTTTTATATGCCCATTTAAAGAGAACCTCAATTTTCTTAAAGCTCTTAAGTTCATGGATTTAATTATGAGGTTTTGGAAGAAGTGCTGTGAAGACAAAGTAAGAATTTCAGTTCTGCCAAGATCTCAGGAACACACCTCACATTTTTCAACTAATTAAAATACTACTGAATCTTCTGAAAAAGCTGCGCAGCTGGAAGTATCTCCCTCTAGGATGGTGTGATGCAAGGAAATGTCAGTAAGTGCACATCTCAAGCAAACATAGTTAAAGTGCTGTCTAACATATTCTCCAGTTCTCAACAAAAGCTCTGAGGAGCTCTAAGGAACACAGTAACACAACCCAAGCATTTCCAGCCTCCTCAGCAAAGCCAGCTTTCACTAAAGCTGAGATTCACCATTGGCTTATTCTTGTATTTGGAAGAAAAACCAGTAACAACCTTCCTGCCAAGTATGAGGCTACATAACATTCCCTTTTAATTGTCTGAGGATTTGGGAGCTTGGGGATTTGCTTGGGGTTTTTTCTTGGTTGTGTTTTATTTGTTTGGGGTTTTTTTAAACAACTGTCTCCTACCCAGGATATACATTAATATTTCAGTATTTGTGTGACACCCCAGGGAGATGGCTGTGATTCTGGGTAAGAGCCCTGTCCATCCCCTTCTGCTCCAGTCCTCCTTTCCACTTCTGGATCCCACTGCAAGGGTGAACCTAAAAGTCACAAACCATTCAAAACTGAGCAGCTCTTGTGCATTTGTGGTGTGTGGCACAAAGGGGTCTCTCCATTTCTAAGACACGACCCTGCACAGGTTTTCAGGATAAACCCATGCCCACCAGCTCGAGCAGCAGATGGGACAGAGACTCCTCCAGTGAAGAACTCACACAGCTGCAAAGCTGCTTTCTGTTCNCCCTGGCCCCCGCCCCGCCGAGCCCAGCCCAGCCCCGGCCCCGCGGCCCCTCGGCCGCCAGGCCACGGGCAGCTGCACAGGGCTGGCAGACGCTGCGGCTGTGCCAGGTCAATGACTCCAAACGTAAACAGAGGTCTCTGTGCTGTACCTGACACGGGGATTGAACAAAAACATAAATACAAGAGGAATGCTGTTTGGTTTTTTTTTACTTTCTGTCCTATGACTTTCCCCAGTTCTCAGCACAGTTGTTTGGACCAATCATGCTTCAAGGAAAGAAACAGCGATGCTGCAAGCACAGGAGTGGAGAGAAAAGACACACACAAGCCTAGCAGCTTCNGGGTGAACCTAAAAGTCACAAACCATTCAAAACTGAGCAGCTCTTGTGCATTTGTGGTGTGTGGCACAAAGGGGTCTCTCCATTTCTAAGACACGACCCTGCACAGGTTTTCAGGATAAACCCATGCCCACCAGCTCGAGCAGCAGATGGGACAGAGACTCCTCCAGTGAAGAACTCACACAGCTGCAAAGCTGCTTTCTGTTCGCAGAGGGGGAACGGGGAGATGGAGAGACCACACTGTCGATAACACAGCCTCAAGAGATCCCCCCAGAGCACCGTGAGACCTGCCCCATCTCCTTGTGCCGTCCCCCGCTCCCCAAAAAAGAGCCACCCGCGCGCCGCGGCCCCGCCGCCCCTCAGCACAGCGGGCAGGGAGCGCAGAGCGCCGGCCCCGGGCCGCAGCTGCGGCTCGGGCAACACCGCCGGGCCAGCGCGGGCCCCGCCNGTTTGGTTTTTTTTTACTTTCTGTCCTATGACTTTCCCCAGTTCTCAGCACAGTTGTTTGGACCAATCATGCTTCAAGGAAAGAAACAGCGATGCTGCAAGCACAGGAGTGGAGAGAAAAGACACACACAAGCCTAGCAGCTTCTCTGCTATTGTATCACTTCTCACTACGTGCCTCTGCTGCAGCTTCATTTTGGGGTAAATACCACATCAGCTGCCAGTAAACCCCACGGATCCACTGCCCTTACTGTCTCAGGCACTTGGAATGGTTCTCTGGCTCTTTCCCACTTCTGAAGTAACTGGGAACAGCATATTTATTTGCTACTGAAATGTCACAGAAAAGCAAACAAACAAAACCCGTCAGAGCTGCAAGCCTGACTTGGGGACTCCAGTTCCCACACACTAAGAGGGCATGAGGAAGCTTTCACAAGATTTAGAGACTTTATAAGCTGACAGACAAGCATGGTTTTCCTCCAGTTTTCAGGAAAGCATGCACATGTTCCGATTCCTGAACCAGTCACTCTGCAAAGCATCTGGAAATGGTCTACATCAATAACAGAAATGCAGATAAAAAGGGAAAGAGGATTTGCCACAAAATGTTGGACAGAGACGTAAGCTGTCATCCCTAGCAAATGCTGGAAAACAAAGGACAATGGCATCAGCAACAAAAATAAAACCAAGGAAAAAATATATAATGTCTGGCTACAGAGTCCCAGAGTGTGATGGAGTTCTGGAGGTCCGTCTCCCTGCTCAAGCAAAGTCTCCCAGCAGTCAGGTGCTCAGGGCCTTGTCCCTGAGTATCTCCAGTGATNAGGTGCTCAGGGCCTTGTCCAGATGGCTCCTAAGTATCTCCAGTGACGGAGGTACCACCACCTCTCTGGCATTTCCTCATGGACCTTTCTTGCACTGCTCTGAATGTAGCAGTTTCTACCCTTATCTGCTTAATATGGACTTTCATTATACAACACTGAATGTTCACAGAAGTTCATTATTTTTAAGAAACACAAGCAAGTCTTGCATTGAAATTCACCTCCTTATCAAGGTTATCTCCCTTCACCTGGCTGACACAATTCTGTCTTCATCCATGCTGGGATATAATTTTCTGTGCACACACTTCAGTGACACTATAACCATAGTGAGAGCCTACAAGAACAAGTAGATCCACACAACATTCATATAATTTAGGAAAAAGTGGGAAAGGGACTACAGATCTTTCTTCGTTAAGCAGAAGGTGCACAACAGTCATAAATAAAAAATACTTTAATATTTAGTAAGGACAGCTGAAGAGAAAAGAGCTTGTTCCTCTTTGCTTAAAGGCTGTCCCACAAGACAAATGAGAGCTGGCTTCAGAGCCTGGTGAGCAGTGGAGCCAGGATCAGGCCTGTCCTCCCAGCCCAGAAAAACAACACTGCCAGTTCATGAAAATAAACTTGTTTTAGCAGAGGATTTTTGGGTCACATCCAGTTCTCTGAAGTGAGTGGGTTGGTCCTATCATATTGTCCCACCCAGTTCTTGACTCCTTCATGTGCCTGGCAGCATTTGAAGTTAAAAATAAATTTTAAAAAACTCGAACAGTTTTTCAATTTCTTCCTCCAATAAAAAGCATGATAGGAATTCTAGATCAAAACCTGCACTTTGAACAGATGGTTTCAAAAAACATTTTGAATGGTGAGGTCAGGGACACAAATAGGCAACGGTTTTGTCAAAGGGAACCTTCTTTGTGCAAATCTGCTGCAGTGCTGGACAAAATGACAGCCCAAGAGTGCACAGAAAGGTCTTCACTGCTCAGAGAGTATCCTTAAATAAAAATTCTGAAGTGATTAAAACAGAGCCAATGCTGGCTGATGGTACTTCACGCATACAGACTTTCCTCAAGTGACTTCTGTACCATTTCTTTCCATATTCACTTGACACACAAAGTTCAGCATACACTTCTGAGCTGTTCCTACAGGAAAACTAGTTTTGCTTTTCCAAAAGGAGTGGTAAAGCCTCTAAACTTAGAGAGTTTGCCACACCAGGAAAACAAAAAACTTCAAAACAAGCTCCCACCGCATCACTTGGAAAGTTTCAATGAAAGAATTCAGAATTAGGTCCTGCTCCCACTGCCTGTGTGCCTCTCACTGTTCACCCACTGCAGTGCCAAGAGTGCCACCAGCCCGGTTCAGAGGCGCTCCAAAGAGCCCAGCCACTAGAATGCACTGCCTTGCCAACACCTTCAAGCATTCAAGGACAATTAAAAAAAATCCTTTTCAAGAATGCAGTGGAAAATGGCAAGTGAGGAGTGAACATGTAGAGGCAGCTCTACCTCGTGTGAAGTGCAGCAAACAGGTTTTGGATCCTGCGTGTTCCCATGGTACCCAGGGCCCGTGATCGGCCGCTCCTGCGCTGAGCGAGCGAGGCCTCGCACCCAGAGCTGAACGTTCTAGAGAAGGTGACGTTATCCACATCCTGTAAACAGCCCCTGTGAGCCTCACCAAACTGCAGACCCACAAGGAGCATCTTTCCCTGCTTTTACTTGCTCCCATACCTAAAGAGAGCTGGCTTTGCTTTGAGCTTGTGCAAGCCAAGAACCTCTCGTTACGTAGAAGGCTCACACAGCTCAGATTATCTGAGCCTTTGTTTCAGCAGGAGCTTCTCCAGTAACCCAAGGTGGTGCGTGCCCATACAGGCTGTGCTGCAGTCCATACGAGGTGCTCCTCTGCCTTTCTTGAGCTAAAGCTGAAGGAACAAGCCATTGCCGTGGCTCTCGCCCATGGCCTAAGAGAACAGTGCACGGCTCAAAGATGCAAACCAGCCCAAATCAACATTTTCTCCTTCTGGCTTCAGACTGAGCACAAGTGGGATGTGAGCAAACGCCACGCTTCCAGTGCTTCTGGAGCTGTCTGTGATCTGCAAGGAGCAGGCAAGCCCAGACCATGGATGGCAGGCAGCTGGCTGGCTGTGGCCTCGAGCACAGACACAGGAAGTGGGCAAGCACAAAACCACGTGTTTGTCTTAGAAACAACAGCTTGTGTGTGAGAGAGGCCAGGATTTCTTCTTCACCCACACGTTATCCAAAAGCTCAGGCTGGGCAGAACCCCTGGCCAGCCTCTGCCCAGGACAGGCAGCCCTGCACACCACGCATCACCCATCGCCTTCTTTCTGGCTCTGCTAAAATTCGGTGTGACATTAAAGCCTCTCCTGACTAGAGTGCCTGGCTGAACTGCATCAAAAAAGAAACTGAGTTGAAATCAGGGAAAAGAAGAAGAGACAAAAAAGACAGGGACAGCAGGATTTGGCAAGGAATATAGGTGGGAGAGCTTTTCACCAGCTCGGGAAACAGCACAAGACAAGACCAGAAGCTGTTCTACTGCAGACAACCCAAAACCTGAAGGGACAATCCCTCCAGTCACAAACCACAAGAGAAAGGAAAGCTCTCCATGTGGCACCTTGGCACTTGTAACCACATCCCTGAGCCCTGGGTGCCCACCTCGAATTACAGCCCATAGGTCTCAGCTGCGCTGCAGCGTGATCACACCCAGGTGTCAGTGACGGTCACACCCCCTGAGAGCTGCTGGAAATAACCCCGAGGTACCTACACCACCAGAGAACAAAACCTGTGACAACACCACAGGTTAATTGCTTTCCTAAGCTTTAGTGCTCTGCTTTCAAGGGTATCATCTGTTACAGCTGACTGACTCATGAAGACTTAACAACTTGAAGTGCTTAACAACTTGAAGACATTAGTGAAAACCATCAATTATATCTGACTTCAAATATCGTATAAGAACAATGAACACTTTTGTTTGCTTCAGTAAATGCTTTAACTTCAAGCTTTGCCAACAACAGGAAAAGTGTTAGAAATTAGAGATTAAATAAAATATTTACATTTTAAAATTATGCACAAATACTGAGAGTACTGCTAAGAGTGTTGACTACTACACATGATTGGAAGAAAAGAAGCAAAAGTAACATTTTACTTTTAATACTCACTCTTCCCCAGAATGATGATTATTGTGCTTAATGTGACCTTCTCCACAATATAAAAAATAACTTATTTCCATGGAAATTTCAGCAGGGGAAGATGCCACTTCAGTAACAGAGATGCCAAAAGGATGCCAAAGGACTGTGCCAGGCCATTCAAGCAGCCACTGAAGTCAGAGTCCTGTTTTCCCGTGACCGCTTCCTGTTCTCCACCAAGAGGGTGAAAGAAGACGGTTAGAGAATATCAAATAAAGTATTAACTTACACTAACATAGATGTATTTTGAGAGCTTCCACATACTAAAAGCATACAACTGGCTTGCAGCCACACCTGTCTGCCTGATTTTTTTTTTTTTCCAATTTAAGGAAGAGTTTAGGGGCAGAGGACAGGGCAAAGCTACAGCCACAGTGGCTGATCTTCTGCAGGGTGGTGGAAGAGACCCTCCAGAGCCACACTTAACGCCAGTTTGTGTTCCAAGGTAGTTCAGTCATTTGATTTCCCTTTCCCACTCGGATGCCAAGGCATGGCGTGCCATGGTGGAGAGGGAACTGAGTTTAACCTGGTGGAATCTCCTGTTCAGCAGAGAGGAGAGCGTGTTCAGGGCAGCCCCACTCACCCTCCTGATGGCACACAGGGCACCCACAAAACTACAAATCAAAAAGACTCCCTGAAGTGACTCACTTTAAATCATAAATGAGGAGTAAGGGGACAACTTTCAGAAGGAGGTGAGTACACATGATACCAGAAAGGGAAAGAAAGTGTCTGAGGTAAAAAGAGGAAATACATTCGTGGGGGTAGAAGATATAAACAGTAGGATGACATAAATAATAGAAAAGGGGAAAGAGAGAAATAGTAAGTAAAAACCAGATCAGCCTTTAATGTAAATCATGAAATCTGGGAGCTTGACTGGTATTCTGTGTCTTTGAAGTCAAATTTTGTGGTAAGAAAATTGATTATGACAACTTCAGAACAGGAACAAAATCTTTAAAATATGGCCTAGAGCTTGTCCAAGCTAAAAAACTATCAGAGCTGCATGTAAAGCTTTCTTCCTATGGTATCCTACTCATACTGCATAATATAGTATTCAAATATGAAATAAAATAGGAACTAGGTCCTTATAAACCATTACACGGATACACTGGTGATTTGTGCAAATCCAACAAGCTGCAAAATGCCAACTCTACTGCTATAACCATATTAAAAGAAAGGTGTAATTATAATGCACTTTGCCACTACATCCTCCTCATGTTCCATGTGCTCTTGTCAGTGATAACACTAAGGAAAAAAAAAGAGGTCTATAAGATAAACCTCTGAGCATCCTCCTTAAAGGAGGCTAAACACTGTACCAGCTCTTCACAGAAACGCTTTTGCTCAGAAAATTGTAACTGCTAAAAAGAAAAAAGTGCTGGATTTTTGCTTAACAAAAAAGCAGATTTTTAAGCATACAACTCCACTTTGGAGGAAACCTCCACCCTCTGTGCTGCCTGTACTGTTACGGTTCCAGTCATCCTCAGCAAATTAGAGCTTTAAATTTTACAAGTACATGGATGCACAGTAATGTGTCACTGCTTTATTGCATGTCTGCTTCGGGTCTTGCTCCACATTTATCTTTAAAAGAGGACTTTGCAGCTCATACTCAGCTGTCACTCTCAGGGGAAGGGCTGGTGGTGAGCAGGACACGCACAGCCCCTGGACCACGGCACGGAGCTGGGGATGTTCTGCGTGGGGGCACTGGTTACCAGTAACCCCCAGCACACACTGACATGCGTCCTTAGCCTACCCCAGGGATGCCAAGAGCTGGGCTACTTAGCAGCTGACACCCAGGGCGCCGTAAATCAGGACAAGCACTGAGCTCTCCCCGAGCAGGCTGTGCGGGATTGACCCTGCCCTTGTCGCAGCGCACAGCTGCCAGCGCATCGCCCGCTGTGCAAAGACCACAAAGGAGGAGTTGCTGACAGGTACCAGCCCTCAGCCAGCCAAAGCACACCTACCAGCACCTGCTCCTTGTCCCGAGACACCTGGACAAAGCACCTCTGGAGCAGGCCAGCTCGGGCCCTGCTGCTGGTGCGGCTCCACCGTACGGCCCGAGCCCCCCAGCTGCCCCCACACACCTCCCTCAGCTGCCCACACAAACCCCCCAGCTCATCCCCCTGCACAGAACACAAGCAGCAGGAAAGGATTTTCCAACCAAAACCCCTTTTCACAGCATCATACTAAGAAGGGCACACAAAGCCCGGGCTATTCTGCAGCCAGGTCTACCTTGAAATTTCACCTCCTGCACAGGCAGTTTAGAATGGAGTAAAACAAGAAAGCCTCCTAAAATACCACATAAACATGAGTGTGGCAGAAACTGCAAGAGAAACATTTGAGATTCTGCCACAGAAAACCAAACATACAGAAGGCAGCAACAATATTTAAGAAATTAACAGGGCCACTCCCACTACAAAAAAAAAAAAAAGCAGACACCAAAACAACCAGAAACTAGAAAGCACAGAGTGCAGAGTCAGATAAAGAGAAGTTGGAGATTATTTATTTCTACAGTTCCCATCATAGAGAACATTGAAAAATACTTTTCCGTTGGCCTTCTATGTTATTGCTCAAAAGTACATAGCCCTCAAATGCAAGTCTGAGCTGCGAGCACACAATCTCGCAGCATCAAAGAGGGCAAGACAATAATCCCCCAAGTCGGAGGCCCCTGGGAGCAGCCAAAGTGCTCAGTGCCCGGCTCAGCCCCGGCAGGCTCCAGCTGCCCGATCCACCCGGCCACAACCCCAGCCCCAGCTGCAGCCCCAGCTCCCACCCCGCTGTGGGCAGCACAGTGAGAGGAGCACGGACCCACTGGCAAAGCCAGGCCAGGACCCTCCTCCCATCAGCCTCTTCCTCTCACCTGGCCAGAACACGAGCCCAGGCTCCCCACTCCCCCCCTGCCAGCTGCCAACACCTGCGGGAATGCTCCCACACGCTGAAACATCCCCGAGGAACATCACCCTTACCTGGACAGGTTGGGTTAGTTTGATCTTCCACTCCAGATAACACCACCAGTGCCTGACCATAAGGATGGGTTAAGTGCTTCTCAGCAGTGAAATCAAGAGTTTCTTTTAAAAAGTCACCATGAATCAAACATTACCTTTCACTCAATCTCATAGCTGTGATTTGAAGAGGGTGCCTTGAATTGCAACATGTTTGTCTTAATGCTTATTTAGAAATCAAAACGGAACTAATACATTTCCCATCCTACCACATTTGAAACGTTCCACAAAATACAAATAATTATTCATGGGGGAAAAAACAAAATGAAAGCCAAAAAACCTCTTACAGTTATCAGCCAATACCAGCTAAATACACAGATGTCCAATACCAAAACAAACCTACACCCACTGCTTCAGAATCAGAAAATTAAGATCAGACACGATAAAGAGACACTACACTGTGATCACCACCCATCAGAAGGGCAGGCTGTTTTCAAAAGTTATTATGGGAACTATTTCAAATTCAATTGACAGAGTTCAGCTTTTAACAGAAGTAAAGAATACTTCAAGTTCATACTCAGAATTAAAGAATAAGTTTATTTATAATAATGCAACAAACAGGACTTAAAAAGGAAATCCCATCCCTACCCTCTTTGTGTACCGTATGAAAAAGGGACACATTCACCCAAATGTGGATAGGTGAAGACCACCTTGGAATGTCAAAGGTTATGGCCCTACCATGGCACTGTCACAAGAAGGCCACTGTTCTGTAAAGCTGAAGAAAACAGGGGCACAGGTAGGGCAGTAGTGCTGTTAGTCATTCAAAATCTTGGGTATCAGCATCATACAGCAACTCCCGGGCACACTTCTCCCCTCCTCTTTTAAGCTAATAAAATAACATGTTCTGGTTAACTTTTACCTACCTTGTCATCACTGCATGTCTATTCTGACTAAACCTGTCCTGAGAATTTAAGAACTACAAACATCCAGTGTATGAAGATGGAAGGGTTTTGGAAGCCCCGACCTGGTTTAGGCTCACACATTGCAATTTCAAAAATAACTGGAACAAATTAACCATTTTCCAACCCAGGGAGAAATGTCGGAACCTGTACGGCTAAGTCTGCTGGGCATACTGGAAATGCTTTCCCTAAAGATCTACATGGAGGCACTTAACCCTCACGGATTGTTAAAGTCACCTTAAACTGACACTGAGTAAGAAATGATTTTCAGGTGTGAGCACCAAGGTGGCTTCAGTGTTTGTGCCTGCACCCAGACAAACACACAGCAACAAGAGTTCTGGGACAGCCACGAGAACTGAACTGCAAGGATCTCCACCTGCCCCCCTGCAGCAGCAGCAGCCACAGCTCCTGGGCTGCACTGGCCAGGAGACCCGAGGTGAGGGCAGCCTTCCCCACACAGCCTCCCCTGCCCTGCTGCTCACACCCCACTCCAGGTGTCTGCCACAGGGACAAACAAGCACCACCCGGCCGTTTAAAACCAGCTGAACACAATGAAGGGGATACAGCAGAGTGGATAAAAACCTCAGGACATTAATTAAACATCTGTACAGCAAAAGCAGTGCAGTGCCAGGCAGATGGATTCTGTGCCCGCCACAGCACTCGGCTCATTGCAAGGCACACGTGAAATTCTGTCAGTGCAGACAGAGGAAGCAAAGGAAGCAAGGAATTAGGGAGGGAGGGAGAGAAAGAGGGAGAGGATGGGATCACAGGTTTGGGTTGGGAGGGACTTTTAGGGATCATCTAGTTGAATTCCCCTGCCATAGGCAGGGTCATCAGAGGAGGGGGAAAAGAGAAGGAGTGACTCATGAGTAGCCTGAACTCCATCTTTTGTTACTGTGTATACTGTGATAAAACCAGGAAGTGATTCTATAGAAAGAAAAGCATTAAATGCTTAAGTAAACACAAAGGTACCAAAAATCACACACATTCATATTCATGAGATGCACATGTTCATGTAACTTGGAAGAATATTTGAAGATCTAATACTCCATTAACATTTTTAATGAAGCAGCAAAACTACTGGAGGAATGAAATAAACCCAGCTCAGTCCCTCTTCACTTTTCCATGTTTATTCATGAGCTCCCAGGTCACCACTGACACAGGTAATTAGTGGAAGGGGATGGCTGGCAGGAGCAAACCCATGTGTTATCATAACCTGTTTCTGGCAAGCAGAGAGCAAAAAAAGCAATTTTCCCCTCTCTGCACAAGTACAGGCGAGTCAGCAACACCAGTGATCTAGGAAACACTGTCCCACCCAAGCAAACCTGCCTACCGAGGCTATTCTAAGCTATAAGACGCTGGTCTCAAGAGCATTTGCACACACAAGCACACAGCGCTCCCACAAAGCACACCTGAAGTGCAGATCATGCTGCTGCCACACAGCCCTGCTCGGGCTGCTGGGAACACTGGGAACACTGGGACACGGGCAGGGCATGGCAGAGCCGTCATGGGGGCTTGCTGCTGAGCGGGGCAGGAGTCCCACCCTGCAGGGCCCCCTGCCCAGGGCCAGCCTGCCCACAGCAGCCTCCTACAGGGACACCTGCCCTGGAGCAGATGGGATCCCAGCACAGCAGCCAGCAGGAGTGTGTGAGGGTGGGATACCTGGTCCTGGCCATCCCACCTGCCCAGCACTCCCACCTTGTGACAGCACACACCGTTACACTACCTCGAGGTCAGGCAACATCTGACTAGGAGTGCAGAGTTTAATTAACATACGAATTACCCACTGAAATCAGAAACAGAACACAGGAGTTAAAGGAATGGGTTTTCCAGCCCAGCTCTGGCGCAGTCCATCAAAGCAAGTCCTTGTTCAGGACTGAAATCATTCCAGGTCATATTCCTCGACTGCACGGCAAGGGCTCAGCAAGCAGAAGCAGCCACTGACAGCTCCCACACACAACTCAAGAGCCAAATCCCCAAACCCAGTTAATGTCACCTTTCCTGCACCCAAACTGCACTAATGTAACTCCAGAAGCCCAGCCAGGCGGCCACCAGTCCCAACTCCAACAGCCACACACCACAGATGTTCAGAGCAGTCTTTCCATTTCCCACCCTGCAGTGGAACTGATCCAAACAAGCCCGGTTTTGTTGCTGTAGGGAAGTAAGCATTTCATGGCAGGGCAGTTGCTGGCTAGAACTGAAGTGTGCTCCCTCTGGTACAGCAAACGCTGCACACTGAGAACACCACAGGAACGCCCGGAGCCGCGAGTACCAACCAGGAACAACCAGGAAATGGCTGGGTCTGACAGCCAGGGATTCCTGCAGGGACGGTGCTCTGAAGAGCCTGCTCTTATCAGGGCACAAGAGCACTTGCAGTCACAGGGTTCACATGGATGGCACACTCGGTGGCACAGAGGTGTCACCCCCTTGGCTCCAGCCATGGAGCACGAAAAAGGCAGAGACCACCTGCTGAAACCCCACTGAACACACGGGCGTCACTCACACATGGATGCTGTGTGTGCCCGAGGCCACAGCCATGACAACTACTATGAAATGAGTATTTTCACAGAGTTCATTTAATACGAAGTGGCACGTTTAAGCTTAAAACTAACTGTGGTGATAACTGTAAAAGTATACTTAACTTGAAGAAAAGGTGAACTGCATCCTTTGACTACAGCTGTTACAGTCAAAGTGTGAACTTCAGAACAGCCTTTAAAGTGATAAAAAAGCAAAGCAGACTTTGAAGACCAGACAAAAAAACCCTGGGTTACTGAATTTTGGGGCTCTGTGCATCAGGCTTAAAGCAAAGCCCGTCCTAAGACACAGCAAGAACAACACATAGCACAAGCCTGGACCCAATTCCCTGCCAGATGTGCATTACTTTATAACTAGGAAACCCCTGGACATGCTCCCCTCGCGCTGTGGGACGTGTCTGCATTGCTCGGGCCCAGGGGGACTTGGCTGCTGGGTTCAGCGGCTCTCGGGGGGCAGTCTCCGGGGTGCGGGAGCCCAGCGACAGTCATCGACATCTGCCTTCATTCACGCACGGATCCGAGCGTTCCTCCCTTTGCTCGCCTGTGCCAGCTGCGGCTCTCGCCTTATTTGCAGCGATGAGAAACCTTCCCGAGGTTTGCCCCAACACACTACGCCGAACAGAAATTACGCTGCATTTTCGTGTCACACCGTGCCCGGGAGCCGAGGAGGAGCGCCCGGAGGTGGGCAGGGCACTTCGGGGGGCTCTGCCGCTCCCCAGAGGAGCCCCCGGGCGCTGCGGGCGGTGTCACACGGCGACCACCTCGGGGGCAGGGACAGGGCGCCGGCGCCCCCCGCTCCAGGCGCTGGCACGGCTGTGCCGCCGCCCCGCACCCCAGCCCTCGCTCCGGGCTCCGGCAGCGCCGTCCCACCCCCG
>VYXC01007438.1:411225-474612 GCA_013397175.1 Platysteira castanea | reverse complement strand
GGCGCTGCCTCCCGCGGGGACCGGCTCCCCAGGGCAGCCGGGGGTGTCCCCGCGGGGCGCCCCGTGGGGATGGCGGCCGGCGGTCCCGGCGGTGCCACGGCCGGAGCGGGGCTCGGGGGAAGCGGTACCGGCTCCGGGAAGGGCCCGGCGCAGCATCGCGACAGGGCTCTGTCGCGAGGGGCCGGCGAGGTGGTTGGCCAGGCTGGACGAGCAGCCCGGCGCTCGGCCCGGGAGCGAACGGCCCCGCGGAGCGGGGGGCTCTGGGGGTCCGTGCAGAGCCCGTGGGTGCCCCAGAGGCTTCCGCAGCTCACGGCAACCCCTGCTGCGGAAGGAACCTGCTCGGTAACTTTGCTAAAGAAACCTGAGAAATGACAGATAAGGCATTACTGGTTTGCGTGAAACATCCCCTGTGACGGTCCGTGTCTCACGGCTGATCAGAGCAAGGGACACAACGCGCGGAAGCCCCGTGCCCGAGCTGGCTGGGGGTCAGAGCTGGGGGACGCTGAGCTGATGGGTCAGTCCTCTCAAGTCTCCTCCGTGGCAAACTTTGTCAGGCAGGGATGCAGCTGGAATGGCAAAAGCTCTGCCATATCCTGAGCGCCGGCCTTCCTTGTCAGAAGGTACAAATTAAATGTACAATTAAATAAAAAAGATACTGAAATTCTGGAATTCTGCCTCATCCATGGGTTACTTGCTGATGTCCAGTAATCTGCGGCACACAGATATACGCAATGCAGAGACACGGAACAGTGCTGGACTTCTCTGGAAAGTCTTTTCTAAGGTTTTGTGCAGCTCCTGAGACAACTGTTGCATGAAGGTGCACTGCAGATACGATGATCTTACATGGATGCAGCCATCAGGGCTGTCAAAAGTGAGCTGATCCAATACACCATCCTGGTGTACCTTGATATATTCACACCCAGGGAAAAAGAAAATAAAATGGGGAAGGAACTTTTGCTGCTGCTGTGTTTTTGGCACAGTCTCACAGCTTTCGGCCAGCAGCGATTACATCAAAACCAGGGTATGCTGGAGGGAGCCGTGTCAGATTACACCCAGCTGGAAAGGGATCCCAAGCCATATGGCATCCAGGTGAAAAGTTTGGCAGTGCTCAGGAACAGGAAACTAGAATGTAAAGACCCCAGCGAGCAGTCGCCACTGCGATGTGGAGGGACTCTGCCAAGTGCTTTAGTGGAGCAAGTTCTGCAGTGTGAGAGTATCGCAGCTGCACACAAGTAGAGCAGTGTCCGAGCAATGCCTGGGCTGACGGCTGTGAATCCCACACCTTCTGCCCAGAAAGGAGTGGGTAAAAGCTTAGAAAACAGGAACATAAAGTATCACAGCATATATAAAGTGTTCTCAAATGAGTTCCCAAGAGCCTGCTTTACCCAGTGAGGGATTATCATGGAAGCTGTTTCCAAAGGCAGGGGAACGCTGAACACCGAGTGAGGTGCGACGGTACCTGGGAGCAGTGGCTGTGTGTGGGGAAGCACAGGCCACGCAGAACATCCCACACCCCCACAGAGAAGTGAAGGGGACAGGACCAGCCCAGACGTGCAGCTGGGGCAGCTCCAGCAGTGACCCATGGCAGGAATGATTGAAGCTGGATTCTGGGTGCTCCAGGAGCCAGCACAGACGTGATGGAAGATGGAGGGGAGGGGTAGAGGGGACATGAGCTGGTTTGCAAGGCAAATTGAGCAGTGCTGATACTTTGGTACTTGCTAAATTTGGATGAACAAGATCTGTACCTGCACTATGTGGGAAAAAAATAATTGGGGAAATCCGTTTGAATATAAAAGTTTGCCCGTGGCAATGAGGAAACGAGCAGTTAGTAAAAGTGCTCATGAAAGGTGAGGGCTGAGTTACGTGTCCTGACGTGAATGTTAAACCTCAGTGGGTGCTGTAGAGCTGACGCTTTCCTCCCCACACTGCAATGGATAACTCTCAGGAGGGGATGGTGCAGTGTCATGGTGGGGAGATAGGAACAAGTATGAAACTGCCACTTCTCACCTGTTGGGTGGGCAGGAGCTGTGGCTGCCTCCAGCTGCGTCCGCACCAGCTCCAGCATTCCCAGCATGACCCTGGACTGAGTCCCACGGGCTCAAGGGTCAGATGCAGGTCAGATATTTCTCTTCCTCCCCACACAGAGCTGGAAGGCTGGTGGGAGCCGCTCGGTGTGTTACTGTGGGGAAAACACCACTACTGGCTAAGGTTGCCTCATGTTTCCTGCCACAGGTCCTCGTTTTCCAGTACTTAAAACCCAGATAGTGTAGTCTGAGTATTTCCAGTCTTGGTGCCTGCCTTGAATGCTAAGGTTGAGCAAGAGAGCTCAAGAATCAGGTTAGTTTTCACTAAGTAGCTTTGCAACAATGGGGGGAAAATGGTCTCGAGGCTGAATTTTTCAAATCACCCTGAGGGTCAGGTAAGTGCTCAACACCACCCTCTCCATGGATTTTTATTGCACAGCTTGGAAAACAGTGTCACCGCTTGTGAAGGTGCCACAGAAGGTTGGTTTGACCAAGTTGCAGTATTTTCACTGCTTTTCCTACTGAAATAAAACAGGCGTGTGGCAGTGCCAGGCCAGCACTTGGAGCTGCAGCTCCCTGTCCCTTGCGAAGGGATGGTGGAGGGAGTGCTCACAGGCCAGTTATGTAATCCCTCTATAATCATGTGTGACTTACTTCCATCATTGTCTTTATGGCTTTACTAATTGACTTCTGCTTTTATTAGAAACTTTTCTATAATCATTACAAATGCCACTTCTTTTATTAAAAATTCTTTTAAAATGCTGCCATTTGATCAGGTCTGTGACACAGATGAGAAGATTCCTTGTATTTCCTGGAGTGGATGTCCCTTACCCCAACAAGCATGGAATCCGGTGGCGGTCCATGCCATGCACTGAAAACACTGCTTTAAAACAAATAAATAAAATATAGCTACTGAATTTGTTATTCAAAAAAATTTTCCAGGTGCACCACAGTGTTTCCCACCGTGCCTGAAGCTGTCTGGATGTTGCTGTTCTGTGTTTGCAGGGTGATTTACAGGAGGGACAATGTACACTTTGAGGGTGGTGAGGCACTGGATGAGGTTGTCCAAAGAAGTTACAGCTGCCCCATCCCTGGAAATGCTCAAGGCCAGGTTGGGTGGAACACTGAACAACCTGGTCTGGTGAATGTGCCCCTGCCCATGGCAGGGGGGTGGTCCCGTCTGACCATTCTGGGATTCTGTGACTTTTGCAGTGAGTAGGATGTGATTTACTTTATGCTGAGCATACAGGAGTAAATCAGGGCAGAAAGGACATCACCACTCGTGTCTTCAGAGAGGCTCTGTTTCTTCCAGCTGCTCAAGGCTACAGAAGTGAGATGCTGCTGCTGCTGTTCTCTGGCAGGGGCAGCACAGTGGATCCCTCGTGCAGCTCCTGCAGCGAGGTGAGGCCGGGGGAGCAGCACTGGTTCCACTGCAAACAACATCAGGACAGAGGGGGAAAGGGCAAATGGTGACGTCTGCACCTGCACTGCCCTGGGCAGCTGCGTCACTGTTTGCCACCATGCAGTGACAAAGTCCACAGCTAAAGGGATCCTAAAGAATAGGACTGGTACACGTGGGAATAAAACTGAGGACTCACAAATCCCCTCCTGTAACAGCTGCACTGCTCCTGCAGCACCTCCGCAGTATCTCAGGAGCCCAGTTTGCTGTGTAAAGCATCACTGAGCACTCTGTGAGAACCAGAACATAATCCCCAGGAAGGGGGTGCCTGGACAGCCCATGACCATCTGCATATTAATGTGAGAGGCAGACCCAGACACCCAGCAATAACCCAGGGGCTCTCAGCGAGGCATTGCTGGCATCAGCTCAATGGGGTGGCTTCTTTTAGCAGCACAGAGCTCGATAAAGGGCCTGTGTCCAAAGTCTCTTGAGAATAAGAAAAGTTCATGCTGATAATAATCATCTTCAATTATGTCAGCTGTATTTTATAGAATAACAGAATCACTGAGGCTGAAAAAGACCTCCAAGACCATCGAGTCCAGCCTGTGCCCAGTCCCCACCTTCTCACCCAGCCCAGAGCACTGAGTGTCATGTCCAGACCTTCCCTGGACATCTCCAGAAATGGGAACTCCAAACCTCCGTGGGCAGCCCCTGCCAAGGCCTGACCATCCTTTCCGTAAAGATTTGATGCACAACAGTTAATATCACCTTCCCCATTCTTTCCTTCTGAGTGTTTTGGGATAACACCGCCGTGTCCCCTCGTACCTGGGTGTGTGTGGTGTTTACACAGTAACCATGACACACATTAGTCACTCTCAAGTCCAGGCAGTTGCAGAGAAATTGCCAAAAGCCCATTGCTGGTCAGGGATGGGGATGGTTCTCCTTGTACCACACAATTGCTCATTTACAATGGAGCTGCATCCCCTGTGACTGTGAGGCATTTCCTGCTGCCCAGCTGGGGCGTGCCGTGGCTGCTGTCACCGGACACGGGCCCTCCAAGGCACGGGGATGCTCTGGAGACTTCGCAAGCAGCTAATGAGAGTGAGGGGGATGAGGTGAACAAGTGATTTTTCATCCTTTAAAACGTATTTCCAGCCAAGCAGCCACTGTGTGAGCACTGGGAGGTTACTGGCACAGTGGTTTGCCCACGGTGGAATCTGGAGCCAAGCTGAGGGTCACGGGCAGTGATGTCTGTGCTTGCATTTCCCGGAGCCTCACGTAAGGCCCCTGAGACTGCTGACTAGCCATGGCATTCCGTAGGGCTTAGCTCTGCCTTTATACTGCTGGGTTTCCTTTCAGGCACCCCACAGGTGTTCTCACAGCAGTCTCAGGGCTGTCATCACTTTCTGTGGGTCCTTAATCTCTGGCTGCCTTTGTAGTGTTGTCACACACATTTCCAAATGAAACTTACTGGAATTCCTCAAACAGCTGAGGCAAAATGAAACCTACACGTGTTTAAGATGGTTCTTTCAGTGTTTAGTGTTGTCACACACATTTTCAAATGAAACTTACCAGAATTCCTCTAACAGTCGAGGCAAAACAAAACCAACACGTGTTTAAGATGGTTCTTTAAGTGCTTGTCACTCACCAAATAAAGATTAATAGAGAGTTTTGACCTTTTAAACTCAGCCAAATGAGGTATTATTGTAGAAGCCATGCAAGAGCCCTACCCCCAAACTGTTTGCTGCTCCTGTTTTTAAGCATTTTGCTGAATAGAAGATTTTTTTGTACATTCTTCCAGTTTTTTGTGTTTCTCATATTTATTCTCTTCTCACAGTTCTTTCCCTTGCGAGGATTTAGCCCCAGATAGATCCGTCTGGCATGCTAAATGCTATCAAAATATTTACTTTTTACAGCTCATAAAGAGTCACACCTTGCAAACACTTCTCGAGAAATCCTAAAGCATTGTATAGACTTTGTGTTTGGGGTGTTTCATATATAAATGAGGAGCAGCTGCTCCTGGAGGAGGGCACAGGGACTGCTCATCACGAGGCCAATACCCTTTAGGAGCAGTGCCAGGTAGGAGGACAGTGCCTGGGAAATCACACGTGCCATTCCCAGCACTGCTCGCCCTTGGGGAAAGGAAGCCACACTCCAAGCAGCAGCAATTGGGAAAGGTTGGGCCTGGAGTGTTGGAAAGATGCAGCACCGTTTATTTGTTCAATAGAAATATGGATTGAGTAGCAATTTATTCTGATACAACAATAAATGTGGTGCTGCCATGGTGGGTTTCAGTTCCCCTGAGTGCTCCAAGCTCAGCTTTCCTACTGGGGCAGCAGAGACAGCAGTGTGTGTGGGGAGTGTCACCAGGGGCTGTCGGGGTGGCAGTGTCATCGCATGGGGGCTTTGTGTCAGCACAGAGAGCATTCGTGTTCGACCCTGCAATGCTCTTCTGACTCCCCTGGGTTTGCTTCAGGTGTTCCCAGTCTGACCCCGCTCAGCCTCCAGAAAGCTCACGAGGTCACTGATGTTCGGGGCGAAGCAATGTGCGCCCAGGCTGAGCAGCCTCTGTCCATCTGTCCATCTGTCCTTGCCACTGACAGAGCCACGGGTGCAGGGCTGGGCACGGACTCTGTGCTGTGACTGCGGCATCTCGGCTGCCAGACGTGCAGCCTTGGCACGAGCAGGAAAACCTTTGGCTTTTCCCTGTCCTGCTCTCTAAGGCAGTGTGTGAAGCTGGGGTTCTGTCCCCCAGATCATTTACTGATACAAAAGTGAAAAAGTACCTAAAAACCGTTGTCGTTGTAGTAAAAGAGTAAGGACACACGGCTTTCAAAGCCAAACACCTTCTCCTTGCTCCCACCTGGCCATTTCCTGGCAGAGCAACAGGGCAGCTCTGACCCTCATTTTCTGCTGAGAGTATTCAAAACTTATTACAACTGGATTTGGGCCTCTGCCGGCTGGGGATGAACTGTCTCTGTTTCCTCTTGGCTAAAGTTAAGTCTCTGTTGCAAAAAGTTGTATGTACAGAAAGGTGTGAAATGGAAAATTTTATAAATATATGGAACAGGTTAGAGAAAGCAGGATATCTAAACAGCAAACCACTGGCCATTCTTCTGCATAACAATCTCCCAGAGCCCAGTAACAACCAGTGAGACAATGTGTGAACTACCTTTCCTCCAGCTCTTGTAAAGTGAGAAACGAGTGTAAAAAGAAAAGTTGAGGACTTTCAGCTGATTCTACCAGAAAGCAGACAAAGAGGGACTTTAGGGGCTGTTAAGAAATGCCCAGTTCTGCTCTGTGGTATCAATCCCTCACTTTCGTATAAAACAGCAAGAAAAAACACCAAGACCACAGTGTCACGGTATTAGTGTGAAAAAAAGTCACAGGAGAAAGCAGAACTTGTTGAGCATGAGTATATTCACACGGCAGGTATCACAATACTTATATACTAGTTTTTGAAAAGATGGATTTATTATATTGCCCCTTTATACCTGGTAAAACCTAAAAACAAAGAAAAAACCCAGAGAACCATGGCCTGTGAGATGCATAGTGGCACACTAAGGGAATTAAGGATTTACGCTGAGCAATTTCCTCATGAAAATATTTAAAACCCTCTCCCCAGAAGGCCACTGATTTTCGTTATAAGAAGAATTAGCCCTCCTCTGGCCATTTTAAATTGCTAAATTGTTTTTGGACGTCTGTGGAGGACCCTGAGGCATCTTGGTGCACAGCTCTCAGCAGGGCTGGCGGCTTTGCGGCCCCGCTGTGCTCTGAACAGGGGCGGCCGGGCTGGGAGCTGCTGGGGACGGTGCCACAGAGGGGTCCCACTGCCCTGGGGGCTCTGGCCGGTCCCACGAGCAGGGACGTGGGGACTGGACTCCTGCAGGTGTTGCACCGGGGCACCAGGACATGGTTTGGGGCTGCTGGTGGCAGCCGCAGCTGGGGAGGGATCTGTGGGGCTGCCCCGGCCCTTCCCAAGGCTTTCACAAAGTAATGACAAGGAAATTCCCAGTCTCGTAAGCAAATCATTCACACATGGAAGCAACTAATTTATAATTTAAGACACTTAATGTTTCTCAGAATTTGGCTTCTTTCAAACGAGAGCTATGATGTAATTTGGGTGTCTGTCCGTGTGATTAGGCCAAACCTGCTGTCTCCATAGGGCTCCTAACCCAGCATAATGACTCCAGTTCCTTTCCTGCACCTAAATTTTTCCAGAAATTTGATTTTACTCAAATCTATAAGTTCACCTCAGGCACTGTGTGGTAAAGCACCATGGTGGGACACTGAGGTAAAGCCACGGTGGCAGGCAGTGAGTCCTCCGAGTGTCCGGACACCGGCTGGAGGCAGGCCAGGCCCTGGGGTGCGCCTCCCCACAGCTCCCGGCAGAATCCAGGACTCCAGGCCTCTTACAGCAATCCGGGAGTCCAGGATTCTAACAACCATCCAGGAGTCCAGGCCTCTTACAACCATCCAGGACTCCAGGCCTCTTACAACAATCCAGGAGTCCAGGCCTCTTACAGCAATCCAAGAGTCCAGGCCTCTTACAACCATCCAGGAGCCCAGGCCTCTTACAACAATCCAAGAGTCCAGGCCTCTTACAACCATCCAGGAGTCCAGGCCTCTTACAGCAATCCAGGACTCCAGGCCTCTTACAACCATCCAGGACTCCACGCCTTGTTGCCCTGGAATTCTGTAAGCCTTCTGTTTTAACCTTGGAGTCAGATTCTTTTCACACAGTTTTATGTAAATAGTAGCCGATGTTTACTTAACGGTGTTTTCTGTTTTTCATTCCTTTTGTGATATTACCACTTTGATGAGGACCTTTCTTCTCCAGTGAGATGGAGAAGGAAGTGACATGCTCTCCAATCCCTTGTGGAGTTGGGATGTGTATAAGAATAAGATAATGTCAATAAATCGATGTCATATCCTCCTTTCTGCTGAACCTGGCAGGTGTTAGAGCGTCTTTATTGTGTCTCCCCGGACACAACGCCTCTTACAGCAATCCAGGCGTCCAGGCCTCTTACAACCATCCAGGAGTCCACGTCTCTTACAACAATCCAGGAGCCCAGGCCTCTTGCAATAGTGGGTTGGCAAAGCGGGAGCTATTCCTCATGAAGCCGATCTTCTTCCCTCCGTGAACTACCCACATACAAAATATATAAAAATATAAATATCTCGGTGTAGTTAAGCGTGGGGAATCCCATAAATTTGGTCTATACCCTGTAGGTTGCACAGCCACAGGCACTTTCACCCTTTTTACCCTGCCCTGAGGCTGGGATGGAGAAGGCCTAGAGGAACAGAACTTTTAAACTAAATTACACAAGGAGTAACAGTGTCAATATCATTGCTGCAGAAAGGCTATTACCTAATCACCTAACATTAAAGAAATAGATTAACATTGTGTCTGTTCTCCCAGGACAATAGATATTTTTGTGGGATATGGCATTATAATAAAAATTCCCCAGACTTCTACTTAATCTAGAAAACTCATTAAATAGATTCAATACACTATGGAATTCTATATAGAAATATTATTGTTAAATGTGTACCATATTTCTCTGCCTTCTTTGCCTAATCATTTTCATCTCCTAGCATATTTTTCAGTGTGAAGGAGATAGAAAGAAGACTCAGAGCTGAGGCAGGCTTTAAAGACCAACAACCTGTGTGCTTTCATAAAATCATAGAATCACAGAATGGTTTGAGCTGGAAGGGACCCTGAAGCTCATCTCATTCCAACCTCCTGCCATGGGCAGGGACACCTTCCACTGGGCCAGGTTGCTCCAAGCCCTGTCCAACCTGGCCTTTACTATGAGGGAAGATGGAAGGAAACAGGTCATAATCTGTAAATTATTTTATCATAAAAGATGAGCTCAGCATGAACAGAAAATCAGGACTAAACCATAACCTGGTGAGGTTTCGGATCCTCAGCCAAAGTTGAGTTACAAAAGGCATACACTTCACCTGAGCTACAGCAACACAACTTTCCTGAGCCCAGAGCAATCAGCCTGTGGGAAATTTTACCTGGAGATGAGTTCTATGGCGTGTCTGACCAGGGTGCAGGAGCATGGCCCGTCCACTCCACCACAGTCATTGGGGAGCCTCTGTGAAACCAGGCCCTCTGTGCTCCTTGCAAGGCCCTCCACTGCCCAGCAGCAGATCAGCAGATGTGCAGGGAAGGTCCTGATCAGTAGCTTTGCTCATCTGGAAAATAGATAGTAACCTGTAAAGCTTTAACTTAAGAGCAGAAAGCAGAGCTATGAGGACCAGCTTGAGACTCTTGCAGAAATTCCTGCAAGATCTGAGGCTCATCATGAATCTCAGTGTTTTTGCAGTAGGTGCAGTTCTAAAGCCAAGCCTTGCTCACTTGGGTACTGTCATATCCCACATGGGTGCTTAAATACTGCACACTGGAGGAAAATGCCTCATAGCACGTGTGATTTCTGCACCAGAAAGCAGTCAATCCCTCATGAACTGCAGTAAAGCACCAGCAGGGAGCCAGTCCCAAAATGGTTGTAGCCATACAGGGGCAACTCTTGAAATGATGCTCTGATTCCACTGGTGTTAAAACCACTGATGGAAACTTCCTTTTCAGCAGCCGAGCTTAAGGTGCTGGGGGATTCAGCTAAACAGAGGTGTGTGTGTATCAGGAATGTTTTTGGGCTATATTTCAAAGCATTGGGATCACTGAAATACCCTGAGTGTAGTGAGTTCAGGATGTGGGGGTTTTTGGGGTTGAACCCAGGGAGAGCTTTTCTGGAGGAAAATAACATTGTCCTGCAAGGCAGAATCCTTGTTTTCAAGCAACATATGGAAGCAATAGCTTCAAAAATGCATTAGAATAAACTCTCCTGCTGCAGATAAACAACAGGGCACTGTATGGAGTGGTTGCATGGCTCTGTCGCTCACTTGGACACCACTTGTGTTTAAAAATAAGCTGTTTGGTTTCTGTACCACTAGTGAAAGTAGAGAACATTCTTGTTTCAGAGGAAATGGCTTCCCATGCAGAGCAGGGAGGGAGGCAGGGAGGGCAAGCAGCCAGAGGGGAGGAAGAGGGAGTTGAAGGCTGAGGCTCCTCCTTCCCAACTGAGTAATGGAAAAACGATGTAAGAATTCCAGCATCTGAATAAATATGTGCCCTATGACCTTAATCCCCTAGGAACCGAAAACATCCAGAGTCAGATAAAAATAGTAAACCCTTTACATTGGTGAAGGAGAACAGCACTGCTCACAGCTAATTAGCTAAATCCCGTTAATAGTGGGGAGCCGGGCAGCCACGAGGAAGCAGGTCCTCCAGAGATGACTGAGCTGAAGCACAACCAAGGATGAAGGCAAGGATGAAGCCAAGGATGTCGCCGAGGACACACACACCTGCTGAACTGCATGGAACAGTGAATGGCCACGGGAGGATCCACCACGGCCAGGGCACTGGGCAAGCAACGTGCCGTGGAGGAGACCCACCAGGGCAACTCCTGGATGATGGCAGCTGCTGTTTTAGACCCCAAGCCTCAGATTACACACCTTGCTTGTGTTGGGAACCATAGCTGGGCAGCAAGGATCCCCTAAAAAAATTTTAAAAATAAGAGCATTACAGTGATCCTGACAGCAAATGCCAAGGAATTGTTCAGGTTCAACTGTGCCACTTTATTTAAAGTATGACAGCTTCACAGTGAGCCAAAGATGAACTTTTATTCAGCCTATGGTGGAGACAGTGGGTTGCTTCAGTCAGCATTCACAGCTGTTTGCTCTAGTCCTGAATAGCTGTGTCATCAGTCAGCATGGGGTTTTCCTTACAATTCCCTATGTGCAAACACGAACACCGGGTGAGGGTTTTATGCACCCGACCCCTGCACAGGTAGGCAAAGTTATCATTTGTGCACAGCCGGGAGTCCTGTGTCAATTAAATTTTCTACCCAATAGCTTGGATTTTTCCAGCCAAAGAAAAACTCGTGAGAGGGCAGGAACCTCACCAGTGGATCTCAATGGCTGCCAGGCTTCACCTGCACCGGAGAGAGCCCCGGAGCTGGCGCAGGCGGGGAGTGTTGGCTTCGCCCGCGGTGCCCGCTCGGGTCCCCAGCGCCGCAGCCTCCCCGGTGCCAGCCCGGTCCGTGCCGGCCGTGCCCGCTGCAGCCGCTGCCCGGGGCTGCTCCGGGCTCACCAGCGGGCCCGACTCCTCCGAGCCTGTGCCCCGCGTGTCCCTGCCGGGACAGGCGGCGGTGGGAGCCTCCGGGGCAGGCGGGACAGCAGCGCCCGGAGCATCAGTGCCAGCGAGCAGCACCTCCCTTTGCCGTGTGAGTTTGGGCTCCCTCAAAGCTGAGCTGGGCCCTGCCCCACTGCCACAGCAATGTATTTCTGTTTCAGCAAGCGAGCATGAGAGCTGAGAATTGCCATCCCATGGCAGCTCTGGCCAGGTACGCAGTCCAGGCCAGGTACAGCACTTCCAGTTGGGAATTTCCATATAGTTATATAGACAGGGAATGAGCCAAAGCAAAAGCATCTCATACTGAGTGCCAACTCCTCTAAAGAGTTACCTTTTCTCCCTCTGTCTCTCACTCTGAGCAGGTTTAGGGAGAGCTTTTCCCCAGGAGCAGGCACAGTCGCTGGGGATCAGTTGTCAGACAGGTTCTGAAGCAAAGCCTGTGCCCCGACTCCCCAGTCCAGCCTCACCAAGCCCTGCAGTGAGTGCTGAGCGCAGCTCTTTGCTGAGGTGGGACTGCAGCAGCAGCTCCTTGCCAGCAGGACCTTCCACCTCAGAGTGCTTCAGAGACTGCACCAGCAATAAAACTGACACACATAAACCCTTGTAAATGGCTTTTAGAAGTTTATTCATCTCCTGAAGCAGGAACAGAGCACATAACTTGCTCACAAAATGTCCACGGCTGAGCCTGGGCAGCAGAGCAGCTCCCTCCAGCTCTGACAGCTCGCAGGGCTCAGGTGGAGGGAGTGCCCAAAGAGGAAGAGGCAGAGGCAGGGATGCAGGCACACTCTTTCCTTCCTTCTGCTCTAAGACATGAGAGCAGGAAACTAGGAACAAGAACTGGAGTAACTCCAAGGCAAGACACAGGTTATTTTCAGTGAATACTTCCTTACTCCCTGCTCTCCAAAAGCCATCCACAGAGACACCTCCTCATGAGTTTATTTGCAGAGATGTATTTCAATTCCTTTATGAACCCGTATTGTTTACTGCCCCTCTCATGGCCGAAATTGTTTGCAATTTTAGAGAAACAGCTGTAGTTTTCTTTTTCAGTAGCTGTCAAGAGACAGATAACCAGATGAAAAATATCCTCATGATCCTGTTTCTACTTTTGCCAAGAAGCCTAGTAGAGGAAAGTGAATCTGAGAATAATATCCAGTGCTTCCCTTCACGTGAAAATTCTGCAAGGCATCATATTTGTAGGCTACCTGGTGAGCTGACATCAGTCTTCATCATGGACTAACTGTAGTTCCCACACTATTTGCAAGTGCCATGGAGAAGTACAGGAAGGGAGAAGACCTGGATGTGGTTAAGTGCAAAATGCCTTTTTCTAAATCCAGACTTTAATAGAAAAGTTGTTATAAGGACACAATTCCCTTAACTGTAAATGCAGACAGTTACTCAGGAATAACTTTTTCTCCAAACTGAGCCAGGTAGCTCCTGTGGGTTTGCTCAGGGGCACTGGGCTCCAGCCTGGCACAGCCAATGTGATTTCACTTCCCTTTCCAGGCAGTGGATGGACCCAGGACCTGCGGAGAATGGGAATCTTGGGCCCACCAGGAGTGTTTGGCTTCGGAAAGCTCAGCACTCACACCACTTTGGGAGCTCATCTCATCTTGGGGCCTGGGGGATAAACAACGGGTGGGCATCTGCTGCCTTTCTTTCTACATGTGTAGAGGACTTTTTGGCCTTATTTTAACTAACTTGGTTTTCTTCCTTCAGGAGCTGTTTGAAACCAAGGAAGAGGTGTGAGCTGAAGACCACCTACTGGCTTCCATTCTGCCCTCATGTAAGCCTTTAAAAACAGTAATAGTCCCATTAAAGGGAATAGATTTGTATCAGGACAGAAACATGGTGAGCAGCAAAAGACTTGGCTGCTTTGGGTATAGACTCATGAAAGTCATTTCAAGGCTCTCTGGGAGCATAATTAGAAACATGAAGCCCTGGGATGTCTTCCTTCCTTTTTAATCCAAAGCTACTTTTAAGAGCTGCTGGCAGCTTGAAAAATGGTTATTAAAAGAGAAACAACTCCAGCCAGTTTGAGGGACAATCAGCCTGCAAAGTTTCTCTGCAAATTGTAGGGTTTGGAGAAAGATCAACTTATTCAATAGGAAACAGGACACAGGCTGATTCTGGAACAAAAAGGGATGTCGGAAAAGTGAAAGGAAAGTCACCCTTTAATCTCCCACACAGGGTTTTAATCCAAGGTGAAAGATGCCTTTGCTTTTTGGAGCAACACTACCTGCAGAACATTCAGATGAAGGGAGGCTTTGAAAGGTCCCACGATCCCATAAAGGATACATGAGAGAGCCTGGCAAAAGCTTGTTCCTGTTACATTATCTAGGGGCAACAAATCAAGCACAGACATGAAATGTTAATTCACCCAAGATGTTATTTTCAAAGGCTTCTCTGCCATGTTAAATAATATTTCCCTTTGAGCACAGCAATAGGTAAGGACAAAGCAGCTACTGGCCATGTGTTAAGTTTCTGGAGGGAGCTCAGGCAGCAGAGTCCTGGACACACTGAAAGCTAGGAGAAGGGAGCCAAGACCAGTGGCTTTCCATGTCTGAAACACAGCTGTCCTTTCCCCTTCTGCAGAGCTTGCACAGGGATGTATAAGTGGACCCGACCTCCTCTCAGTGCTTACTCTAAGGGTAACACATATCTTTTCTGCTTTCTGTCTTGAAAACATTTTGTCAATGTTTTAAAGAAAATTGTAGAATCCCTGTTTGGGTTGGAAGGGACCCTAAAGCTCATCCAGTGCCACCCCTGCCATGGGCAGGGACACCTCCCACTGTCCCAGGCTGCTCCCAGCCCCAGTGTCCAGCCTGGCCTTGGGCTCTGCCAGGGATCCAGGGGCAGCCACAGCTGCTCTGGGCACCCTGTGCCAAGGCCTGCCCACCCTCCCAGGGAAGCTGTAAATTGGAGGATTTTGGAGAGGAGTGGGCAAAGCAGAGTGGAATGCCCTGCAGGTTTTCCATGACAGTGACTCAAGTGGGTGAACAAAGGCTTTAAAATTTAGTTTAATATTTTCCAAATGTTTGACAATGCACAATGTGTCACAGAGCTGTGCAGCGGCATCAGGAGCAGAGCTGAGAGGCTTTGTAGCCTCTCCCTGGGCTGCAGACAAAATGTCAAGCTGTCCTTAGCCTGGATATGAAAAGGTTACACTGAATTAGGAAATCAGCACTGACTGAACGACTTTTTCTCCCCCTTAAGTCCCGCAAAATGTCAAGAACCTGTCCAGCCTGCAGCACAAGGATGGGGGCCCGGGGCAGTCTGGGTCCTGGGGGTGCTGGAGGTGGGACTGGGACCACGGGCAAGCTGGAAGAGCCTGGGTCACCAGGGGTCTGCTCGGACACAGGGCTGGGGCATGGACCGCTTCGTGCCTGGCAGCCCCTGGCTGCAGCAGAGCCAAGAGCTGAGCAGGGGCACACTGGTGCCAGAGCTGCAGCCACCTGCCCTCCCCAAGGAGCGGGTGGAAACCCCAGGCTTTGATGTCTGTCTCCAGCTGATAAAAAGGGCAGCATGACTGTAGGAAACAGTTTGTCAGAGAGAAAAGCCAGAGGAAAAAGTGACTCATGACTTGGCACTGAGAAAGTGCCATCCAAGACCAGTCACAGTGTGCCAGCGTGAGCTCCTTTGCCTACCTGGGATGCACCACCAGGAAGCTGGGAGAGTTCTTCTTCTCCAAGAAGGATATGAATGTGTGAAACATGGGCACACTGGAACATCTCCCAGTCTCAAGCACGTTACAGACTGTTACTGCTTGCTGTGACTGTGGTGAGTCCAGCTGGGCTATGATTCCAGGCATTAGTCCCAGCCTCTGGTCACCTGGACAGGGTGACACGGTGTTGTCTTTGTGACTGTCTGATTCAGGATGAGCACCAGACCATATTACTATGTGAACTAACAAAATACTTTTTCCAGGATGCACTGATACACCACAAAGCTGGTTGATGCCAGGAAACAGACACTGGATAAACCGTCCCAAAGATGGAGTGTGAAGTGAACCCCCCTGCAACCCTGTGTCATGGGGCAGTGACAGCAGGGGTCTGCAGAGGGTCCCAAACTGCTCCCAGGCTGGTTGTGTCACAGTGTCCCCGCTCTTCAGCTCGGACAGTCTGCAGTGCCAAATACTTGTAACTTCAGAGAAAGGATATTCTTAGTGGAACTATAATTTTTTCTTTTACTTTTTCTATAATTGAGGTGAATTAAGTGTAATTGGAAGCATCTGCTCTGGTTTTGGCGCCCGATATAGCGTGGTATTCTGCATCTCCTGGAAGACACTCTCCTTCTTCAACTCCCACTAGATCCTGCTAAAAATAGTTAATCTAAATCACATTCTTGCAGGCAGAAGTGCTCTTCAGCTCTCAGGATTTGCCCCTCTGTGGTACCAGATTTCTTGTCCTGGCAGGAGTAGGGGAAGGCTCCCCGGCCCCGAAGGGTGCAGGGGACAAACCCCATTTGTCAGCAGTCTCTCACCTGGGGGAGGTGGCAGTTGATGATTAGCAAAGCTGTGACACCAGGGAAAGGCACACGGCCCTGGCACCAGGCAGGGTGCAGCCCCAAGGAGCCCCAGCTCCCCCAGTGACACAGACTGCAGTGGCTGCAGCCAGGGCAGTGACTGCCTCGGGCCTGAAACTGCTTCCCCTCCTGCGTAACAAAGGCCAGCTGGGTCTGGTTTGGTCTTCGAGTCATTCCTGCTGTGAGAAGGAACCACCTCTCATGCCAGGAGCATCAGCACAAGGCTGTGTTCCCTCTGCCATGGGCTGGGGAGTTCCTCTGGCCCAGTGCAACCGCAGCTGTGCTCCTCACAAGGGTAACAACATATTCTAGGGTTAGCTTCTTCCTCATTTTTGAGCTTAGCATAGGCTGAACAAGCCTGGAAAATTTCTGGAGAGAAAACAGAGGAAACTTGAACAAAAGGGTTTGCATAGATGTCTTGGCACAACTGCACAAAGTTGTGGGAGTGTTTGCTCTGTGGCCTGCAGGCGTTTGTGTGAGGTCAGTGTGTTTTCCAGAGAGCAGCATTTTGGTGGGGAGAGCTCTCTTTGTGCCACTTTACCCAAAAATCATCCCCTGCCCGCAGGATCCCCTGGCCCCGGGCTGTGCTTGGAGCCATGACCTGCACGCACAGGGAGGGTGTGTCTGGCCGAACAGGAAAGGTCACAGGAACGTTTCCATATGCCCAAATCTGTGCCTACATTTTGTGCACACATTTACTCACAAGTGCACGTTTCAGATTGGTTTCCAGTTCCCAGTTAATCTCCTGGTTCTCAATATACAAAACTGAGCAATGCACTGTTACACACAGTGATTCATTGAGCTTTATTCTGTCTAAAATTCACCGTGATAGAATGAACACCTGTTAATATTACATGTAATTTTGCTCGTAGGCAAGGCCTAATCCTTTCCTGGGAAGGCTTACAACCTCAGAGCATGATTTTTGATCAAGTTCATATTCCCATGCAGGAACTGTCACTATGACTGAGTCAGGACTGAGAGTACGTGGAGAGTGAGATGAATAACTCAGTATGTTGCAGTTTCATTAGAACAATAACTGGAGATTCAGAAAATTCCTTTAACCCTGAAAACTAAAAGCAGTGAAGCTGTGAAGCAAGCCAAGGTATTTTCTCAGGTTTCTTGATATCCTCCCATGCTCATGCCAGCGGACGCTACTTGTGAGAAGTAGGATTCTCAAAAGAATTCCTTTCAGAAAGTGCTTCTGGGTGTGAAGCAGTTAAAGCACAAACACCCAAGTCATGAAATGGCAGTGTCTGAAGACCTAAAAGATTGTGACAGCCCAGATATTAAGGACATTTTTTAAATCCTAGTGGGAACGAGAGCTTCAACATTTTGTCTCTCACTCTGCTAAGCCTGAAGAAGTCAGGGGTGTGGGTGGGGGCCCTAAGGAGCTGCGGAATCTTAGGGGCTGAGTGGACCTGGAGGACCACACGGGATCAAAGGGCTGCAGCTCCTTTGCTGCCAGGCCATGGTCATAGGAGCTGGGCCTTATGCCCCACCTGCCTCCCTCCTTCCCTCCATTCCTCTCTGCCACTCCAGGGAGCACAGGCAGTATTTCCTACAGGCTGTATTTGGTTATCAGAGGGCACAAGGGCTGGGAAACTCTGGTTAAGGCTTCTGCATCAACAGAGAGATGCGAGATGGGGGGGTGTTATTTTAACATTGGCTTGCTGTGAGCAGTGCTCCCCATCACCCGCAGCCCTGTGCTCCCCGGGCTGCCCTGGCCCGTGACACCCACTGATGCCAGCCCCACGCACTCAGACCCGATGTGCCTGTCAGGCATTCCAGGCTGTTCCCATCCCTTGTTTGTGCTGGGAGTTCGGTTCTGTGGGGGCTGCAGCAGAAATGGTGCTCCAGGGACCTGTTCCCACCTTACAGGCCACCCTGGCCACCCTCGCCCTGCTCTAGGCAAACTCCCTTCCCTCTGCTCGCCTCCCCCTGAGGCTGCCCCAGTTGCCTGGTTCAGGTGTGGGCGAAGCTGCTGGACATTCCCCTGGCTCCCACACCACCATGGGCACATGCCCCTGTGACCACCTGCATCCAGGCTCTGCTTCCCAGCTCCTGGGACAGCTACCATAGGGGCAGAGAGGTGCAGAGTGGCCTTCCCTACTCCCCTACCCGGGGACAAGGACGTGTGCCCTCTGGGACACACTGGGCTGTGCCACCAGCCTTTTGTGTGCCCTTGGAGGAGCTCGGAGCACTCTCCTCCTGCCCTCAGCAGCAATGTGCTTGGGGTGTGTGCTTGGGGTATGAGCCACACGGAGCCACATTCACCCCTAATGTGCAAGCACAGCGCAGGGAGAGGCAGTTTTACAGAGTGATTTCTTGTGATCCTGGCTCTGCCTGGCTTTGCCTATGGTAACTGCACCTGCCAGCAGCTCCAGGACTGCACAGGGGGAGAAGTTTGATGATGTTCCTGCCCCTCAAACCCCCCCAAACTTGCTGTGGAGGTCAGCAAGTGCTCCTGCCCACACAGACAGGGTTCCCTCTGAACTCATATCCATCTTGTGTTCATGACGGCTATAAATACACCTTGCATTCTATACAAATCAGCGTGCACTGAAAATATTTATACATTGCATCCACTCACTCAGTCCTCTGGATTCCAGCCCTGGCAACAGCAAAAGCTATCATTATTCTATAGCGTGGAGGGGAGAAAATTCTAGTGTGGAAGCAGTTTATCTTTTAGGGAGTTTGAGGAAATTTTGGTTGCATACTGCAGCCCTGGCAGCTGAACTGGGCCCTTTAAGGAAATGTCCTCCAAAAGAAGGCAAGGTTTATTGGGTTTTGTGCTGTTGCACTTTTAGACTGTTCAAAACTCTCCCAGGAATCCTTTTAATATTCCCATAAAATTGAAATATGAGTTATGCAATTGTAATTAGAGCACCATACTCCTGATAACATTCACTTCAAGTCTTTAGACTGTTTACTTCCTAACTTGTACCTAGAAGAAATCTTAAAACCCCCAAACGAACAGTTCCCCTCTCCCCTGTTACAGCACAGACCAAAACAAGCAACCAATTGCTCTAAACTTATTAAATCAGTTTTCACAAGAGCTGTTTCCATAGAGCTGCTGCTGCTGTAACCACGACTGGGCAGGAGGGCTCAGCACGGGGCTTTTCCAACATTACATGTCAGTGGTGCAAGAGGAGCTGAGAGCCATAAGGACATGTGACATTATCCTTTCTTTCTGTAAAAGCAGGACACATGAAATTTGGCAAGGGCTGGATTTCATCAACTCCCCTTATATGTCAGCTGCCTTCCCCGGGTAAGTCACAAATGTCTTATAAATCAAAAACCTACCCCACATCCCCAGGTCAGCAAAGACCTGGGTGTTTTTTGGTCTCTTCTCCCAAGGAACAAGCAGCAGAACAAGAGGGAAACCCCTGAAGTTGCACCAGGAGAGGTTTAGGNACTGCACCTGCCAGCAGCTCCAGGACTGCACAGGGGGAGAAGTTTGATGATGTTCCTGCCCCTCAAACCCCCCCAAACTTGCTGTGGAGGTCAGCAAGTGCTCCTGCCCACACAGACAGGGTTCCCTCTGAACTCATATCCATCTTGTGTTCATGACGGCTATAAATACACCTTGCATTCTATACAAATCAGCGTGCACTGAAAATATTTATACATTGCATCCACTCACTCAGTCCTCTGGATTCCAGCCCTGGCAACAGCAAAAGCTATCATTATTCTATAGCGTGGAGGGGAGAAAATTCTAGTGTGGAAGCAGTTTATCTTTTAGGGAGTTTGAGGAAATTTTGGTTGCATACTGCAGCCCTGGCAGCTGAACTGGGCCCTTTAAGGAAATGTCCTCCAAAAGAAGGCAAGGTTTATTGGGTTTTGTGCTGTTGCACTTTTAGACTGTTCAAAACTCTCCCAGGAATCCTTTTAATATTCCCATAAAATTGAAATATGAGTTATGCAATTGTAATTAGAGCACCATACTCCTGATAACATTCACTTCAAGTCTTTAGACTGTTTACTTCCTAACTTGTACCTAGAAGAAATCTTAAAACCCCCAAACGAACAGTTCCCCTCTCCCCTGTTACAGCACAGACCAAAACAAGCAACCAATTGCTCTAAACTTATTAAATCAGTTTTCACAAGAGCTGTTTCCATAGAGCTGCTGCTGCTGTAACCACGACTGGGCAGGAGGGCTCAGCACGGGGCTTTTCCAACATTACATGTCAGTGGTGCAAGAGGAGCTGAGAGCCATAAGGACATGTGACATTATCCTTTCTTTCTGTAAAAGCAGGACACATGAAATTTGGCAAGGGCTGGATTTCATCAACTCCCCTTATATGTCAGCTGCCTTCCCCGGGTAAGTCACAAATGTCTTATAAATCAAAAACCTACCCCACATCCCCAGGTCAGCAAAGACCTGGGTGTTTTTTGGTCTCTTCTCCCAAGGAACAAGCAGCAGAACAAGAGGGAAACCCCTGAAGTTGCACCAGGAGAGGTTTAGGTTGGATATTAGGGAAAATTCCCATCTGGAAAGGCCTGTCCAGCCCAAGCACAAGCTGTACAGGGAAGCCGTGGAGCCCCCATTCCTGGGGGGATTTAAAAGCCACGTGGATGTGGCACTTGGGGACATGGGGCACTCCTGGCGCTGGCAGTGCTGATTGAACAGTTGGACTCGATGATCTTGAATGACCTCACTGGACCTCACTGACCCTTCTGGGTCGCATGACCTCATCGGGTAGGGGCTGGTGGCTCCTTGAAAGAGGAGTTTGTGGCACTAAGTCCTGATGTGTCTCAGCCCAGTGAAAGACAAGAGATTAATGCCGAGGCAGTCTGTTCTCTTCCACTCCAGTTTCATTTTGAAAGTAGAAATTACACAGTTTAAGCCTTTTGTGCTGTGGTTTGACAGCTGTTAGAGCCCAATAAAAGCATTACCAAGTAATTTCCCTTTTGCTTCCCTTTGCTTTTAGCACTCTTGGGCCTGGTGCTGCCACCTTTAATTATTAGGCAGCAATATCTGTGGTGTAATCCACAGCATTTAAATTCTGCACACTACTGGGGAGCACAGATTTTATTTCATTCTAGAGGAGTTCACATATGTGAACCGCAGAGAGGTGATGGCACTGAATAGGATGAACCCTTTGGACACCATCTCAAAATCTCGGTATCTCCCGCGTTCGGGGCAGTTTTAGCCCAAGGGCAGCTGCTGTCCCTCCGCAGGGCTGTGCCGGGCTCACGCACCCTGCGGGCAGGCGGGCTCGCTCCCGCTCCCCGCTCTGCCCGCCCGCTCCGCGCCGCAGACCCGCTGTCCCCAGGCTCTGTCCCCCTGTCCCCAGGCTCTGTCCCCCTGTCCCCCCCGTCCCCAGGCTGTGCCCCCTGTCCCCAGGCTCTGTCCCCCTGTCCCCAGGCTGACCCCGCTGTCCCCAGGCTGTGCCCCCTGTCTCCAGGCTCTGTCCCCGCTGTCCCCAGGCTGTGCCCCCTGTCCCCAGGCTCTGTCCCCGCTGTCCCCAGGCTCTGTCCCCGCTGTCCCCAGGCTCTGTCCCGCTGTCCCCCGTGCCCGCGGCTCGCCGATGACTGACAGGGCTGTCAGGGGGACCCCAGGCAGCGGGGAGGGGACGCGAGCGAGGCCGAGAAGCGGCCGGAGGTGCTGCGAGGGCGAGCAGGGCTGCTGGGCAGGAATGCCCGGGTGCTGGACCAGCCCTCGCTGGGGCACGTCCCGTTGCTGCATCCCGCGGCGAGGCACTGTGCGTGCTCCAGGCTCCCCCTGGCAGCTCAGCGTTATCCACATCCTCCTTCCCCTCCCCTCGCGCCCACCCGGCGGGCTCGGCCAGGTTTGCCCGGTCCCCCGGGAACGGGAGCTGTCCCCTGCCCAAAGCCCCGAAACTCTGAGTTGGTGCCCCAAACTCAGTCCTACTCCTCTTCTGCAGAGGATCCCGTGCTCCACTGTCCATCCTCAGAGCACCCTGGCCAACAGTCCAGTTGTGATTTTAAAGTTAAAATGTTTAATTACCCTAATTACACCGAGGTTTAAAATTAATGTTTATATCCCAAATACTTCTGTCCTCACTTCACACATCTATGTCTCGAACATATCTTTGCCAATAGCTACAATATTCAATAAAACAATCCCTCAAATGTAAACAGAATATGAACTGAATGCAAGGGGATAAAATAACCAGCAGAGCTCCAGAGCCTGCTGTAGCCAAACTGGGATTGAGCTGTGCCAGAGCCCTCAGCCCAGTCCCCATCTCCTGCCCTTCTCCAGCCGGCCAGGAACAGCAGATAAATGTGTTCTGAACCTTTGCAAGGAAGTGGGAGCTCTGGGACTGGTATTTGCACTTCAAAGCTGGAACCAATGCCATCCTCAGAGGACAGAATAGAGGAGCAGTGCGACAGTTTGGCACATAAATGCTTTTGAAATCCTGCAATATCAAATGAAATGATTGCTAACATCCTGTGAGCTTGCGCAAAGCTGAGCAATATTATTCTCAGTGATATTATTAAACCTCAGCATGTGTGACCCAAAGCTAACTAAGTCCTGCTCCAAATACTTCAGAAGAGTGAGGCAGATTTGAGCTGGCTGCAGAGAGCAAGTGGAGCCCTGGCCGAGGTCACAGGACATGCCAACAGTCCCGTCACCATCACAATGACCCCAGGCAGAGTCACAAGGAGCACTCACAGCTCCACCACTGGTGTGACAGAACCTGGGTTTGTGCTGTTGGGACAGAGCTCAGGCACAGGATTTCTCCCCAGACTGTGCTGCCACTCCCAAACCTGCTGTAGCACCCTCCCAGGCACCCCCAAACAGATAAATCCCAGACATGGCCTCTCAGAGAGGATGTGGGGACTGGTACTCAGTCTCTGTGGATTACTGCAGCTTATCATGGTGGCTGCTGCATGCCCTGTTGGCAAAGCCCTCCTTCAGCCACTCCGTGTGCCTGTGGGTGCCGGGGAGCCCCTCTCCAACAGGCCAATTTTAGATTGTGAAGAGCTGTGCACAGCCCAGCATGTGGCAATGTGGCCGATGCCACACAGCTGCTGTGGCCTGAGGGGTGTGCCTGTGGGATCAAAGGGATGGAAGGGCTTCATCAGCCACCCTCTGCTGGAAAAAGGGCCACCCTGCCTTTCTTCCTAGGGTTGACAGGTTGACTTTCAGTGCAGAACCAGTTTCCTGAAGAACCCAAAAAAGGAGACCGACAGTTGACATTAAAATCTAATAAAGTTAGAAAAGCAAGGGGACAGATAGTTTAACAGGGAGCCATTTCTGGTGGTTAGTAGATAAGATTTTAAAAAATTGTTTCATCCTGACTTGACCTAAATGGAGTGGAAAATTACCATGACTACATTTATCTGAAATCATAAAGTGTGTTCTGATTAGAGCATGATAAAAAGGGTGGTATAAATTGATCCAAAGATAAAGAAAGGGCAGGGAAAATGAGATTAAGAAAAGAAGCAGACGCTAAAAAGGCAGGATAATACAGCAAGTCTCTGAAGCTCTATTAAAAATAGCTGTAGGAATTGGAACATAAATAGTTTGGTGCTTCACTTTCTGCTCGTTGGGCCGCGGCCCAGCCGCTGTGCTGGGGAGCCCAAGTTCTCACCTCGTTAATCCCAAGGCCTTCAGCAGACTCTGAAATGAGACACAGGTCTAAACCAGGCAGCTGCCTTGCCCAAGGACTGAGCCTGGGCTGGAGAGCACTGTCTGTCCATCCGTCTGCCGGAGTGGTGTCCATCTGTCTGGAGCAGTGTCCATCTGTCCATTCAGAGCGGTGCCCACCGCACCAGTGCCTGGGGTCCCTCCTGGCTGTGCTCCTCTCGGTTGGACCTCTGCCTCCTCTCCTCAGTGAAACCTGCAGCTGGGTAATATGCTTCAGTCCCTATCAGATTACATGGAAATTGGTCAAAAGAGTAGAAAACTAGTGCAGTGGGTCTGGAAAACAAACCAAGCCAAAAAGAGCCTTTGGCTGAACTTCCCTTCCTAGAGAGACGGCACTTGCTTCTGGCAGAAACCTTCATGGTTATGGAAGCAAATTTATCTCTGATAAAAGTTGTGTTTCAATTTCCTAGAAACATGAAAAAAGAAGTGAAATAAACAAATATTGGTTTCCCCTGCCTGGCTGCGTAGCTGGCTGTCTGAGGGCTTGGTGTGTGCACGGCACCCAGCGGGGAGGAAACCACGGGCCGCAAGGCCACAGGAGACTGGGGAGGGCACGAGCGGGGCCTGTGCCTGTGCCTGAGGGGCTCTGCGGCCTGGCAGGATGGGGGCACAGCCTGGCCCTGTGCCTGAGGGGCTCTGCGGCCTGGTGGGACAGGGGCACAGCCTGGCCCTGTGCCTGAGGGGCTCTGCGGCCTGGCAGGACAGGGGCACAGCCTGGGCCTGTGCCTGAGGGGCTCTGCGGCCTGGTGGGACAGGGGCANNNGGGGCACAGCCTGGCCCTGTGCCTGAGGGGCTCTGCGGCCTGGCGGGACGGGGCACAGCCTGGCCTTCGCCTCGCTGCCGTGCACCTCGAGACAGGCCCCAAACTCTGCCCTCCGCTTCAGCAGAGGGTCTGGCTGTGGGCACAAGTGTGAGCTGGGATCAGCAGTGTGCGCCAGGAACCGGCCTCGCACTCTGAGGTGCCCAACCCAGCCAAGGAGCAAGGCCCTGAGACTGGCAGTGAGCTGTCCTGAGATCATCTCTCTCACAAAACCCCTTCTTGACTGTCCAGAAATGCTGCTGCTCGGTACCTGTGGATTAGGAATGGATGAAGGGCTGACATCACCTTCCTTTTTAGCTGATTTTAACTCTTCTGTCTAATGACTGGAATGTCCAGCCTGTCTCTCTGCAGAACAGGAAAGCAGTTTATTTCCCTAACCCGCTGTGAGTCAAGCAGGGAGTTAGAGGAAGCCCCATTGCCACCGTGCCGTTCAGATGGTGTCAGCAAAGAGGGGCCACTGGTGTCCCCTCCATGGCCCTGCGTTGTGGCTCCAGCACCACAGACAGACACTTTCCTACAGGACTCCAGGAGCAACTTGGAGTTTTCCTTCTGTGCAAGAAACATCCTGGTATCCACATCTGTTCTTGCCATCCCTGCCAGTGCCACAAGTCCATGGCAACATTATAGTTCTCTCACTGGCGAGCTTTCTTCAGTGTCATTAACCAGTCACAGATAAATTTATTATCTCTAGATCTGTTTTAATAATGCCCAGCTACTCAGCTGTTCCAAAGGGTATCTGTGCTCTCTCCTCTCCAGCTGTGAATATTTCATCCTCGAAAACAGGACTGACACAGCTGATGGGAGGGATGGTGAGGGGGTTGGAGGCCAGTGCCAGAGCTGAGATGACAGCTCTGTGCCATCATCAGCTTCTTCCTGCCTTGTTCTCCTCTGAGATCCCTGGCAGAAGGGTTTGGAAATGATGTTTTGAGTGCTGGGTGATGTCCCTGGGGACTATCAGCCCTCTGCTTCCAGAGCCCAGTGGGATTCTCTTCTTTTGCTGGATTTAGGAGGATACAGGATGAGGGCTCACTCCTTACACAGGGGCCAACTAAACAAACAAGGCAGGTATTTTGTGTTGCTGTGGGAGCAAATTTGTCTTTGCTGGTCAGCAGCAGAAAGAAACCTGGGAAGATGGCAATAAAGCTGAGTCTGGGTCCCAAGTTCAGTGTGATGAAAAAGAGCTCTGTGCCTGGGAGGGGATCCCAGGCAGGCAGAGTGTGCCCAGCTCCCAGCAGCTTGGCAAAGGAATCAGCCCTTGCTGGGGAAACTCACTCTCTTGGGAACTAGAGGATCCAAGACCAATAAAGATGGCAAAAACAACATCCAGCTATTCTCTGGTCTCATCTATGCTGAAGTCTATTTTCATTCATGTGAGTCTGCCATTGCTGCCATGGTGACCAACTTAGAAATTAATTATATAAAGACGTTAACATCATATTTAAATAGGAACATTCAACCCACGGTTCTGGCAAAAAGACCCACGTATTCCTAGACTGTGCCCCTCCCACCTTCCCCCCAAGCCCTTAGATACACCATTTCTTTCCTGCACTTACCTCTATGCTGATGTTAACAAATGTAACTAATCTTCTGCCTTTTTTTTTTTTTTTTTATTCTGGTTTCTATAAGCCAGATACTCTTTAAACAATTCTGGTTCTGTCCAAACCCTGTGTTGCTGTGAGCACTGACGCCATCCTCATGTAGTGCATGAGGTTTGGGGTTTGAAATACTGGCTTCAGACAAAGGCAGCCCCAGAGAGGTGCCCGGCAGAGCACGGCTGGCTGACGCACACCGCTGTGTTTCTTTGGGGTTTTCCCAGGAGACAGGTCAAAACACGCACCACTGCAACCAAAAGCTTGTCCATGGCTGTGGCAGGGAAGTGAACTTTACAGAGGCTGCCTTGCTCCTCAGCCAAGAGATCAGCCCCCTTTCCCAGATGGGAGGCAGCAGCTCGGCCTTGCTTGTTCTCCTCCTGCGACTGTTCTCTGAGCAATGAGGCTTTTCAGCCCCTCAGGAGTCACCTCCACACCTGCTGTGACCAAGCTCTGCTGCTTTCTCTTGTCTCCCCTTCCCAGGTATGCTTTCATCTGTGTCTAATGGTACTTTCTGTGCCCTTCCGTCACACACAGCCTTTGATGTTGGCGCTGTCATGGAGATTATTTTTGTGCTCTTTTCTGCAACTACTTTACCATTGACTCATGTTGTTTCTTTTCACTGTGTGTTTTTTCAATGCAGGAACATATATCTTCCCTTACCACATTCCTTTCTCTTCAGCTTTGTGTTCTCTTAGGAGGTGGGGACGAGCAAGAGGAGAGTGAACTGCACCTGAGGGTCAGGAAATGTGGCTTTTCAGAGCATCCAGCGAAGGGAATGCAAACCAAGCTGTGTGGCAGTGAACGTGTGCCTGTTGGCAGGGATTTGCGGAGGGAAGGACTCGCCCCTGGGATGCAGGCCTGAGCTTTCCCACTGTACGAGCTCATTTGTCTTGGCACTCCCAGGGCTGGTTTACATGCCTCTGCATCCAGCCGCTGCTCAGCTGCTGTAGTATTTTCCTTCAAAGAGCTGCTGGGAATGAGGCCTAAAAAAACTTTGCAGAGATGCCCGCATTAGTTCTGCTGAAAGGGACACTAAGCAGAGCAGTGTGACAGACACCTTTCCCCAAAGAAGTGCTGGTGGTTGGTAGAAGCATGGCTGATGTCTGGGTGCTGCGACTGTCAGAGACAACCAGCCCTCCCTCGGTTTGCTGTTCAGGGACTGATTTTCAGAGTTATCAACCTGAGCAAACAGGAAATAACAAAAGAAGAAAACAAAAACCAATATCAAGAGGACCCAATACACTTACAGAGAGAAGGTGACTTCTCCATGGACAGAGAGTGCTGGGTCAGCTGAGAGGGTGCCTGCTGTATTTCACACACAGACAGTGCTCTCCAAGAGATGTGCCAAACTGCTGGAAGGTAGCAAATTCTCACAGATGTCCTGTGTAAAGGTTTAATCTGCTCTTCCAGCACAGCCTTCCTGGGAGAGGAATATAATGAATGGAGGGAAACTGTAAAGCGTGCAAGGAGATAATGAGAGTGAAAGAGAGCAGAAAAATTGCAGCTCAAATTAGCACATAATCAGGATTACCAGGAGAGTTTACTGGGTTTCTGAAGATAGTGCACCATCACCTTTCAGATGGATGCCATGCCAGGTGCTGCTCAGTACTTACAAGAGAAAATGTTCACCTCTCAAATCACTAACATGTCTCCATTAGAAAGGCTCCTTTAATGATCAGCAAATTCAAGAAAGAGCAAGGCCTAATCCTGACTCATCAGACAGGGTTTGATATTGGCTGAAGCTGTAGGAAGAGAGGCCTGAGGTAGGTACAGGAGGAAGCATCAATCTTGTCCCTTTGGAGCAGAGATCTTGTGAGGATGGGGAGCACAGAGTTAGGGCTGAGTGCAAGCATCTTTTCAGCTTTTTGGTGAGAAACAGTTTGGGTCCCCAAGACAGCAAGTGTTTCATGGACAGAAAGATTAGGGTTCAGCAAGCCAAATCCATCCTTCCTCTGATCTGGTGGTTTTAGGGAACATGTAAAACAGAAACAGGGTAAAATGAATGTAGAAAAGGTGAGCACAGAGCAGCATCAAAGAAATAAGAACTACTGACCTGAATAAATAAAAGCCTGACGCTCAACTCAGCTCAAGGCCAGTTCTTGGACCTCCTGGGGGAGGTGGCTATTCAAAGTCCACTGAGGACTGAAGAGGGGGAATGTCCCCACTGTGTCATGCTGGTGTTTCCTGCTGGAACCCTGTTGGGTGGGTGCCACTGGCAGGGCAGGGTCTGGCCCTGAACTCCACGGTGCTGGCAAATGGCAGGAATATTTCCCCATCTACTTTCCTAATGGGGAGAGCCCTGAGCCATCACAGGAGGGGTGCTGCTGTCTGCATCCCAAACCATGGTCCCAAGCCTAGGGACCAGCAGTGTCAAGAGCTCACCCTCGGAAAAGCATTGTCCCTCTGTGGAGGCAGCAGAACAGCTCACTCAGCAGACAGAAAACCTCTGGCAAGACAGAGCAGGGATACGGAGAACAGGTTATGACAGATGATACCAGACAGCTGCTCAGCTCTGCATTTGAAACAAGGCTGTGGGCAAATCCCTGCTCCTCCAGAGCCCAGCACACCGGCAGCTGTGGGAGATGGGTGGGCACCGGGCTGGCACTGCCCATGGCACGTGAGTGGGACTGACCAGGTCCTCTTGCCTCTGTGGCCAGCCTGGCCAGGACTTCTTGCCCTCAGCTGGGGGCTAAAAACTGATCTCAAGTGTTTCACTTGCAAACCTTTAACAAAGATCACTCTGACATGCAAATAGGAGAATGGCAAAACAATACGTGACAGCCAGCTTGCCCCTCTTCTTTGGGAAACTCAGATGTTTTCTTGTCACAAAGCTGCCCATTCTTCCCTTAACATAAACATCGTAAGGAGAATAAAATGGTTCTCTTTTACAAAATGCTGTGTGTTGGTGGTTTAGCAAATTTAACATTTTGTAAAGCAAATGAAGGAGACAGGCAGCTCTCTGACAAATTCTGTGAGCAAAGAAATGGTTGTTTTATATTCTGAACAAATTAATTTCACTTTTCTTGGATGTTGACCCAGATGCAAAGCTGTGTCCCGGGGCACTCAGAAGGGAAATGGTTAAGAAAGTGATCAAGCGTCCCACCCCTCCCCAACCCGCCCTCCAGGGTGTGAGCCCAGAGACAAGGGATGTTTTAGTAATGCTCAAACCTTGTGCCTTCAAACAGCCTCACCAAAGGCAGATAAACATCCTGTGCTTGTCTGTACACCTACTTCTGAACAACCTGGGCTGTGGAAGGTGTCCCTGCCCATGGCAGGGAGGGGAACGAGACGAGCTTTAAGGACCCTTCAAACCCAAATTCTGAGGATCTGTGATTCTATAAATCATTAACCACAAATAAACCACTGTAATTGTGTGCTATCGCTCACGTCAGCAGTCTGACTGATTTTAGTGGGACCATCAGGATGGCCAAAGTTTCTCAGTGCCAATTTTAGCTTCACAATAGGAACTGTGGATGTCAGAGTTAAAAGCAAGTTACTGCCAGTATCTCCAGCCAGCTGATGTTCAGAGTGACAGTATTTAATTTTTTCTAAATTTCAGACTTTACTGTTCTTTTTTAACCACAGAAAGCCTCGAGGAATTTAGCTGGACAAAAAAAACCAAATGTTTTTCTGCACCAATATAAGCACAGAGATAAATGGCAATGGGTTGCCAAGAATTTCCAAAATGAATAATCTGCTTTTTGTAAGGCATCACTGTCATTCACAGGTAACTCGTGGATACAAAATGCAGAGATTAATCTCATATTCAGTGCTCTTCCCAAGAGTCCTGTGTGGCCTTTGGAGCCCCGATCCCCGCTCGGTGCTGCAGCTCCGTTCCCGTGGAGCACCTGGCTGGCTTTGGCTCTCCCGGGGTTCAGGCTCTTCTCCCCTGGCAGTGGTGTCCCCTTGCCAGCAGCACCCACAGCTCTTCTGGGGTGGCACCAGCACAGGATGCAATCATCATCGTCATCATCACCCAGCACATTTTCGGGGAAGTAGCGTTTCACCAAAATGTGATGTTCAAAGTGAAAATATTTCACTGAGACTTGCTGCTTCAAAGAATATTTTACATGTGGGATGTTTGATCTGAAGCACTCTCTTTACAGAGAGACAGGAATATCCAAGAGTAAAACCTGAGTTTTCAAGGAGGTTTTTATTTGTTTGTTTTTGTTGTTGTTTTATTTTGGTTTTGTTTTCCTTTAAATAAAATTCCACATTCATGGAAATGTAAAGTTTGTGTCACCTCTCAGCAAAGGCAAATATTCATATTAGTGGCGTCCAAGAAACAGAACGGAACTGCTCTGTTTGGTAGAAGTGAGGAAACAAAATAAATTGGAATTATTGTCCTCTCTTGCTGGAGTTTTTTCTTTTAAATTGGAAAAGTGCCTATACTGTAGGCCCTGAGCAGCAGTAAGGAATCTCCTGTTGAGATAAATGGGAGTTACGTTTTTGGCATCCGTTCCTGAGTTGCTCAATGAATTCCATTGCATTTTACGGCAAAGACTGTTCTTCAGCACAAGCCCTTCCTGTTCCAGACCTTGGAGTTGGGAATGTGCAGATTAAGGCATTATTTTGACTACAATCTAAAGACCTTGTAAAAAAGTTGAAAAAATTCCAAGGTGCTGCCAGCAGTTTTTCTGGGGACAAGATTAATATTTGCTGGATTTGCCGTATCCTTTTAACTGCTGCTTTCCTCCTCCTTTCAGTAAATAAATCTGCCTATTAGTTAAACAAACTGACTCTGACAGAAACCAAACACAAGAAATACACTAACAATAATCCCCTGTTCTTAAAATAGCAAGGCAATAGTGAAGAGAGCCCTTGGGTTCCGGCTCACCGCTGGGCACTGCCTGCTCCAGTGCTCCTGCTTTGAGTTCCTAGAGGAGAGAACCGTGGGCTGTGGCAACCCCAAAAGCTGCTGGGGTTCCTGGGGGCCGGAGCACGTTGCTGTGGCCACGTCACCCTGCAGGGAAGGGCAGCCCCAGCCCCAGCTCCGGCACGGCTCTGACCCACCCAGCAGGGCCAAGCAGCATGAGAGGGGAGCAGAGTGATGTAGCCGGTGTCCCTGGTCTTATTCACCTCTCAGAGTGTTCCTTCCCCCCTCTCGGTGAGTGGTGTGACGTGGCAGGCAGGCACGGAGCAGCTGGCACTGCCACCTGGCCACCGACAGCTGGCATAGAATTAATCACAGGATCACAGACCAGGGAATCACAGACTGGTTTGGGTTGAAAGGGACGTTAAAATTCATCTCGTTCCAACCCGCTGTCATGGGCAGGGACACTTTTCACTAGACTAGGTTCCTCCAAGCCCTGTCCAACCTGGCCTTGAACACTGTTCCTGGTGAATGTGCCACCACCACTGTCTCATGAAAAATGAAGGGGTTTTTTTTAAAGTACAGATTATTGTTACCTGGAAACAACCAGGAAAATCTGGCATGCAATTTTGGAAACAGGCATCTGCTCAGCAGAGATGATCTGGTTCTGTGTGACATTTGAGGCACGTAAGGTGGGGGCACTTCACGATGGCTTTGTTGTGTCCTGAGGAGGATGTGCCGGCCGGGGCCTTGCTGCTGCCTGCAGAGGAAAGTTGGGCAGCAGCCAGACATCCTTTTTCACACGCAGTTCCAATAAGCAGAAGAAGTAAATTCTGGGAAGCCTTTGGGGGCCCTTCCTGCCCTCCCTGCACTGGGAGCAGGTGCCCTGGGTCTGTGTGAGCACCATGCCACTCAGCCTGGCCCTGCCTCCCCAAAACCTACTGTTGGCTCCATCAGGACTGCAATAACGTGTTCTGCCCTGATTTTCACTGCGTGCTTGGGATTGTAGGGCCTTGCTCTGGAACACCCAGGGGACATTTCCCTGACCTTGCTGCATGCTGTGGCTGCTGTCACAGCCAAGGTGCTCCTTCCGTCACCCTCCTCCCTGGGATGCAGCGAGCCCTTGGTAGTCTCAGCTGCCTCCCTTCAACTGTTTGGGCTGAATGATCAGTTAATATTTAGCGATCTGTAGAAAAAACCCTAAAGCCCACAAGGACCAGGGATGCCTCATCCCACTCCTTTCCCAGTATTTAAATTGGAGTCAGCCTCTCCTGGTGCTGGCAGAAGCTCCTTTCTCAGTCGGAAGGGCAGCACCTGTCCCGCGTGCCCCGGGGCGTGCGGGGAGCTCAGGCACGATGTGCCCAGAGCTGGTTCTGGCCTTTTTTGGAAGAGCCAGGACGGGCTCGGTGCGGCGCCGTGGCTTTGGGCTCTGCAATGAGGGGGGGCTCCTCCGGCCCACATTCCTTGCTAATTTTAACCAGCTCCCTCGAGCGGGGCCTGGAGAAGTATGGTCTTGATTTATTAGTCTTCTCCTTCTGAAAACTTTGTTCAAGTGTCTTGGGGCAGAGGTAAAACCAGACTGGGATTCTCAGTCTGGATCCTGACAGATGTTTGTCTGCATCACCACGTACTGCGAGGCTTTTTCAGCATCAGCAGTTTTTCCCCGTAAGGCGTTTGGGGAGCAGGATTGCTGCCGGAGCTGTGTGGGGAGGATGTGGCCGCAGGGCCGGACGCTGGCCTGGCCATGGCTGGTGCCACCCTGCAGATGTCATTGTCCCAGCCTTGGCTGGGCAGTCCAAGACTTGGGGTCTCCGTGCTCAGAGCTGGTGCTGCCCTGCACAGCACATGCTCCCCTCTGCCATCAGCACCTCCAGGAGCAAATTACCAGGGGCCACTCCAGCAGAGGACCATGCTCCCCCCAAACTTGGCAGCTGGGCAGGAAGGGAGCTGCTCACTATCCGGCAGGGCTGGGCTTGCCCAGGGTGGCCATTGGCTTGGCAGGGAAGGACAGGGCAGCAGAGCTCAAAGAGGTCAGGTGGTGAAATGGGTTGCTGAGGCTGGAGAGCCAACCACAGGAGACACAGCTGGCCTCGAGCACTCACAGATGTCAGAAAGGGACAGGGGACAGGCTACCTCCTGTAGCAAAGAGAACAAGCCCAGTGTGCTTAACTTGGGGCAAGGAAGGTTGGGTTTAGACACAAAGCAACTCGTTAGTGTTAAGTTCAGCTGATGGCAGAACCAACTTTCCAGGGACTCTGTTGTGTCCATTATTGTTGGATATTCCCAAGTGCATGTTCAACAAGCACATGCCAGGTAAAACACCCAGGGCTGGTCCTGGCCTGGGAGGGAAGCTTGGTCTGAGAGACGGAGTCATTGCTCAGCCCTGCAGCAGCAGCCAGAGCCCCCAGAGCCCCCAGTGCCACGCAGGGTTATCCCAGCACCAGCACAGACCGGGCTCCTGGGAGAGCTCCCCAGCCCGCTGGCTACCACAGCACTTTCTCAGTTCCTCAGAGGATCATCAGCGTGTTTCCATCTCAGTCTGTACCCAAATCAGCACGAAATCCACAACCTGGGTATTTGTGTAGAAAACATTCCAAAGGGAAATAGTAAATGTTTTCTTCTAGCCAATTTCACTTGCTTGTTTCTCATTTGGATTTTGTGTGTGCGTGCACTCACATCCATCCCCAAAATGAGGCTGTGCTCCTGGAGAATAGACAGGAAAGTGCTGGTTATGCTTTTTATTGTCTTTTCTTGTTATTAATGCAGAGGAAAAGATGCTCTGTGCTTCTGCTTCGCTGCCCCAGCTCATGCCCTGTCCCATGGGGAAGGTGCCCGGGGCTGTGTGGCACTCGGTGCCAGCGGGTCCAGCTTGGTGCTGTGCCCACAGCAACCACTCAAAACCCAGAGGCTGTATCTTGGAATGAAACAGCTCTGGCCTCCTTACTCTTACAGAACTGATGACTTCTTTAGGGTGTTTTGTACTTAAGACTGAAGAATTAAGCAATGCCTACAATTTAAGGAGGTTTTGTTTGTTTGTTTGAGATCTTCCTGTCCAGCTGCCAAGAGTTTCTGGCTCAGCCTTCAAACAAATTAACTCTGCTATGACCAACCAATTTAAATAAACACTGGTTGAAATCCGAGGCTTGAAACAGTGGGGAAAGTGGGACTGGAAATGGTCCAGATGTTGTTTGCTGGAGTGGTGGGGCCCTGAGCCCTGCCTGGAGCACAGCCCTCGCCACGTGCCCAGTGTGAGGAGGGATGAGGGCAGGGGACAGAGCAGTGAGTGCCACCGGACCAGCACTGTCCCAGCAGCCACGGCTGTCATTTTCTTGCTGACAGGTGACTTGGGTCCTGCCCATCACCCGCAGTGTCCTTCCCCTTGGGGTCTCCTGTGTGGCTGCTCCGCAGCTCTCCCTGACCCAAGGCCCTCCAGCCACGGCCGTCCCTGCTGTGCTTCCCCAGCATCACTCCAAGATGTGGCTCCTCGCAGCTCACCCGAGCTTCTTCCCCACCCACATCACAGCCCTGGCCCGTGTAACCGTCAGCTGTAATTGAAGTGTAGAAGATGAAAAATAGAAATTAATAGAAAAGGAAAATCCTAATTAGCCCTTGCTGTTACCGGTGATATTGCTGCTGATTACTCCAGAGCTTGAATTTTGAGATACACAGTTGAGAGACTGAGGAGGGGTCTAAAACATGGCAGCACGCCAGCACCTGGGGCTGGCCAAAGCCCCGCTGCAGCCCCCCAGGACACCCGTATGACAGCAGCTTCCTGTCCCCTCCCTTCTTTTCCCACACCAAACTCGAGTGCTGCTCACTCCACTGACACTCTCCAGCACTCTCACACTGCCTGGCACACAAAGTCAGTCCCCAGCACTCCCACACTGCCTGGCACACAAAGCCAGTCCCCTTCACCTTTTTGTTTTGTGCCGGTTTTTTCACTTCCCACCAGGGCTCTCTATGGGAACACCTTTAGTCAGGCTCCTGTTCCCCATTCCTTCTGTTAGGCTGTACGGTCATGGTTAATATCCAACCCCACGGAGTTTATGAGCCCTGTGGGCTCCCAGGAAACTCTCCATGCAGGAAACAAGCTCCTGTCACCATTCCATGAAAAATGTCTTTTAATTCTTAAAGTACCCTCGAATCTAGCTCAAGTTTGTGCACTTTTCCAGCCATATTTAATACCTTTTAGAAGTAATTTCAGTTTTCTTAAGGAATTTCTGTTATCATTAAAGCTTTACACAGGAATAAGGTTTGTGGAAAAGGCTGGCTGAGATATCTTTAGGGCTGCATGCCCTGACAGACAGGAAACCCTGACAGCCCCAGTTCCTGGTCACTGGAGCCCAGAACAACCCTGAGCAGCCTCTCAACAGCAGTTATCCCACAAATCACAGCATATATATCTTTACATAGTATGCTTTTATCTTGTGGTCTGAATCTCCTCAAAACAGCAACAAAAAGGAGTATCTGGGTAACAACGGGAGATGAGGAAAATGGATTTAGGGAGACATGAAATTGAACCTGATTGTGTTCACATCAGCCCGTTAAACTGCTCTTGCAGTTCTCAGCAGCATTAGCCTCCGGGACTATAATTTGGAATTCCTAATCTCTTCTGATTTGCTACAGCCCTAATGCTTTAATCCACCTTGTTTTCTCCTCCAGATACTTCTCTCCTGATCTCACTGCTGCCTGATTAGAAGTAGTTGAAAATGATAAAACAGCCAGGGAAGAAGGAAAAAGAACATCCTAGTGAGAGGCGTTTTCAGAAAATGGGATTACATTTGAAAAAAGAGTTCACATGTTTTACGGAAGTGACAGTCCCATGAGTTAACAGCAGTGGAGAATGAATTTACTTTTCTCAGTATAAATTGATGCTGTTTCTCCCCAACATGCGTCATCATTTCCTGTTATTTTGAAGATGGAAAAAGGCAACTGAGAAAATTAATGCACTATATATCCCTATCTTCACTTTTAGGACTTAAACATTGCTGTCAATACAGCTGACTTAGGGCCAACACTTAAAAATTATATTTAAAAAAAAAAAATTGAAAATATTTTTTTCTTTGGTAGTGTTTTCAGTCAGTTGAACTCCCTACAAAGCGTACCTGTGAGTGACCAGCAGTGGCTGTTGGGCTGTGGGGGAGCAGAGAGTGCCCAGTGACAGCCAGGGACAGGGGCAGGCACCAGATGGGGGGCAGTGCTGGGTGTCGGGGAGGGGCTGGACCAGCTGCTTTTGGATCACTAGTTTAGACCTTCAGTTTACCCCCCAGCCTCGCAAACACCCAGCCCTGCTGAATAAACAGTGTGGTAAGGACTTCTCCACCATCCCAGAGAGCCTGCAGCACGAGCAGGGTGGGAATCGGGACCCTCAAGCTACGTTTGAGTTTGTCAGATTGTGTCATTGCTGCAGGCACCTTCCAGGGTTTCTTTGTGCCTCTTCCGTTCTTTCCTCTCTCCCTGCACCATTCCCTTTATTTCAGATGTGGGATTCTTAGTTTGGGAATGCTTCATGTGAGTCAAACTTGACACCCTCGTGTCTGGATCACAGCAGCTGGTGCAGGGTGCTCAGTGCTGGGTGCTGGGCTCAGGGTGCTGGGTGCTGGGTTCAGGGTGCTGGGTGCTGGGCTCAGGGTGCTCAGTGCTGGGTNCGGGACCCTCAAGCTACGTTTGAGTTTGTCAGATTGTGTCATCGCTGCAGGCACCTTCCAGGGTTTCTTTGTGCCTCTTCCGTTCTTTCCTCTCTCCCTGCACCATTCCCTTTATTTCAGATGTGGGATTCTTAGTTTGGGAATGCTTCATGTGAGTCAAACTTGACACCCTCGTGTCTGGATCACAGCAGCTGGTGCAGGGTGCTCAGTGCTGGGTGCTGGGCTCAGGGTGCTGGGTGCTGGGTTCAGGGTGCTGGGTGCTGGGCTCAGGGTGCTCAGTGCTGGGCTCAGGGTGCTGGGTGCTGGGTTCAGGGTGCTGGGTGCTGGGTGCTGGGTCCCAGGTGCTGGGTGCTGGGTTCAGGGCCAGGCCACTGCCCGGTGCCAGGCGAGGGCTGCAGGAATGCCACTCCCAGGGGCCAGTCCTGGCAGAACCAGGGCTCGGGGGTGGGTGCCAGCTGCCCCCTCCACCGCTGCTCTCCGCTGACAGTCTCACCTCGTCACTGGCACGCTATTTATGGGTGTTGCCCTGTGTTGTTTCATCCCTGCAGCCCTTCGGCTGCAGCACAGGTACCCCAGAACCTGGCAATTGGACACCACGTGTATGGCCCAGCACTTGTGTTCTCCTCTCCAGGTAGAAAAATCAATGAGAGGTTTTCACTGTGCAGTAAATGTCAATTGTGCAAACATTACACACCCAGAAACATCTGCAACTATGGAAACTCCAGAGGCAATACTCATTTCAAGAATAAATTATGACAAGAAGCTTTTTATGGCTGTTTTAAAAGAATAAACATAAATTAAAACAAGTAAATTTCATAGGCACAAGTTAATTTTACTTTTTAACCTTTAGTGCTATAGCTTTTCAAGACATGTTTATCAATATTGATGTGGAGAAAAATGGTATTTTGTCAACGTTTGCATCCTAAGAATTGGCATGACTATTTGTATCTCTTCAAAATGTTCTTCTAAGACAATCTCCACTGAATTTCGAAGGGGAGAACACTTTTCAGATGACTAATGGCCCACTCTTAGAGTTTATGGTGCTATTTATGCTTTTTGCCACATTTTACAGTTACCAAGAAAAAAATCATCAAGTGTGTGAAAGGAAAACTCAGTCACACCTTTCTTGGAGCTGCTGGGACGTTGTAGGATATGAACACAAGGCCTGTCTCCAGCCACAGATTTGGGAAGAGACCTGGGACTTGTTCTTTGCCTTCTGCACTTGCCCCCTGCCCACAGCCACTGTGAGGTGCCAGGACTGAGCTCAGGGTGGGAGTGAGTGATTCCCCCCTCTCCACTCCCCTTTACGATTTGCACCCCTAATGCACAGAAGGTAAATCCTTGAAGATAAAATTTGCAGTTACTTTCAAAAAAGAAGAAAAGCCTAATCACTGAAAGTTTGCTGTGCCAGCTGAACTGCTCTGACCGGCACTTTGTTGCCCATCCCTTGTTCGTAGCACATAAACCCCTGACAGGGCTTGTCCCCAGCTGCCGGTGCGGCCGTGCGTGCCCGGAGCAGCGCCGTCAACATCTTATTTCAGAGTCGCCCTGGGAGGCTTTAACACCTACTGCTCAAACTTGTTCCTGGCAGCTCCGCAGGATCTGCTCCTCGTCTAAGAAAATCCGTGGAGATAAAACCTGGATGCAGTCCCGCTCAAGAAAAGAAAAGCTCCGGGACATACTTATTTAGCAACTTTTCTTACGTCCATGGGAGTGAGTCCTGGGCAGGGCGTGGGGCTGTGCTCTGCTTGCGGAGAAGTCTCCCGGCCCCCTCTCCCCAGCCCTGCCCTCCAGCGGGACCGGACGCTGCTCCCGACTCCTTCCCGGCTGAAGGGTGGAACCAGAGCTTCCACGGGTTCAGGGACACTCACTGAGTCCCCACTTCCCAGAGGGAAGAAGCGGCACAAAGAGAGGCTGAAAATTACAGCGGCCGCTGGGGTTTTGGNGGCCGGGGGCACCGAGCGGAGCCCGGCCGGGCACGGGGCTCGGCCGCCCCCGCCGCGGGCTGCTCCTTGGCCGCGCTCGCTTTCGTAACCCTCCTCTTCCTCCCACACAAGTCTGCGGCCAAACAATGGAGCGAGTCAGTGCGGTGGAGGCTCCTGGCCCGGGCTCAGACTCCCTCTGCCTGCGGAAACACAAACAGTTTCTCCTGGAGGAGATCGCCGCGCCCCCGCTCCCCGCTGCTCCGGGCGCCGGGCCGGGCCTGTGCTGCGGGCCGGGACAGCGCTGTCCCCGCACACCTGCACACCGAGCCAGCGCCAAGGGCTCCGGAAAGGACTTCCACAAACCAAAGCACCACGCTCTGCCCGAGCCCCGGCTGGGATCACGCCAACGCTATTGCGAGTGTCCTGCAGCCTTTTAGGAAGTGAAAGACTTGGGACACAAGGAGCAAACTTGTTGTTAACAATGGCCTAAAAACAAATGTGCAGGCTGGATATGTGGGCGATTCTGCCAGAAATGCTCAGCACGGTCCCAGGGGTAGAGATGGCACACGCCAGGAGACGGGAGGAGGTGTGACAGCGTCTGTGCACGGCATGGAGCCCCTGGCTGGGGCACAGGACAGAAAGCTGTGCCCTCAGGATGGTCCTTTGGGATGAAATACAGCATTTTGAAGGCCGGATTGGAAAAGCAGTCTATGGCTTTGTGACCCTATGATGTCCTGGAGCACAGAAGGAACAGTCCGGCTCCTTCCCCGGCAGCGTTTCCCGGCGTTTCACCCGCCCTCCAGGGATGGGTCAGGAGCAAGCTGGGGTTTGACAGAGCATTCTCAGCGATGCCAACACCTCTTCCACAGCCACCCCACAACCCATCGCTGCCTCTAACTTCTCTCATCTTCCTGTACTCTGCCTCTCTTTTTGCCCCCTTTGAGCAGTTTCTCAGTATTTTTTTTGCTCGGGTGCCCACATGACTGCATTATGGTCAGCAGGCAGTGGCACCTCACTCCCACTCTTTTACAGGTGTTTTTTTGTGGTTTTTGTTTTGAGGGATTGGTGGGGTTTGTTTGTTTGTTTGTTTTGGTTTGCTTTTTTTGTTTTGCCTTTTTTTCCCTTTAACACCAACTCTCTCTTCCCACTGGGAACGGCAGCTGACATCAGCTGTAGACTTTGGATGCAGAACCGCTAAAAGTTGTTTGAAATCCGGGTGCCCACTATCGAACAGAGCCCCCCTCTGTCCCACTGACCCTTTCAGAGACCTCAATGGATTTGCAGGGGGCAGTTTCCTGCCACAGCTCCCTGCTGCCTCTTTCCCCCCACATCACCCACTCAGTGCCTGACAGTGCCCCCTCCTCCCGGCCGGGGGGCAGAGCCCCACTCAGGCATTATTGCTCCCTCCTCAGGAGTTACATAAAGGGATTACAGCCTCACACACGCTGTTCAGGGGATCAATATAATACACCAGATTAGAAGCACCGGTTGGATATTTCAGCACTAAGCCTGCTTTTAGTTCCTTCTGGCTGTGTCCTGCTATGCTGGCCAAGCGGGTGCCAATCCCACTGGCCTCAGCTCCCTCTGACAGGCACCTCCTTCTGGGCTGAAGGACTGAGAAAAAAATTCCAGGTCTTTTCTAAATCTAGGTCTTCCCAGGGGCTGCCATGTACCAAGCTCTCAAATAAAAGCTAGGGAGGCACTTTTCAGAATAAAAGGGATATTTCCACTGTAAATTGCACAACCAATCCAGCTGTCAGATACAAAATCTAATTTTAAAGTGTCTTACTAAAATCAGACAAATTACAGCTGACTGTTTACAGAATGCTTCCAAACAATGCAGATTCCATGAAGCTGCTGGGCAGCGTCAGGAAATCAATTGTTCTGGCTTGGCTGCTTGCTGCCAGCATCCTCCTGCCTCCAGAGCTTCCCTGTCCCAAACCTGCTCCTGGGCACCGAGAGGTCTGGGTGTGAGAGGCAGGCAGAGCACCAGTCACACTTTTCACGAGGTGCTGCTGACACCTCACGCTGGGGAGTTGGTCCCACAGAGCAGGGCTGGGCTGGGAGCCCCTGGAACGTTCGGCAGCGACGCTGAGCCAGGGCCTGCAGGGTGTCTCCTACTCCTGCCTGTTCCACAGAGCAGCCTCTGCCAGGGGCTCCTGCTGCTCCAAGGCTGCAGCTCTTCCCTCCCGTTTCAACCCAGCTGCCCTTTGCTCGGCTGCCCTTTGCTGTTTCACTGTGATCCCATCAGCCGCCTAGCTCTGGGAGAGCTGGAGTGAAACATCAGCCAGGATTTATTTTATTTTCCTCCCTGGCCAGTCAAACTGGACACGGATCCAAGCATCCCGGGCTGACGCCCACAGGAGGGCTTGGCCTTGGCTCCCCACAGAGTGCAGTGCAGAGGAAATAATGCTCATTCCTCAATGCTGGGTTAATCCACGCTGTCAGCTGCTGCTTTTGCACCATTTAAATGTTAGAGATTATGTTACAGAATATCTGCTTATCAGAAAGGTCCCTGGCAGCATTTGCTGTCAAAGCTGCTCACACAGCACCTGTGGCCAGAGCGACTGCACAACTCCATCAGCTCCTTGTGCTGAGAAAAAGGCTGGATTTTAAACAGGGTCATTGAAGAGACTAACGAGAGGCACATAACTTACATCTGCACCAAGCTGTTCCCCCAGTGAGACAACCTGTGCCACCTTTCGTGGCTTGTGCCCTTCTGCACACACTTCACCTGAGAAGGTTGGAACAGTCAGTGCCAAAACCCCAGAGCTCACAGTATCGAGTGTATCTGTCGGGACTCCCAAATTTAACTACTCCATAGCTAATGCCCATTTCCAGCCTGACTGCCAAGCTTACTTCCCTAAACACCCGTGAACAAAGAGGCGCTGGGAAGGGGAACTGAACAACTCAAGGGACCAGCTGCAGAGCTGGAGGAGGAGCCCAGGGCTAACGTGATCCCAAACCTGTGTCCAAAGGAGGGCAACAGAGCTGGAGAAGGGTCTGGAGCACAAGTCTGATGAGGAGCGGGCGGGGGAGCTGGGGAAGGGGCTCAGCCTGGAGAAAAGGAGGCTCAGGGGGGCCCTGGTGGCTCTGCACAAGTCCCTGACAGGAGGGGGCTCAGGGGGGGCCGGGCTCTGCTGCCAGGGAACAGGGACAGGAGGAGAGGGAACGGCCTCAGGCTGGGCCAGGGGAGGCTCAGGGTGGGTATTAAGGAAAATTTCTTCATGGAAAGGGATGTCCAGGCCAGGATGGACAGGGCTTGGAGCAGTCTGATCCAGTGAAAGGTGTCCCTGTCTGTGACAGGGTTTTGGAACTAGGTGGTCTTTAAGGTCCTTTCCAACCCAAACCATTCTGGAATTCCACTGAATCCTTGAATGAAGTGGGTTTAAGACCATCAGTCCCCTGGGACCCCTTGCTGTGCCCTCAGGTGCTCCACTCATCACAGGCTGAGCTGTGGCAGCTGATCTCCCGAGCTGCTCTGCTGCCTGGAATACCTCTGTGGGACTGCAATTCCACCTCGTTTGAAGTGCACTGTGATGACTTTAAAATGAAGCAGCCTTTAAAAATAAACCTGGAATGCTGCTCTAGTGGTGTTTTAAAACATAATAAATTTCCAAAGAGAAGACTTGGCAGAGGGGAGGCAAAAAGGGACTTTTTTTGGCACTTACACTGCAGCCAATTTAAATTAGGTAACTGAATATCTATAAATTGTCTAATTAGGTCAGCTTTCATTGCAACCTCAGCCTGAAATGCCCCAGCAATAAGCTTTCTTCAGAGAATGTCTTTTACACCCCTTGATCCCACATAGTAGTTCAAAATGATAACGATTCACTTAATCCTCATAACTGACTTGAGGTTTTCCAGAAAACACTGTGACTTCAAACAAACACATTTCTTGGGAATGCATGTCTCTGCGTATGGAAGGATTTGTCCTGAAAACCAGAAAACCTCTGTAACAGAGCTCTGCAGCACGGTTGCATAATGGTATAAATGGTGGCTTCTAAAGGGCAGTCATGTTTGCTCTTCATAAAGCTCTGAAATAACAGGATTAACTAAGAAAAAACCAATTTTGTTAAAATAAACCTGCCCTCTCATTAATGAGAAATGAGGACAGAGGGGATCACAGGCCCATCTGCCCAGAGCTCGAGGAGTGCTTGGGCAAGGCTCTCAGGGACAGGGTGTCCTGGGCAGGGCTGGGAGCTGGACTCGATGATCCTGGGGGTCCCTTCCAGCTCAGGATGTTCTCTGATTCCTTGATTTGCATTGCCCACTGACCCCCAACAGCAGCTTGTGCTGACCCTGTCCCATCACACCTGCAGTGTCCTCTCCTCTGCCAGCTGTTGCTGAGCACCTCTGAGCACCTCTGAGCATCACTGAGCACCTCTGAGCACCACTGAGCACCTCTGAGCACCTCTGAGCACCTCTGAGCATCACTGAGCATCACTGAGAACCTCTGAGCACCTCTGAGCACCTCTGAGCACCTCTGAGCATCACTGAGAACCTCTGAGCACCTCTGAGCACCTCTGAGCACCACTGGACACCACTGAGCACCTCTGAGAACCTCTGAGCACCTCTGAGCACCTCTGAGAACCTCTGAGCACCTCTGAGCACCTCTCCCTCCTGCCACCCCCCTGTCCTATCCTGGCCCCCCAAGCCTCCTCAGCTGATTCCCCCAGTTCATCTCTGACTTTGGGTGGGTGGTCCTGTCCCTGCCTCAGGCTGGGATCCCCTCAGTCCCCCCCTGCTCCTGCCCTGGCTAATGGTGGGGAACCGTGCTAGCTGAAAAATAACAAACCCAGTCACAATCCACCTTTCCTGCCTTAGTTTAGGCTGAGTTATGTCCCAGGTGCAACTGGCAGGTTGGTTGTGTTGTCACAAGTCCCAGGGCCACCGTGGGCCACCAAGAGACACAGATTGGCCTGTGTCAGGGCTGCCAGCTTCCAGTGCCCTGGGACACTGAAAGGTAACAACATCTGCCCTGAGACAGACGCTAATTGAGAAAAAACTTACTGAAATCAGTTCTCTGGAGGACATTTCTACGTGGTAGTGTTAGCTCTCCTGTGCAGCCTGGAATTCTGAGATCATGGGAGGCATCCCCTCTCCCTGTGTGACTCCTGCTCCTCTCCCTCCTTGATATGGCTTTGTAAGTGGAAGTTAGAATAGGAATGAAAAGCACCAGGGTCATGCTGACACATCCCTGCAGGCAGAGCTCACGGGGGTGCTCGACCCTGCCTTTCTTACAGGCAGCCCTGCAGTGCCAGAGCCTCGGGGCAGAGAGGTCGGTGCCAGCGCTCCTGGCGAGGCAGGCCCTGCAGGGAGCACCGTCCCTGTGCCCAGGGACAAGGGACATTTCCCTGGGAACATCTGATGTGGGGGAAGCCCACAGCTGGCACTGGCATGCTGTAGGAAACCATGGAATTGTTTACATTGGAAAAGCCCTCTCAGAGCACCCAGTCCACCCAGCACTGCCAAGGACCCCAGGGTCCCACGTCTCCAGGCACCACATCCACATGGCTCCTGTGATTACCACAAAGAGAAACTGGAAAACGAGGACAAACAGGAGGCCAAAAGCCTCGTGTTGAAATGCTGCATTTCCTCTCGGACTTGGCCACGGGATCTGTCCCTCCCCAAAGCACTGCAGCTCCCAGCAAAGATAAACCCTTTGCCTTTGTTTATCTCCTCAGAAACAGATCATCACTCCCTAAATTAGGGCAACCCTGCAATTACTTCTTAATTGGTTTTATTTTTTTCCTGCCATTCAAACTAATTAGAATTACCAGGCAATGTCTGACTTGCCTGAAAGAGGATTTTGATTTGGGTAAGGGCAGAGGGCCTGTCTGACCCAGCCCGGGGCTCCCCCAGGTCTGGGAGCACAGGGGGGATCAGGAGCCCCTGGGAGCACCCCAGGATGAGAAGCTCTGCCCCGGCAGCAGTTGGGGCTGCCCAGCACTGTGCCCGGACACCAGCACTGTGCCCTGACACCAGCACTGTGCCCCGACATCAGCACTGTGCCCTGACACCAGCACTGTGCCCCGACCCCAGCACTGTGCCCTGACACCAGCACTGTGCCCTGACGCCAGCACTGTGCCCCGACCCCAGCACTGTGCCCTGACACCAGCACTGTGCCCCGACACCAGCACTGTGCCCCGACACCAGCACTGTGCCCTGACACCAGCACTGTGCCCTGACACCAGCACTGTGCCCCGACACCAGCCTTGCCCGAGCACTGCCCCACCGCCTGCCCTGCCCATCCCATCCATACTGCATCCACCCTCGGCACCCACGCCACCCATGCTGCTTGTCCTGCCCACCCTGCCCACACTGTCCCTCCTTCCCCGTGTGCAGGACACCTCGATTTGGCACACTAATACCCCCATGGCTACCCTGAAGCCCTGAGAGTGCTTTGGTGGTGGATCTCCCCAGCCACAGCTTGGGCAGGCCCCTCGAGCACCGCCTGAGGAGCCAAACACGCCCAGGACGAAGGGGGAGTGTGACAGGACAGGCACCCGGGCCATTCTGGGGCTCTCAGGTCACCCTGGGCTGAAGTGGGGGCTTGGGGCCAAGCCGAGGGCTGTGGCAGGACGTGCCACTGCTCACAGTGCAGCCCAGCAGCTGACCAGGAGAAACGTGGCCAGCACTTGTGTTTGCTCTTCCCAGCACCGTAAACACTGTATTGTACAGAAGTGCTTAGAAGTGATGTACTCAGACAAGGGGGAGAACTCCTCACACATTACACTGGGCTGAGCAGACGCAGGGACAGCTTACATTAACCCGCCAGAGAATCAGCATTTGGAATTCGCCTCCTGGAATCCCAGGTTACCTTCACCCTCAATCTCAGTTCCCTGACATCTTGGTTATTAGATAGATCATTTTTATGGATTATGTCTCGCAAGGGCAACATTTTAATGAATAGTGGAATTAAATGTTTGCCAGAATTTTTTATATAAATGATCAATTACCGCTGGGTGCATCCATCACATTTATTAGCTCCTTCCAGAAACATTTCTCATAACTTGCAAATCGAAATGAGGTTGAAGTTGAATTTCATTTCTTCTTCAATTGCCCACAGTAAATACAGTACCTGCACATAAACCGGTGGGGTTTTTTCATGTAATTCTTTTTATGACATGGGATAAAATTCTTATTAAAATGCTTATTCATTTGATCCTTTTTCTGCTGGAGTGCCAGCCCCATGTTCCCATGGGTCTTAGAAAAATGTTATTGAGGAGAAAATTTAGAAAGAAAATTCTGTGTTCATCATTTGGAGCTGCAGCTCAGAGCAGAGGCCTTTTCCAAAGTGCTGTTTCTGCAGTGAGAAGGGAGCTACTTCTTCTCACCCTGTCCCTTCCCAGCACACGCTCCTGTGGCTCCTCCTCCCCCCGGCCTCCCGCACCCTCCGGAGTGGCCGGAGGGGCCGGAGTGGCCGGAGTGGCCGGCAGCCTGAGTGACCACACGGGCTCCCCGTCACTGCTCCGTGCTGGCTCAGGGAATGTTCTTTATGGGGTCTCACTTCACAGGAGCCGCTTTCACAGCTCCCCCAGCTGCTCTGCCTGCTCGAGGGCTGAAGGACTGGGGTTAATTAGTCCGTGTTGATAAATCATGGTGGGCTCAGAGTGCTGTGTTAGGGCTGTACATATAAATAACGTACAGACGTCCATCCCAGCTGGGGAGTAGCTGCTTTACCCCTGATCCAGCTGGTTGTTCCCTGGCTCTGCTGAGCCCATTTCTCCCAGCTGTGTTCACAGCTCTTTCAGCACACGGTGCAGCAGCCCCGAGGTGTGTGCCCCACACTCTGGTGAGCAACCAACCCCCATTTCTGCCACCACTCTGCACGCAGGAGCTGGGGCTGGAGGGGATCACGCTTCACAGAGAGATTTAGATCCACATCTGCTTTACCATGGGCTACTGATAAACATCTGCATCTGGTGATAATGTAAGTGAGAAAAAACGTGATAATGTATGGAGACATCACATCTAACAGGAACTGGAGGTGGTTTTTCTGACAGATCAGTTTCTCAAACCAGATCCATCCCTCCAATGGATTGGTTGTGGAAGGACATTAAAGGAAAAGTCAACCCAACAGCATGATAAATTATTTTCTAAAACAGAGGGAATGTACACTGATTACATCAAACACGGCTTAAAAGCACACAGCTCTATCCCAAAATTGTTTCCTGATGTGCAAGCAGATGCCAGGCCAGCCACACGAAAGGGCCACTGTGGTGGGTGGGGGGAGCCTGGGTCAGGGCTGTCCGGAGCTGATCTGAGCACTGATCTGCCCTGCTTCATTCAGGGAAGGGCTCTGTCACCGCGGGAAACACTCTGGCTCCTGAGCCGTGGGCAAACTGTGCTTGGGCATTGCAAGCGAGCCCTTATTTCTGCTGCTTCTGTTTCCAGTCTGTGCAGCCCTTGGAACAGGGCTCTCACGTTCTCCCCAGGGGCTCCATTCCTTGCCCTGGCCCCTGGGTTTGGGAGAGGCACCGAGGGACAGGTTGGCTGCTCCCACCCGAGGGCTGGCAGCACATGCACCACAGCCAGCCACCCTCTGGACCTGCCCTGGCTGTATCAGTCTCCCACAGGCAGGGTTATTTGAATAAACTACATTCTTGTGCGAGGAGACTTTCCTGGACGGCTGTGCCCTGATGGGCACGGTGCAGCCTGCTGCCAGGGCTGCCAGGTCCTTCCTTGGCATCACTAATGGCATCACAGCAGTCCCGCTTGCAGGAGCTGCTGAGCCCCAGCCAGCTGCACAGGGAGGGTCTCCCCAGCCACCTGGGAGCTGCTGGCGCCAGTGTCTGTGCTGCTGCTGTGGTCAGCAAGCTCTGTGAACTCAGAGCTGCTATTACAGCTCCACAAGTCCTCTGCTGACTTCCAAACCTTGTATGTAAGAAGGCAGCATTCCTTGTTTTAATTTGAAATGCCATATGGAATTTCACTGAAGGTCTTCAGTCCTGTGTGTTGGAGGAACACAAAAAACCACATTTTTAGCACCAAAGCCCCTGGGATCAGAACGCAAGGGAACGTGTGGTGCCGTGTGTGGGCAGTGCACTGTGCCATTGCCAGTCTCTCCCAGCAGTGGCCTCACAGCAGAAACTGCTGTGGATTCAAACCTCCCCATTCCCGCTCGCAAATGCTTTCAAGTGTAATTTTATTTCTTTGGGTTTCCCCAAATGGCACAGCAGCCATAACCCTGTCTGTGGGTGTGTGCCTGGGCAGGGTCCGTGCCACACCACGGCTGTCCAGAGCCACCCACTGCAACTTGGCTGCAGGATGGGGGGGTGTGGGTGGAGACACATAATTAGTGGGTTTGAGGATCTCATTTGCCTGCAGAAGCTCATTTTTAATTATCTGCTCTGCCTTGTGGCTGTGAGACTCATGCCTGAAAAACAGCAAAGGGGGGTCTCCTGAGGGAGTTATTTCTGCTCCTACTCCACAGGCCAGAGCAAAGTTACGGCGATGGAGTCGCACGTGTAGGATCCAGTTCTACCCCCAGGCCCGGGGTGGGTGCTCCAAATGAGCTGCAGCTGCAGGGGCATCGAGGAGGGATGGCACAGACAAAGTGCTGTGCTGGCAGCTGCAGGCACCGCTTCCATCTCAGCCCCTTCTAAATGCTGCTCACCTGTTCGTGGTGTGGGGCAAACCAGCTCCCAGCAGAGCCAAGGCAAGTCCCAGCCTTGGGCTCATCCACACCTTGCTCTCCCCCTTCCCACGGGGTGGGGGGTGGGTGAGCACCAGAGTCATCCCCACCAGAGCCATTGCCACAGCCCCGGCCTTATCCTTGCCCTGGTCCCCTGAGCATTTCTCTCCCCACATGTTGTGAGTCCATCCCACCCCAACCCCTGCTGAAGGCGACCCAGTGCTCCACTTCTGCTCACAAAACTGTTTTTCATGGTGTCATCTGGGAGGCAGGACCTTGGAGGCAATTAGCAGCAGTTCAGGGGGGCTGTTTGCCACAAGGGCCTCCCTCATCTGGGGGGGCACACGTGCCCTAGTGTGCAGGTGAGCCCCAGTATCCCAAGCCCACCACCCCATTCCCAGCAGGCTTCATCCCTCTGCTTACTCAGTTCTAAGACGTGGACTAGGAAATGGATTATTTTGGGCACTCCCAAGCTCCTGTGGTGTTTTATTACAAGGAAAAGCGCTATTTTAGGGCTACGGAAACAGGCCTTAAAATACTGAAAGTCAAGAATACCTTATGGTCTTCTTCTCCGTCTCTCTGCTGGAAAACATGGATGTGCTCAGCCACCAGAGCAGCTCTGTCCCACCACCTCGTGCCGTGGGCCCCAGCCCCGTCCTTCACACACGTGTCCTCGTGCAGAAGCAGCCGGCGTGTGGGTGAGGCACCACCTGCCCCAGCAATTCACATGTGTTCTGGAGGGCTTGGAGCAGCTGGTGCGAGCCCCCGTTGTGCCCACGGCGAGGGCAAACGCTCCTGGGCTGCCGGCCTGGAGGGCTCGGTGCCGCCTGCGGAGCCGGGCAGCAGCCAGCCCCAGGCGGCCTTGCCAGCAGCTCTGAAGGCCAAGTGTGCTTAGCTGAAGAGCACAAACTCCTTTGGTGAACATGTTCTTGTGGACTTTTAAAAGCTCCCCAGCACTGACCCCAGGCTGTGGAGCTGCAGACCGAGTGCTCGCAGCCTCACCCCGCGGGCAGCGCTGCCGGCGGCACCTCCCACCTCCCGTATCCCCCGTGCCCAGATTCTCCTGCTGAGAGAAAAGTGTCAGCTTGGTGTGCCAAGAGCTGCTACAGCAAGGGATGATTGCTTTGAAACATGCATCATCCCTAGCTCAGGCCTTCTGGCGTGTGACTCAAAGGGCACGAAGGCTCCAAGCAGTCAGTCCTGTGTGCTCAGAGAAGCTCCAGCCCGCAGCTGCCAAGGAGGGACAGCCAGAGCCTTTGGCTGGGAGCCGTGGGCCCCCAGAGACTCCTGAGTCAACACTGCAAGTCCTGAGCCCCTGGCGACTCACTGCTCTGGGGGTCCCTGGGCAGGGGCACTCCTGTCCCAGCCAGGCCCGATGGCTGTGTGAGAGTTTGTTTTAGTTTGCCAGGCTGCGTGTGGTGTCTGATGAGGTGCAGGGGAGCCAGGTGATGTCAGTAAGAGGCTGCTGCTGCCCAGCTCTGGCTGCCAGACCGTGTGGTTGGAGGGCTCCCCTGTCCCCTGTGTTGGATAGATGTGTGTCTGGCCTCTGTCTTCATGGATGCATCCAGTGTGCCCTGTCACACTCAAGCATAACAAATCTCACAGCCATGAGGACAGGAGCTCTGTGAACCTTTCCTCTCAGGACAAGATGAGATGCAGCTAGTATTTCCTAGTTAGAAACTCACCAAAAGTTAAAATTTTCTTTCAAAATTTTGCCCGAACATAACATTTTCCTCGAGCCAGGACAGGCCTCCACTCAAGGGGGTGGCACTGCAGCCACCAAGCACCTTCTGAAGGCAGGTGGGTGGGAGCAGGAGCAGCCCGGGTGGCGTGGTGTGACACCAGGCACCCACATGGCCACCGGCCGCATGTCACCACCTGGCCACAGCTGCCGGTCCTGTGCCACAGCTGAGAGCTCAGCCGAGCAGCAGAGAAAACAGGGAAGAAAAGCGTGGGGCACTCGGCAGCACCACAGCCCCGGCAGTGCCACAAGGTCAGGGGTGCCCTGGTCCCGCTCAGGAGCTCCTGGGGACCCTCGGAGGGAAATATTTGTTCTGGCTCTGGGTTCCCCACCACCCGCCGTGCTGGGACAAGCAGATGCCTGGACTTCAGCTGCAGTTCTGTTGTTGTAAGCAATTCTCCAGGACAGAAATCCCTGCGCAGTGCCCTGGCTGAGCTCTGCAGCTTCGACGGGCCCGAGGGACACGTTCTGACAGCTCCCGAACTCTTCTCCAGGATCCGTGAGTCAGATGAGGAAGTCAAACCACCCTTCCCTCGCTACGAAAAAAAAAAAAAATCGGCATTTTCCAGAGGATTAACATTCTGTGCAAATAAACCAAGAGTGGAGCCTGCTCTCCGCAGCGCTGCCCGCGCTCGGGCCGTGCCGCCTGCTGTTCCCGGCGCCGGCCGGGAGATGGGATGCGCGCTCAGCTCCGGAGCCGCGGGCAGCGCTCCCTGCTCGCTTCTGCCATTCCCGACTTGCGTTCGAGAAATGTCAGCTGGAACCCAAATGCAGCTCCGCGCCCTCACCAGTGCCGGCGGCTCCCAGCAGCCGTTTGCTCAGTCAGGTTCGATTATGGGGCAGAAAACAAGGATTTTGTCCAACATCTCTCACCAACCCTGTCCAACACCCCTGAAACCTTCTGCTGAGGGATATTGAGCAACCTCCACTAAGTTTCTGTCAGTGCCTGGTTTCTCGCTGGTTTAACAGCTCGCTGGGGTCACTGCGGATTTCATGGGAAACCCCTGGACATCTGGGGCCTCTCCTACCGAGGAACTGGCAACAGGACAAGAGGAAACGGCCTCAAGCTGTGCCAGGGAAGGTTTAGGTTGGATATTAGGGAAAATCCTCCTTGGAAAGGGCTGCTCAGCTCTGGCACAGCTGCCCAGGGCAGTGGTGGAGTCCCCATCCCTGGAAGGATTAAGAAGCCGTGTGGATGTGGCACTTGGGCCATGGTTAATGCCTGGCACTGCTGCAGGCACACGTACCATGGCTCCCCAGGAGCTGCACAGCCCCTGCCACTGCTCCCCTGCGTGGCATCCCTGCTTCATCCCCACTTTGGGGGTCCCCCACCCCTGGCCCTGCTCCCGACTGTCCCTTGCACCCACTCAGTTCAGCCAGGAATACAAACCAGAGTCTCAGGGGTTGGATGACTCGGCTGTGACACAGCCAGGACTGAAGCGCTGCTCTTTGCATGCATTCCTGAATTTTACAAGTGAAATGCAACCTCCGGAGGAGCCAGCACAGGTTCTGCTCCAAACATGGAGCAGCTATTTGGAGAAAAATGTTACCTCATTTGAAATTTCATCCTGCAGCTGCAATTTAATTCTTCAATCCCCACAGCAACAGTTTTCTTGTAAATTAACAGCATGAAATACATTAGGAAATTAACGTAGCTTCTTTGGCACTCATGTTTTTGTGCCTTCTTATCTCCCTGGTCTATTTTTAGAATAAGAGATGTTATTGATCAGAATCTCGTAAAAATGATTTATAATAGTTAATAATTACTGTATTAATGCACCAGACTGCAGCAAAATTAATGCAGGCTGTGTCTGCTGGGCTGGATTCAGCACTGAGCACTTGAGCAGCAGCAAAACCAAGCCCCAAAGCTGTGAGGGATGTGCCGGGAGAACGTTCTCATGCTGGGAGGTGCCAGGGGCAACACCGCGGAGCCCTCACCATCCTCCTCCATCCCCAGCCCAGGGTGGCCAGGGGGCTGCAGTCCCCGGGGTGGGGGTGGACCAGTGGGGGCTGGAGAGGTGTGGATCACTGGGACCGAGGGGAAACACACTGAGCAACGGCAAGGTTAAACAAAATTTCTTGGACAACTGAATTCTGCCACAGCACCAAAAGCCTGACTCACCTGGCACGGTAAGGACCAGGGCAAGGGAACACGGCCAGAGTGGAGCACCACCAGTGCTCATTCCTGCATTCCTGCAGAGGGTTCCTGCGGCTGGGGAGGGACCCCCGGAGCAGGGCTGTGCTGTGCCTCTGTGCCCTCCCCTGCCCCTCCATGCCCAGGGCCGATGCCACCTCGCACAAGGTGACATTAACATCGCTCCAAAGCACTGCCCTGGCACGAGCTCCCATCCCAGTGCTCACAGCAGGAGCAGATCCCAGGATCTGCTCTATGGATCCCAGTCTTGCCACAGTGCAGGATTATCTGTCCTGCCTGTGCTACTCCCCCATCCCTTCCCTTTACACTGGCACAAAACCATCACAAGTGGAACAGCTTTTAAAACAAAGTCCTTGGCATTCCCACTCAGTGCTGAGGGCAGGTCAGTCTGTGGGCTTGAGGTGGTTTACAGCCAGCTTGTGAGGAACCACAGCTCTCTGGACAGCACATTGGTGAGCACAGAGAAAGTTTCAGACCACCAGCCCCTCGGAGTTTGGTTCTGATGGGCCACTGGAGCAGAACCATGTTTCTCCAGACATCAGGGGTTCAACCCAAATCCAGCAGGATGGACTTGCCAAGGAATCAAAACTGGGATTGCAGAGACCACTGAAGATCCCCTGTGAGATCTACAGCATGTTGTTAGCAGCTTTGTACCTCTCCTCCCTGGGGAACAGCGGGGTCAGGCAGGTTATCCGCAGCCTGACGGGGCCATTCTGGCAGCCGGGCACCCAGGGAGCTCTGATTTATGCCCCCAGGGCACACCAAAGCAAACCTGAAGCCGAGCAGCCTCCCGTCGCTCCAGCACCCAGGAAGAATCAAAGCAGCACAAACCCAACATTTCACACCCCATCCAGCTCCCCGGCAGGCTGGAAACCCTCCAGTAATCCAGCTGAAAGGAAAAACAGGATGTTTTCCTGCACCAGAAACCTCTGACTGACCCAAATGAGCTCTGGGAAATGGTGACAGTGACAAAGCAGATGACAGGATTGAAGGTGTTTGTCATGTATTCCATGATAAAGAGCCTTTTAGTATATTTAGCATTTTACTGCACCAAATTGGAGAGGGGGCACAATTTGATCCAGGCTTTAATCCCAAGGGCTGGCCCTTCCTTCCCAGACAAAGAGCACCATAAATTCAGTGAGACAAGTTCTCCCTCTACAGATCTTTTTGGTAGTGATAAATACTTGTAATAACCAACCCTGTGCCTTTGCCACAGTCCCTTGATTCCAGAGATCTGCAAAAGCTGAATATCCACTGAAAACACAAGGGAGAGGCAGGTTCCTCATGATGCCATAAAAAAGGGGTCCTTTCCTTGCGTCCTTTACAGAATCCAGCAAGCAAAATACCAGGAGTAAGCTACCAACAGCTGCTCCAAATTTTGGGGTGTTTTGGTTTTTTTGTTTGTTTTCTACCCTCCAGTGTGTCTCCATCCCATCCTGAGAGCTAAAACACCAGGAGGTGTGACCCCGTTCAGGGTCAGAACATTGTCAGGTGCTTAAAACACTAATCCCTGCTTCAGAAAGGCATCCCTGAAGTGCAGGGGATGTTTTCTCCACCAGTGGCCACTGTCAGCGTTTGGCAGTGGGGCAGTCACCCCCACGCTGAGGGGAGTCGGGGTTTGCTGCTCGGGGCTGGGAGCCGAGCAGGGGACACTGGGTGCCTCGGGTCACACACAGGCCCTTGCTGGGACACCGGCCAGGGCTCCCGATCCGGTACTTTCCAGTCCATCAGCACATTCGGGTTGTTCCCCGGCAGGAAGGAACGCAGACAGCGGCACCTCGGGCACAGCGCCGGGCAGGGGACGGGCAGGGGCTGTCCCCGCTCCCATGCACCGCTGCCGACCCGCACACACCGCAGGGACCCGGCACCGCCCGGGGACAGGCAGGGGCTGTCCCCGCTCCCATGCACCGCTGCCGACCCGCACACACCGCAGGGACCCGGCTCGCTCAGGGACAGGCAGGGGCTGTCCCCGCTCCCATGCACCGCTGCCGTCCCGCACACACCGCAGGGACCCGGCACCGCCCGGGGACGGGCAGGGGCTGTCCCCGCTCGCACGCACCGCTGCTGTCCCGCACACACCGCAGGGACCCGGCTCGCTCAGGGACAGGCAGGGGCTGTCCCCGCTCCCATGCACCGCTGCCGACCCGCACACACCGCAGGGACCCGGCACCGCCCGGGGACAGGCGCCCACCGCCCCCTGCCCTGCTCGGGACGGCTCCGGGGCGCTCAGAGGCCGGAGATGCTCGGCCCTGGGCTCCCCGCCCGGACAGCCCCGGCCCCGCGGAGCGAATCGCGGCTCAGCCCCGGGGCAATCCCAGCCCCGAGCCGGCCCCGTGGGCTCGGTGGGCGTGAGGGACACGCTCGGAGCCGCGCTCGTCCAGCGCGGGGAATGCCAGCACCGGGCATCAGCAGGGACACGAGGGTGGCACAGCGCCCAGGGAGCTCTGCGGATCGCTGACCTCTCCTTTGGCAGGTCAGCTCTCGGCCTGGGGTCCGGCTGCAGCTCCCGGGCGGCCTCCAGTGCGGCTCGGCTGCTCTCCAGCGCTCCTTGGACATTCCTTCTGGGCAGGGAAGACCAAGGCAACACCAGGCAGGGTGAGAAGGGGTCCAGCCTGCCCTCGGCAGCGCTGACTCTGAGCAGTGATACCAAGAACCATTGAGAAAGCTTTGATGCAGCTTAAGAAAAGAAAAATATTTATTAAGTAAATTCAGTTTTCCAGTGGAAAAGGGGAAAGGATAGAAACAAAGGAAAATGAAACGAACACATGCAGAAGCTGCTTGGCACCTGTATCACAGCCTGCCCATGCACAGCCCAGCATTCTCCACGTTTGCTTTTCTATTCTTAGGAAATAGTTTAAATTTTATTTGGTAATTTTCAGAAATCAATACAGCTGTTCATATGAAGTGAGCGCCAAGCCCAGCATTTACTAGTGACTTATATGACTATTCTTTTACAGCTGATCCAGCATGGAAGCCAGTAATTCCTCACATCAGCTTCTCTACCATTTTATAGGAGCTCTGGAGGCAAAGCTCTGCCTTAGGATCTTCTCCATGTCAGCCAGAGGGTGCCCAGCAGGTAACAGAAGCCCTGGAGAGGAGAGCATTGGCAATGTCCGGAGCACGCTGGGGCGAGCAGGCCAGTGTCCATGCACTGGGGGCAATGCACGGGCATGGAGCTGGGGGCCTGGGGGGTCTGACCCCCGCCCCAGGGAATGCTGCCCCAGGGGCTGGCCCTGCCCCAGGGAATGCTGCCCCGGGGTGCTCTGCCCCCTCGGGTGCGCTGGGGCCCGGCTCTCCCACCCTGGTTCCAACTGGTTTGGAACCAGCAGGGCAGGCTGCTGGGAGTCCTCCTGCAAGCGAGCTCACCTGGCACCCGTGGAAAAAAGCATTACCAGTGTTGAACGTTCCGCTCCTCAAATCCACAGTTCTTTGAGAAATGAGAGAATTGAAGTAAAAGGGTGCCCAGACAAACCAGTCCCCAGAACGTGCCCCGCAGTTGCAGCCATGCCCAGAGCCCGTCCTGGCTGTCTCTCTCTGGGGGTATGACCAGCCCTGGTCCGAGCCCATCCCCGGCGGGTGCGTGGCTGGAGCCGAGCCCTTTCTCCCGAGCAGCAGAGCTGTGTTCTGTGCCCGGCTCACAGAGGCCTTGGTCCAGGCACAGGGCAGGCAGGAGCCACGGCCACAGGGATGTGCCACTGTCACACTAGTGAGGAGATTTCCACAGTCCCTCGGACGTGCAGGCAAACACAACCGCTCTGGGAGCACTGAGAGTGCCTGGGCTCTGTAAGGAGTCACAACCCGCCAGCCAAAGACAGGGCCCGGGTGCCGGGACCCTCAGGTTTTACTGCCTGTCACAAGGTGCCCTGGCAGCCCCAGGGGCAGCAGGACAGGGCTCTGACAGGGACAGGGACTCTGCGGGGGAAAGTGGGGCTGCCTGGGGGTGCCACTGCCACCATGGGCGGGGACACAACTGGGTCCCAAAATGGGCAGACACTGCTGATATGCCACCAAATCTCTGGCAAGAGATGTTTCAGTAATTCATTGCCTTCCATAATTTAAAAACCCCACTCTGAATTTGTGTACGTCTTCCTCTTGTTCAGCTTTTCCATCAAAAGAGAAAAAATCACTTTCTTTTAATTTCAAACACAATCAATATCAGTCTATACAGTCCAAGGTTCACTGCTTTCAGGCAACCGCTCATAAATATTCATTAGAGAATTAAAGAGCTATTAACAAGGGTAACTGTTGAGGAGCATTTATTAACTGTCTTCCACAAGAAATGAAATTTGCATTTCTCAGTGTGGAAACCCACTCTGAGCAATGGCTCCTTGCATGACAATAAACCATCAGGTAAAAGCTGATGGGAAGGCAGGAACCCCATAGTCCCTGCACAAAGGGTGGAGCAGATATCTTCAGCTGTATGGAGCTGATGAAAGAACACTTCTGGTGACCCCTTCACTCCATCCAGCCCCACCACGGCAGTGCCACGACCCCAGCACCCCGACTCCCGCTCCCTGCACTGCAGCAGCACAAAACTCATCTCTGGTGACTGTGATTCATCCCGATTTGCATATCATGGTCACTGCCTCCACATTGGCTCTAATTAATTCCCCAGGAGGACGCTTTGCCCTGCCGGCTGTGTGGCGATAAGTCCTGCTCGTATTTATCCCAGCATGAGGAGGTGTCCGTGGGGACGGGGTGCCAGGGTGTGTGCTGGCAGTGGTGATGAGGGCATTGGGCATCTCTCACGCCCAGACACGGCTCTGCACTGGGGGCTCTGTGCCTGCTCCCCCTGTGCACACAGGGACCTCCATCCCCCACTCCCACCCGACCTGGCAGCTCCACCACCTGCGCAGTGCCCGGGGTCCCTGGAGCCACCCAGGGCAGCGGGGCAGGGACGCCAGGGATTTTAGCTAAGAACCCAGGCAAGCCTTTCTTAGCGAAAGCCAAGGGTCTTGGTGGGGAGCAGGAGGAAAACGATCATTTTGGGGGCAATGAAAGTGGGTTAGCAGGTGGGCTGTGCTGCTGAGGGCTGCCACCAGCCCCGCAAGCGAGGATGCCCCACGTGCTGCTCCCCGGGGCTGTGCGGCACCACCGAGGCTGTGGAGCTGCTGGATTTTCCTGCAGCTGCAGCAAATGGAAATGTATATGTGAATCCCAGGGGAGGATCTGTTATGTGAAGCAATTATTTCTCAACCTGAAAGACAAGGCAGGAATCACAGGCTCTCATGTCTCTCATAAAGCACCATTTTGTAATTAATACCAGTTCCTTGGCATTTGGGAAGTCAGGGTGTCTGGAAACGGGGAGCCCAGTGCAGCCTGAGGTTCCCCTTAGCTGGGGTCATCATGATACGTGAGATTTCCCCAGTGGATGAGCAGTTACTGGGTTTTGGCCTGGGATTCCCAGACCCCGTGGGTCCAAAGGGCCCACAAAATGCAGGAGTGTTCTCAGCAGCCTGGAATTCATTTGGCTCCAATGGAGAATTTCTAGGGCTATGCATGAGGAAAGAAATACGGAAAGAAAATCAACAGCAGAAGAGGTGCCTTTGCTTTGGGGGTTATTTGATGCTGCAGACTGTGGCCTTGGGAAGGAGAGAGACTGGGCTGGTGCTCAAGTTCCCACCGGTGATCTCTCTTTCCTAGGTCTGAACCATCACAGTGTGGACTGCAGGGCAAGGAACAGACCCTCTGAGCCAATCCTGACTCCCAGAACTCCTGCAGGAAACTGAAGGCCCATTCTGCTCCCATCAAATTAGCCATAAGTTATTTCCATCATCTCTGAATAGGTATATTGGAAATTGCAGAGTCACCGTGGCCAGGAGCTCTCACATTTTTCTGTGAAACAGCAGTGAGCTCTATATCCATGCACACACATGCACACAAACACAGATGTTTATGTATATATATATATATATATACACATAAAAATACATATATAGGTGAGCTAAGCCAGTGACTGGCAGAGGGGATCATGCTGAGGTGGGACAGTGCCCAGTGAGTGCCTGCTGCTCCACAACAGCCTCGTGCCAGGCCCTGGGAAATGAGGGGTGTGGATGTTCTTCCCTCTCCCAGCCGAGTGCCAGGCAAGCAGCAATCCCCAGAAACACAGACACACGTACACCTTGGAAAAAATTGTGTCTCCCCTTAGCCAGTTCTTCAAAGCTGAGCTTTGTGCCTCCATACTCTTGGGGTGACTCTCCCAGTGGATCCTGAGTCACAGCCCTGGAACAAAGGCCAGTGGCAAACAGGATGCTGAGGGCTGGTCTGAGGTCATAAAAGTTAGGAAATACGTTCTGACTTTCAGGAATGATTCACGACTTTTACATTTTTGGGTTGGACATTTTCCTTAGTCACTGGCAGGGTTTCAGTGACAGATGAGCCTCTCAGAGCCTTCAGCTCTCATTTTCACATCCAGACTTTGAAACTTCATCCCTGAATTATATGTTACAGAGCTCCTTTTTCCCCCCTCTCTCTGAAGATGTTGTTAATCTGTCTGCTTTTAGCTTGCAGAAAAATCTGAGACTTGCCATGCCTTTCTCCCCCGTCCCAGGACACTGCCCTTGCAGGGATGCTTGGTCAGGGCAGAGATGTGGCTCCTGCTGCTGGATGCTGTATGTTTCCTCCTGGCGTCATCCTCTTGCAGCCTTTCTCCTGCAAGTAAGGTAACTACAAAACACAAAGCTAAAATCTGGAATTAAATTAATCCAAGGAAAGGTAACATTCAGAGTTGGCTTGATGGAATATGAAGATTTAAAGAAATATGCATCCAAGAGGTTGAAACTAAAGACAGCTCCCTCAGTCAGCAGCAGGGACACTGGGAATGGGGACAGAATGGGGACAGCCCCGGTGCCCTCCAGCCCCCGGCAGTGCTCGAGCAGGTGGCCCCAGTGCTGGGAGCACTGGCCACTGCCCCCGCTGCCCACCAGCGCCTGCTGGGCTTGCAGGGTGCATTTCAGACCGTGGCAAGTCACCAAAAACAGCCGTGGCCCAGACCCCCGGAGTTTGGCAGCGTGCTGTGCAGAAATGTGACGCTGCCGTGAGGATCCAGTGCAGCCACAGGTGCCCAGTGTGATTTCATCTGTTCTGTGGCTGCACAGGGAGCAGTGGCAGGGATCACTCAGGCTCTCAAGGGCAGGGCACCTGAGAAACCTGGGCTGGTGGTGAACAAAAACTGGGCAAATCTGAGGGGATAAATTACATTTTCAAAGAAAAGCTCAAGGCATCACCAGACAATGCAGACACCAGACAGCCCGAGAGAGCTGTGACTATTCGGCCTGGAGAGGAGAAGGCTCCAGGGAGACCTTAGAGCTCCTTCTAGTGCTTAAAAGGGCTGCAAGAGACCAGGAGAGAAACTTGGAAATTCCCTCAGGAAACTCTTCCTTAGCTTTCCTAAGATTCACCACATTTGAAAGTTTCCATTTCCCCATGTGCCATGTCGTGTCCCTCAACAAACCCCTGGATGTTAGTAAATGCCAGTAAATGTTTAAAAAGCCTTTATTTGTGAAAAATTTGTGCCCGGCTGTAGCCAAACTGATCACCTTTCCTCCTGGGAACAGGATGTGAATGGAAAGACTGTCAGGGTGAGTCAGGGCAGGTGTGTGACATGGCATGCTCCATGACAGGTGTGAGAATAGCTGGGCCCACAGGTGGGCCCTGGGGTTTTCTCCTCCCTCCTGCTGCTGCAATTTGCAAAAATGGTTCATGAGTCACAGAGGCAGGAGGTGGCAGGGAGGTGGCAGGAGGTGGCAGGAGGTGGTAGGAGGTGGCAGGAGGTGGCAGCCAGGTGCAGGTGAGGTGCCAGGGGTGAAGCAGGGAAGGGGCTGGCAGTGCCAGGACACACCTGCCGAACACGGGGCTGCTCCCAGCAGGGAGCAGGCAGTGCAGACACACCCGCGGTGCTCGCACACACGCCCGAGAGGAGGGGAATGTCTCCATTATCAATGTCCTTTCTCCAGACAAAGGAGTCTGTTCACAGAGCACTGATCCCCCTGGGTCCCCCCCTTGTCCATAAATGACACTTCCCACGGATCCACCTCCTGCAGCCCAAGGTTATTTCTCGTCAAGCAGGTTTTCGAGCCAGTGTGCCAGCGCTCCACATTTTCCATTACTCCACCCTTAGGTGTTACTAACACCTGATAGGGAATTACCCACACGCTAATCCCCTACCCGGGCCTGTCCGAGCGGCTCCCCCCGCCCAGCAGCACCCATCAGCCAAAATTCCTCTGCACTGCTCAGGCATGGCCGTGTGTGCAGGAATCGGCTTCGGCCTCCTCCGCGCTGGGATTTTCCATTTCCTCACAGCTCCTCCTGCCCAGTGACCCCGCAGTGGCTCCATCCGCGGTGTCCGAGCCGTTCCCGGTGCTCAGAGGCAGAGGCCAGCAGCCCCTGGAGCCGGGCATCCTCTCCCTCTGTGCCGGGAGCTGCTGGTGTCCGCTTCCAAAGCTGCTGCGGCCACAGCCACGGCCCCGGGTCAGGAAGGCAGAAAATGCAGATCAGCACCCACCAAAGCCACAACAGCTGGGTTTCAGCCGAGCACCAGCACCACCCCTGCTCAGGGTGGGTTTGCAGCACCCCAGGGTCCTCTGCATGGGGCGGGAGGCCAGAGCAGGTTTGATTTTGCCCTGCAGAGCTGCCAGGGAGCAGCACGGGCCGTGGGTCTGGGCCCAGCGGTGTCCCCGAGGTGCCTCCCAGGGACGGGGATTTCCGCACGTCCCATCTGTCATCGGTGGGGATCTCGGGGCTCGTTAGTGCCACAGCGCCGTGCTCCCTGTGTGCTACTGGTGCCTGCTGCCCTACGCAGCCCGGGGTGAAGCCTGGTTATTTTTAGATGCGTTTCTACATCTCCCTGTTTAATCTCTATGTGTGTAATCTGGTTTTGCACTCCCTTCTGACACCAGCAATAGGCAAAAACCCCATCAGGTTTAAAACCCCATCCCCAAACCCAACTCCGCCTGTCAGTGACCACAGCGAGAGCAAATGCAGACACGGGCAAACTATTTATAGCTCAGATAAACAAGGCAGAGGCTTTGCTTAATGAGAGGAAATGGAAGAGCAGTGCGCACACATAGACCTCGAACGGGCTGCCCTTGCCTGGCTGGGGAGGGCTGGTGGGCTCCTGCTGTCCTGCCAGCCCACGGGGAGGGGGACAGGGAGCAGATCCTGGCAGCGTGGCTGGAATTGGGGACGTGGTGCAGCCAGCCCTGGGCACCCGATGGCTGTCAAGGGCAATTCTGGTTTCACACAAATGTGAGTGGGAGTTCTGTTCGTGCCCGGAAAGGTGGCTGGGAGCAGAGGGCGAGGCCCTGTCCCAGCCCACAGAGGGTTGGTGCTGTGCCCTGGGCAGGGGCTCGGGCTGCCCTGGGCAGGTCTGCAGGGCAGGCTCGGGGCACGGCTGGGACAGTGGTGTTATCCAGAAAGTGACACACAGAGCACACCACTTGTCCGTGTCACCCTGACGCTGAAGGGCCCTCAGTGCAGGGCAGAGCTCAGCCAGCTGAGGTTTCCAGGGAGGAGGGATACACAGCAAACACCCCCTAACCATCCCAACCCCAGCTCCCGCTCCCCCAGCCCCTGCCTCGGTAGTCTCGGTGGTCACTGGGCCCGTTTTACACCGAATTGGCCCAGCTGAGGTGGTGGGAGTGAGGGCCCAGCCCTGGGGGCTGGAGGGAGGCCCAGTGCCCGTCCCACAGCAGGGACAGCAGGGTGACCCTGCACACACCGTCCCCAAATGCTGCTGGCAGCGTTCCTGGCTGCCCCGCTGTTCTGTCCTTGGGGCACTAAGCCAACTGCACTCCCGTTTCCTCGGCCTGCTTGAAGCCAGCGGGAATCAGTCAGAGGGTTAATCCCTCATTCCAGGCCCAGGGAATGGGGCCATGCTAATTCTTTCCTGTAGATTTGCTAATTTGATTTTTCTTTTCCTGAGACATCAAAGCCAGCCTCCAGAGGAGAGCTTCCTAATCAGCAAGGAGAAAAGGAAATCACTTATTTAGTGGGAAGGATGTCGATGTAGCAAAGGGAAACATTTCCATTTTCTTTTTATAGCTACGAAAAACAACTTCACACAGTGAGTCCCCTAAATTCTATTTTTATTGCAAGGAACTGGAGTTTTTGGGACCCTTCCACGCAGCCGTCTTGTCTCTGTACTTGTAAACAACAGCTTCACTGAGATGAGGTGAACTGGACCACCTTTTCCTTGTTCAAAGTATTTTATGTTATGGATTGGAAGAGGAGGAAGGAGGGCAGGAGGAAATAAAGTGCTCCTGAAGACTGCAAAGCCAGCCCTTCAATCCAGTCTGGACAGTCTGTCCTGCCCTTTCCGCATGGCCTGTGAGCAGTTTCTGGACTCCCTGATTCCACAGAAATCCAGGTTTAGGCCTTCAGCTGGGTGCTTACTGCAAACCCCAAACACAGCTGTATAAATCACACAATATTTAGTGACTCATAAGAAAAACTGTGAACAGTGAGGGGTGGCTGAGACAATAATTACACAAGGAATCCAGCAGACTGGAAACAGCGCCGGACGCTCTTGGTGGGAAGCTGAAGGCCCAGAATGAACCCCAGCACCCCGAGGCTCTGCAGGGGTGGGTGGCAGCAGGGTGTGGGGTCTGTCTGTGCCATGGGGCAAAGGCAGCACCTGGGACACTGCAGGGGCCACTCTGTCCCCTCTTCCAGCTGGAGGCACAAGGAGCATTTCACTGTTTGAAGCTGAAATTGAGTTTAATTCCTGAAATTCTGTGCCAGTCTCCCTGACCTGCACCAGTGACAGCGCCAGGCTGTGTGTTTGGGGTGTCACCAGGGGTAGGGACAGCACCGTGCCCTGTCCTGGTGAGTTCAGCTGGGCACTTGGGCAGGGCTGAGCTGGCCACCAGCCCCTCCGGGAAGCCTGCGGAATTCCCAAGCCTTCCTTTTATTTATCAAAATTTCTTGAAACTTTACGAGAGCTGGAACTTCCCGAGTGCCTCGTGGGTGTCTCTCCCCCCTCACATGGGGGCTTAAGAAACCTGAAGAGGCCAAGGAGCTGACAGGGCTGTGGGGAGCCCTTTGAATGCCCCGTCCTTTCCCAAAGAGGGTTTGATGTGTCACAGAGCTTTGGACATGCTAATGCGTATTTTCCTATATAGCAATTGGATATTTTTATGGATGGACTGTGGACAAAAGCAGAACAGCAGATTTATCCCTTTTTTTTGTAACAAAACCAATGAGTTCACTGCAAGTACAATGCACCATCTTCTCCTCTTTGGGAAAGCACCAGCCAGGCTCCCTCCTGGCCCACAGCACTCGGTGTGCCC
>VYXC01007438.1:391222-410869 GCA_013397175.1 Platysteira castanea | reverse complement strand
CAATCTGCTCCCATCCCTGCCCATCCTGCTCGTCGCAGCCTCCTCACCCCACTGGGGGCTCTTTGGTTATGCAGATACATCTGGCCAGAGCCTGCCCAGCCCCAGATGCTATAAATGGACACACAGGGATCCTGCCAAAACTTTTCTTTTTATTCTAGCCAAGCTATGTGCTTAAATCTTTTTCATACATGAATTCCAAAGGGATACAATTCTCTATGAGAAGAACATTTCTTCTACTAGCTCTAAACATACTGACCTTTCCATCTGTATGTGGCCTCTCAATAAAAACTGCTGGGTAGTTTATCATTATTATTAATTATTATTATTATTATTACCAGCACGGACGTGCAGTATGGGGAGGATGAGCTGGCACAGGCTGCTCCTGCCCCAGCACTGGCTCCCTGCCCAGGCAGGAGGGTCCGGAGCACCAGCCACCAACTCTGCAGCACAGCCAGTGTCACATGTGGGTGAGCAGCCTCAAGGCTCAAAAACACCAACTTCCCGTTACTTTGGGGTTATTCTATAACTTTATGCACACTCGTAGCTTGCCATGAAGCAAATCCCAAGCTGAGTGTGTAGAGCACACGTGTGCTTAGCAGTGGGATGGTCACACTTGTGCAGGGTTTGGCCCAGGTGCCTGGTCTGTCTGCTCACACATCTCACCAGTGTGGAAAATTAATCCTAAGGAAAGCAAACACTCCAGTCTCGCATTTCTGGTACTGTGGAGAGGGATGGTTACTCTCGTTTTTATTGCTAGAAAAGTCTTTCTTTTGATGTCCTGTGGAAGGGTGTCCTTTGAACCCCAGCATTTTGCTGTTGGCTCACGCTCCCTACAGCCAAGCGAAGTCAGGCCCAGTTTCAGGAGCTGCTATCACAGAGCACTGAGCTTTTAGCAAGAGACAAGTGGAAACTCGCTAGTGAATGCAGAGCTGCAGCTTTCCCCCAAACCAAGGTATTTCCAATACTCTCGTACATCTTGAGGATCTGAGATATTTAGAAATAGTACTCGCCACTGCTGAAAGTAGAAGCTGCAGTGTATTTGCCATCACATACAAGTGGCTAAATATAACACCTGATGGAAAATGGCAACAAACAGGGTGGTTATGGCCTGGGACAAACCCAGGAGACAAATAAACCTCACCCATATATCAATAAACAAGTACATAAAAGACAGTCCCTTTCCAAGTGCCCACAGCCTATTTCAAAATAGACATTTCTGTGTGTAGCTGATGAGTTTGCAGAGAAAATAAATCGGACTTTCAGGCCTCTATTCTGCAGCAGTGGGGCGAGCTGCGTCCGAGCACCCGGCCATGCTTCACCATCCTGCCCATCCCTGTGGCTCTGGGCTCACTGCAGGGACAGCGCCGTGAGGAGAGCAGAGCGTGGGGCAGTGGCTTGGCCCAAACCCTGACGTGAGGAGAGCAGAGCGTGGGGCAGTGGCTTGGCCCAAACCCTGATGTGAGGAGAGCAGAGCGTGGGGTGGGGCAGTGGCTCAGCCCATACCCCGACGTGAGGAGAGCAGAGCGTGGGGCAGTGGCTTGGCCCAAACCCCGACGTGAGGAGAGCAGAGCGTGGCACAGGGGCTTGGCCCAAACCCCAAGAGCTGTGCCCAGGCACGGGGAGGATCCCAGAGCCCCCGTGGGCACTCAGGGCTGCTTCCATCAGCCATCCCCCTGTGGGAAAAGGGCACAGTCTGTGCAGGGGGCTGTGCACACACATGCAGTAATCACAAACCTTATCACGACCAGGCCAAACAAGAGATGTCAAAGCCCACTCCTGACCTCTGGATGCTGGAATATGAGTGCTGGGAATGGTGGCTTGTCCCCCGCTTTTCACAAGTGGAGAAGGAGCGAGCTTGAGCGTCAGTGGGTGGTTTCTCCCTGGACTGCACCTCTGGAGCTGCACAGAATGCAGCTCCTCCTGGATGGCTTTATGGCACCGCAGTACTGTCAGTGCTCACAAACAGCCACGGGTTTAACCAGCCTGGCCATAAATCTCCTCTGCTTTCACTCGCTCAGCTTTCAGACCCTGTCACAGCTATTTATAGTTTCCATACTGAGTTCCTGGACAGATGAAACCTCAGCATCTCATGGAAAAAAACAAGCAGGGAAAAATAAAAGGCCACAGAAAATTAAAAAAGTCCTTGAATTCTTGAGCTGCCTCATCCAGATGGGGAACAAGCACAGGCTCATTCCTATCACCCTGGCACTCACCCTGCCTGGTCAGCAAACTGCTCAAGCTCAAGCAGGGCTCTCCTTTCCTCTCCCCACTCCCAGGTGGGTTACCACCTCCTGTTTGTCCTTTTAATTCCTTTATCTATTGAAGTGCAGCCATGAGTCACCCAAAGCACACAAGGTGCTGTGAGACAGCCCCAGGTAAGAACACCAAGTAAATATTGGGCTCCCTATTCCAGCAGTGCACAGGAGCATGCTCCAGCGTGAGGGTCAATCCCGGGGACCCCAGCTGGAAGCAGCAGCATGGCCAGTGAGGGGAGAGCTGCTGCGATGGCCCCGAGACCCCCAGCCAGCCCAGACACAGCGCCCTGCCCTTGGGGTGCCAGTGGGAGCCGTGGGATTCACTGCTCGCTTGAGGAAGGTAAACTCCTCCCTTTCAAAGCAGATGACAGGCCGCTGCTTGGATTCTTTCAAAGGAAATCTTTGTGTTGTTGACACATAGAAATGTCTTTTTTTTCTTCTCCAGTTTTCTTAAGCCTAAGACCTGTGCTTCCCACAGATGACAGGGAACACAACAGCCAGCAATGCACGAGTGGCCAGGCACACATTGCCCATCAGACTCAGATCCAGCAGAGATCAACTCTCACACGTGGTCCTAAACGTCATGAAACTTCTCCTCTATTGACTCAAAGAACTAAAGAGTGCAACACTTTCCCCCTTGGAAACTTCCTGGCCAAGATTCCTAGGACCAAGTCCCAAACAGGAGCATGGACCTTGGTGGATACCGTGTCCTTGGCTAGAGCTTTATGGAGCATTTAGCTCAGGCAGCTCATCCCGGAACTTGCTGTCACACACAGCTGATGCTTTTCTGTTAGCTGTGAACACCCTGTCTGTAAGCAGTCCCCCTCTCCAGATCAGCTGTGCCTCTGCTGGGCTGTGTTTGCTCTGGGGTGCCACTGACCATCTGGACAGGAACCCCCAGGTTCCTCCCCGTGCACCTCCCACAGCCCCAGGGCATCCCGAGGCCACCCGCCTCCAGACCCACAGCCGGAGGTCTCTGCTGCAGACCCCGGGGTGCATCTGCCCACCCAGCCTGAGGGAAGTGCCCCAATCCCTGTTCCCAAGGGCACCACTCCACTGCCTCCAGCCACCCAACCCTTCCTCTGCCCTTCTATTTTGCCAGTCAGGGCAGCAAGACTTGTCTGTGCTTCTGCAACCCCTGAAGAGGTTAAGACTGGTGGGAGAGCTCTGCTCCCTCTGGGTGAGGTTTGATTGCTCTGGGAGGGGTGAGGGCCCAGATCCCAGAGCTGCACCTGGTGTGACTCAGCGGAGACTCCGTGGCTGAGCAGTCTGGGCATGAGCGCAGCCACTCCATCCTCTTGCACAGCCCCACATGTCACCAGGGGGGTTTAAAAGCATGGAGATGTCCTGGGGTGCTACCAACCATTGCCCCCAGTGGGCTCAGAGTGACAGAAGACAAGAAGAGTGGCCTGGGAGCCAGCTCCTGAGGTGTCATGTGGACACGCGATGGATGGACAGCCACAGCTGTTCAGAAAACCCCACTCGTTCCATTATCTTCAGGCTGGAAACCAAGGCCAGTATCAGGAAATCTGCAAAGCCACGTTACACTGGAGCAAGTGGACTTCCAGTCATGGCACATCGCGAAGGATGTCCTGCTAGCAGCTTATGTACCTCTAATCAGCCTGGCTTTGTCAGCATGTCCGACCTTGTTACTGCTGGAGCAGCACTGAGGCGGGCAGGACTGACAGAGATCTTCTTTTCCCTTTCAAGAGACACTTGTGCATCAGCACCTGCCACCACTGACCCCATCACGGGCTGTTCACGCGGGGACTGTGGGGCATCCCCGCTGGAGCTGCCCAAGCTGGTCCGGGAGAGCTGCACTGCACCCCTGCACTGCTGGGTGTGGCACAGCCCTCCTGACCAGAAAACTGACTAGAAAACATGACCTGGTCACAAAACAGATCCTGTGTGTGCTTCAGCTGAAACGCTGGTTGACTCACAGCCCCCCAAACCCCGGCCAGCTGCAGTCGGCCTGACCAGTGAGGGGCAAACGGAGCAAAAGAAACAGAAGCACCAGAAAGGCAGGGAATGTTTTGCTGAAGGTACCAAGGTTTTCTGAAAGTTTTGGGACCGAGGCTGAGCTCCTAGCTGTCCCGGAGCACAGCCAGCTGCCAGCCTCACGAGTTAATTCCCGAGACTCCACAGGCGCGTACTGCCCGTGCCCCAGGTTAGGGGAGCAGCGCCCCAAGCCCCGCGGCCGCGCTGGCGCTGCCCGAGGCCGCCGAGTGCCGGCCCGGCCCGGGAGCGCCCGCAGCTCCTGCGCTGCTCCCGGCTCCTTTCGGCTCGTGGTTCATTGGAGGGGACTGTTCCCCGCCGGCACCGTGACTGCAGAGCCCGTGATTTATGGAAACTCCGTATGTGCTGCTGCTCTGGTCAGCCAGGGCCGGTTCCAGCGGGGTTTCCCTGCTGCTGGCTGCCGGCCCCGAGAGAGCCGCCCCGGCAGGAGCCCGGACGGGCTGCGTGGGGAGCAGCAGCTCACAGCTATCCATTTACCGTGCTCCCCGAGCAACAGCATCTAAATTTAGTTCTGCACCTAATTCCCTCTCTGGAGGAAGTGCCAGGTTTCCACCGGGCAGAGGTTGCCGGTGGCTGGCAGCCCGCTCGGAGCCCGCCCGCCGTGACCTGCCAGCCTGCCCCGGCACCGTGCTCGGGCACGTCCCACCTGCAGGAAGGGGGCTGGCTGGCAGCATCATTGAGATCTCACAAAAAGATCCGAGGATCGAGGGGAGCCCACCTGAGCACGCCGAGGGACCCCCTGCCCTCCCTGGACACAGAGGAGCTTCAGCAGACAACACAGGCAAGGATTTCTGCAGCACAGCTCCTTTCTGCCCCTGCTCACCCCTCATAACGTGTCATGAAGGAAACAGCACAGAAACAGCTCAGAATTCCAGTATCTCCCCGAATTCTTCCCCTCAGTCCTGGCACAGGCTCGTGTCGGACGCAGCACAGCGCAAGGTCCGCAGGTGACACCACTGTCACCTGGCTGAGAACTACACAGCAAGGATGCTCCTGCCATCCCTGGCTGCCGCACCCACCCGCACTGCGCCAGGCACGGAACCATCCATCAGCTCCAGGAAGAGACACAGCGGAGCTGCTGCCCGGCCCCGTGCTGCCCCTCAGTCCCGCGGGTCAGGAGCCGGGTGTTGCCATGGAAAGCAGGGACCTGGCCTCATGGCAGCCCCCACCAGCTGCTGTCCGAGGACACCCCACCATCTGGTCTCCTCCCTGGAGAAGCACAGACTCTTTCCCCTGCTGCCCTCCAGCCTCTCCAGCTCCCTTTTTCTCTCCCTCCACCTGCCAGGATCTCCTCTGGGGTGAGATCCAACCCGATGGTGCTGGGCTTCCCCAGGACAGGGCCTGTGCTGTCTCTGCAGCCAGACCCAGAACAGTCCACTGGAGACAACTGCAAAAAACAGCAACAAATTATTGCAGTACCTGGATTTAGTTAACAAGGCCTAATAACTGCAATTGAAAGGCCAAAACAAGATGTCTGAAATGCCCAATTTCTAGTGGATAAACAGTTCATTGATTGTCTTTCAGTCAGAGTCCGAGTCACTGGAATAACAGGCTCCCTGTGTTTGTCTGGCTTTTCAGTTCTGCTGCAAACAAATGTTTATTGACCTAAGTGGCACTTCCTCCCCAAGACACCAGGAATGTGACAGCTCGCTGCTGTATTTTAAAGCAATTCAGTGAGACGAGGGTATGTTGCCACCGTAGACATTAATATTTGCAATACTGCAGAGTTGCTTTCAGTCTCTCAGGGACAAATAAGTTTCTAACAGATCCTGTCTGATCCCTTGTCACAGCTTTTTTGCTGTAGATGTGATGTGACACAGCCCCTGTGTGATGTGACACAGCCCTGAGTTTGCTGTGGGCTCTCTGGAAAGAGCTGAGGCCCTGAGCCGAGCTCTCCACTCTTCCTGTGAGTTCTGAGCCAGCACCGGCACAGAGGGCACGGCCGGGCCTGTGCTGGCACCGGGGACAACGCTCCTGCCAGCCCCAGCAGCGGATGGGAGCAGTAAGAACATATTTTCTAGACAGGAAAACAGCACAATTGGTCAGGGATGTGTCTCGGCATGACCTCACTTCTCTTCATGGTCGGTTTCTGCAGACCAGGCTGCACCTTGGGTTCCCGTCTGTCCCAGCCCTTCCCCTCCTGGCACTGTCCCTGCTGCAGCTCCTGGCCCGTGCCGTGTCCCTCCCGCGTGTCCCTCCTGCTCCGTGCTCCAGCCGGGACGGCTCCCGGTGGCCCTGACAGGGGCAGGGCCGGGGTCCAGCTGAGCTGCACACGGGCTGTGGCTGTGGCTGTGTGCCCTGCTCAGAGCACTGCGCATCCGCATCCAGCTTTGACCACAACCAGCAGCAACAGCAGTCTGCGTGACCCGTTCTGGTGTGAAATATGTCTGGGTGTTTCTTCTGCAGCAGATGCAAACTACTTCTAGAAAAGCATGATTATGCACCCGTAAATTCCCAAAGGATGGAGGGCCTGACTTCGTAGCCACTCGTTCCCCCACGCAGAGGGCTACAAATCCTGCTTGGCAAGGGCAGCGCTGGTAAACAGCAGTTGTGTTTGCTGACGTGTAGCGAAGGGAAAAGCCCAAAGCCCTGCACAAAAAATGCTTTTCTAAACAGAATGCTGCTCCACACTCCCCAGAGAGACACTGGTGGCTCCTAATAAAGGGAACGCTGGTGGCACCACCCGAGAAAGAGCATCCATCACCCCTGTGCAAGGAGCTGCTCTGAACTGCTGGTCATAATTCAGCCCCAGTATCTGGAGTGGGGGGGTGGGAAACCCATTAATTACAGCTGATAATTAACATCTGTCACAGGAAGAACAGTTTGACCTTGGAACAAGGATGAATTGAACGGGTGCGAAGCTGCCCTGGCGAGAGCAGCAGCAGGCCCCTGGCACGGGCCCTGCCCGGGCAGCGAGGCTGGGACCAGCAGAGAACAGTATTATGGAACAGGTTTAATTCAGCCAAGCACCAGCTTTCCTCCAGGGCCTTCTGCAGCCTGCACGAAGCAGGGGACACCAGTTTGTGTCCGGGAGCTGCTGGTTTTCTCCCCTCACAGGGCTGCTGGGCAGGAGCAGCCCCTGCACTCGCAGGGCTGCCACAGGGGCTGGGGCACGGGGGTTCCCTGTGTCTCAGTGCCCCTCCCCACCGCCCCACGCAGCCAAGTTTGGCTCCTTTGGCCAGCTCTGTGCTGGCTCTGCCTGGCACGGCAGCCTGATCAGAGCCAGCCGGGGCCTGCAGAGCAGAGGAGAGACGGAGTTGGGCCCTTCCCAGGCAACACGGCCTTCCCTTGGGAATGTCACGGATTTCAGGCCTCTGAACACAACAAACCTGGTGCAGCTACAGCTCCATGAAACTCAGCAATTGGCTTTACCAGCCTGGGAGCAGAGGGTGGCAGACAGAGGCCGGGCAGCTCTCTCAGAACCCCAGGATCACTGAGGTTGGAAAAGAGCTCCAACACCATTGAGTCCAGCCTGTGACTGATCCCTTCCCTGTGCCCAGCCCAGAGCACTGAGTGCCATGTGCAGTTATTCCTTGGACACCTCCAGGGATGGGGACTCCAAACCTCCCTGGGCAGTCCTTTCCAAAGCCTGACAACCCTTTCCCCACCATTTATACAGGAGAAGCTGCACTCCTGTAGCTCTTACAGCCATTTGTGAGTCACTCCAGGACTGGGTTATACTGAACAAGCTTTTTTTTCTCTTGGAAAGATGCTTTCAGAAAGAGGCGATAGACACAAAGGTGAAACAGATGTTCCCAAAGGCAATTACTGCCCAGACCCCTACTCCCGTTTCTTGAAATTGCTGCAATTATCATACCAAGAGCTGTTTCATGTGTCAGGGACCATCCCCTGAGGCCGAGCTGGCAGCACAAATCAGCAGCTGACAGGGTCTGGCACCAGGGAGAAAAATTACCTGTATATTGTAATAAACTTTGTTAGTTCAAGCCATGGTGGGAACAACCACTTGGGAAACTGCTGATGAAATTTTTGGTGCACACACACAAGCCATAATAAAAAGAAAGATAAAAACCATTATAGCAGCACGAATAATTCCCTGCTGCTCCCCCAGGAAATGCCTCCCACCACCCCAAAAGGTCCTGCGAGGTCCTGCAGTTTGAGAGCTGCCCATGGGGATCGCCCAGTGGCTGCCAGAGCCTGTGGGGTGCTGCCCACAGGGACATGGGTCTGGCCAGGGAGCACTCAGGGATTTTGGGTTCATGATCCCATCACGTTTTCCAGGGGGAACATGGACATTTCACAGAGAACACGTGTGATCTTGCTTCCTCAGACACCTTTTTGGGGGACTTCAGAAGAAAACACCCCCAGAGAAAAGCTAAAAGCCACAGAATTCATAGAATCATGGAATCTCCTGCACTGGAGGGGACCCACAAGGATCATCGAGTCCATCTCCAGGCCCTGCGTGGGACACCCCCAAGAATCCCACCCCAAGCTCACTTTTGTGCTCCCCCATTACCGAATTCTACATTTAACGTTGCCAAATCAAACCCTGCTCTCCCCAGACCCCTCTCACTGGGGCCATTACCCCAGCTACCTGACCCATCTAATTCAGCACAGACCCACACTGAGTTATTCCCAAATTTAAAACATCCTCACACACTGAAATTCACCCATGGATCTGACTCGAGAAAGCAGCACAGGCTCCGAGTTTTCCCGTGTTAAGACCCCCTTGGGAGACCAGCACGCACCTACATAATGGCTTTGAACCCCCGCCCATTCACACCCTCTCCTGCCAGGGAAGAGACCCAAATTCCTAAATTATCCACTCCAAACGAGCATTTTCTCAGCCTACTCTCTATCAGCAGCCAGTGAGTAATGCACAGTGGGTCTAAGATTAGCTAACGAGGCGCCGTGACTCATCAGCCAAGCCTCCGCGCCGCTGGGAAAATTCAATTTTTCTTTAGCAGCAGAGGTTCAACTGTGGAAATTATAAATAATTAGGGTTTGGAGAGGCTGCAGGCACATGAGGATTCTTATTTAAACCTCACTAATACAGATCTTGGTGCCTGTGATGCCTTTGTACCAACAGCACCATCGGTCACCTGCCATGGCCAGACCATCCCGGTGTCCCCTGGCAGAGCCACGGTGCCGGGCAGGAGTGGGTCTGGCTGGGCAGGAGCTCACAGTGACAGCGCTCGGACCAGCAGAGCCTGATCCCCAACTGCTCATTAGCTCACACCCAGCAGCAAATTAAAACCAGGCAGAACCATTACGGCTCCTGCGAACGACGCCGTGGAGCAAAATGATGGGGTGGGGGAAGAGTCACAAGCAGAATCAAAGCAGGCAGGATCTCCACCCCCACGCCAGCCGGGAGCCACAAAACCGGGCCGAGTTCCCGCTCCGGAGCCAACGCGTGCCCCAGACCCTGGTCCCCTGTGCCCGTGTGGGGCCGCAGGGCTGGGACCCCCATCACTGCAGCTCCCACCGGACCCGTGTTCCAGTCCATCCCCTCTGCTCTCCCCCCCTGCCAGCCCTGCTGCCCAGCCCCAGTCTCTCACCAGGAGAGCCACCTTCCCCGGCAGCAGCCACCACACGCGGCCCGAGTGTCCTGGTGCCACCATCCCCATGCCGGCTCTGCCAGCAGCAGCAGCGCGGCTCCATCCCAGCCAGTGCCTCCTCTGTGTCACCTGGCAAGCCCCTGGGACACCCCTCCACCGAACGGGGGGCAAAAGTACACAGGAAAGGTGCTGTATTTCAGGGGATTTGGCCCCAGATTGCTTCCCAGCTCCAGGCTGGACACCGGGAAGTGTGACACAGAGGGATGGGCTCTGCTGGCCGAGCCCTGGGCAGCGGCTCCAGCCCTGGCACGGCCAGTCCCTGCTCCTCACCCCAAACCAGACCCCTGAGCCCTGTCCCTGCTCCTCACCCCAAACCTGACCCTTACACCCTGTCCCTGCTCCTCACCCCAAACCAGACCCCTGAGCCCAGTCCCTGCTCCTCACCCCAAACCAGACCCCTGCACCCTGTCCCTGCTCCTCACCCCAAACCAGACCCCTGCCCCCAGTCCCCACCTGGCAGGGGCTGCTCCCCAGGCAGTCCAGCTGCCCTCAGCATGCCCTGCTTCAGCTACGTTCTGCTTCGAGCCTCATCGGGCCTTGGTTATCAAAGCCAAATGCGCCAGGTTTTGGTGTCTAATGCAAACCAGCTTGCAGTTTACGTGCTTTCCCTCAGAAATCTGCTTTAAAAACAACTTGCCCAACTTTGTGTTTTATAAGATGCACTTAAGAAAAAAAGCGTTTAGGAGAAAGGAAATATTTTCCACACACGACAGATATTTGACTGGATTAAAGCAAGCTGCCCTTTAATGGTGCTTGCTTGAGCCACCCTGGAGAGCTGGGCACCCATGCCCAATCCCCTGTGATGCTCGGCCTGCCCATTCCCTGTGTCCAGGCTGGTCCCTCCTGTGCAGCCAGAGCTCAGGCTGGAGGCACAGAGGCACGGATCAACTCCAGTCAGAGCTGGGCTGCCCAGCAGCCGTGGCTGGACCCCGCCAGGACGCGGGCAGGGACGGACACGCCAGGATGTGGGAGTGATGATCCCGGCACCCCGGCCTCGGGGGTGCCTCCCAGGGATGAGAAGGGTGTGGGGCAGGGGCACCCCAGGTCCCACCTGACTAGTGATGCTTGAGGTCACTCCCTGGTCTGACATCAGAGCCGTAAATCCTGAGACACAGAGAAAACCACACTGACGCTGCTTGGAAGTCCTCTGCTACAAGCAGGAATAAAAAAATGGACAGTACATAATCTGAAGGTCTAGTAAAATAAGAAAATTCCCACATTCTAGAAGAGCAGGTATCTCTTTTGCCAGGATAAAGCTATTTTCACATTTAAAGCCCAATTTCCTCATGAAGGAACACTTCAGCCTCAGGAGGGATTACTGAAGTCAGGCGGGGAGGACAGATCAAGGCAAAACTGCTGCTAAAATCCAGCATGTTCTCTGTGAGGACAATTTTTCCCAGAGGCAGTGATTGGAAACCCTATGGAAACCAGATGGGGCCAGCAGGGACTGAAGGACATGGGGGGATGCTGCTGTCATGGGCTGTGCCCAACCAGAGAAGCCGTGGTTGATTCTGGTTTTCTGGACAGCCCCGTGGAGCTGTTCTGCCTCTCCTGCAGTCAGCACGGACTGAGGCAGTGGGCACCTGCTTTGTGTGTCCTGGCACAGCCTGCCTGCCCTGGCTCCTGCAGCACTGGATGTGCCTGGAAGGGCCAGCCTGAGGGCCAGAGATCAAACTGTGAGGTGCTGACACTGCTCCTGGCCACAGCTCAGGCAGGAAAGAAGTGAGGAACAGTCGGGAGCAGTGAACCCAGACAGCACCGCACCACCTCTGCCCCATCAGCCTCGTCAGCAGCAAAGGCAGAGTTCTGCAGGAAATGGACTCTCAGCCTGCTCACTTAAAGAGGTTTCTTCCCCAGTTCAGGACTGGGGTAGGAAGAAAGCTGAAATGTCACAAACTCAGATTATAAGGAACATTTACGTCAAGTCAGTGGGAAGCCCGGGAAACTGCAGTGCTGGTGCTGCAGAAGGAAGGTCAGGAGGAGCCCTGCTGTGGGCAGTGGTGCCCAGCTCCAGCTGCAGAGCTGCTCGTGCACCTGAGAGCCAGGACACTGCTCCCAAAACCCACCTGCTCTTATTTTTAAGGCTGTTCTGCAGCATGAGGAGTTTCAGGGAGGTGCGGGGACTTCCCGAGCGGTATCAACAGGCACCTGGGTGAAGAGAGCAGGCTGGTGCTGGGCTGCAGGCAGCCCCTCACTGAAGCCCCTCGAGGAGCTCAGCTTTCCGTGCCCGCTCCAGAGGCGACGGGGAGGATCCCTGGGAAGTGCCCAAAGAGGGAACAGAGAACAGAAATCTTGAAGCTGGAAGAGAGGCAAGAGGAGAAGCTTTAGGGAGGCATCACAGGTTTAGACAGAAGCAGGCACTACGATGGTTTGCCCACCACCACTCCAAAATTTAATCTATAGACTTGAATATTGGCAAAGAGCCTTATTTCAAAAAATACTGATAGGTTTGGTATTGGTTTGAATAATGGAGGGGGACTTTAGACAAGGGCCTGGAGGGACAGGACGAGGGGGAATGGCTTCATACTGACAGACAGCAGGGTCAGATGGGATACTGGAAATTCTGCCCTGCGAGGGAGGTGAGGCCCTGGCAAAGGTTGCCCGGAGAAACTGTGGCTGCCCCATCCCTGGAAGTGTTCCAGGCCAAGCTGGATGAGACTTGCAGCAACCTGGTCTAGCAAACGGGGGTGGGACTGGATGGGCAGCACAGAGAATGCTGTAGGCCACTCACTATTCCTGAATGTTACATTCAGGTTTTTAGCCCAATGCAGCTTTTCCTCTGGCAGGGTAAAAGACTGAATGAAGCCATTCCAACCTCACATTATTAAAAGTGGTATTTAGAAGCTTCCACATTAGCTTTTTTAAACCAGTTAGGAAACGAACCATCACTGTACTCTTGGTTTATGCATTTGCACTTGCTGAGAAATTATTTTCATTTATCTGTATAAAGGCGAAGGTGAAGAAGCAATTTGCCAGAAGATTCATGCTTTCAGCCTTGCCCAAACCTGAGTCATCTTTTCACTGAGGAGCAGTGGGGCAGCTCTGGAAGCTGGGCTATGGTGTGGTGCTGTGTAAGGCTGGGGTTTAACCCACCTCTGGCACTGAGTCCGAGCAGGAGCCGTGTCCCCTGCACTCACCTGCCTCCCAAGCACCATTTTCTCTGTTACCATATTCCTGCTGAACTCTCTGTGGCAAAAATCCAGTGACTCACCTGCAGCACTGAAATGTCACTCCTCTGTTTCATTCTTTCAGCTGGTGTTAGGACAGACAGACAGACACCTGTCAGACCACTGGGCATCACGAGGGACACAGGAAAAACAAGGAGACCTGTCACACCAACTTTGCAGTGCTCTCTGGGGGAGGGTCCCTGCCCAGCCCCTGGCACAAAGGGCAGCAAACCAGCTCTGGAAGCTCCTGCCTGCTGACACTGGCATTTCCCCTCACCTCTCAGCACAGAGCCCAGGGCAGGAACAGCCCAGTGTTTGCTGTGCACAGGGCACAGCAATGTCAGGAATGTCACACGCCCAGGTGACAGCAGAGCAGGAGCCCTGCCTGGACACAGCAGCCTGCAGGGAGCACGGGGAGGTTTCTGGCACGGATACAGGTGCTCACTCCCCACCAGCCCCGAGGAGCAGAGCCACTGCTGGCAGGGCACGAGCTGCCAGGGCCAGTCTGGGGGCCGAGGGCGAGGCCAGCAGGTGTCACAGCAGGTGTCACAGCAGGTCCCACAGCAGGTGTCACAGCAAGTCCCACAGCAGGTCCCACAGCAGGTCCCACAGCAGGTCTCATTGTGTGACACAGCGGGCAGGGCTGAGGGGCACCAGGGCTTTACTGCAGAGACACTGGGGAAAAGCTGGACATCCCCTTAAACAACTCCAGCCTGGGGACCACTCCAGCCTTACAGGATGGACACCGGACCTGAGCAAAACCCCCCAAGCCAAGAGAAAACCCTCATGGATTTTCCCAAGCCTGGAGAAAATCAGTGGCCCCACATGTGAGGTATCACACAATTCCCTCGCAGCCAGCAGAGACTGAAGGGCTGGTCTGAAGAATGCTCCTGCCTGCTCATGGGACCCAGTGCCACGGGCTGCCTGCTCAGGAACGCGGCCAGCACTCACCTGCTGTCCTTGGCATCTCCTGCAACCTTGGAGCAGCCTTTCCACGTGTGGGATGGAGCAGTCCTCCACTAGAGATGGGAGCAGACAAGTGCTTTTCCTGGGAGCAGTGAGAAGCAGGGTCCTGGTTATTTTTGTTTGCCTCTTTAAATTATTTTTTAAGTGAACAGAAGGCTGCTTGTACCTCCTTGCAGCTCGCTGCTGTAATGCTGCAGCCAAACACTTGGCAGCACTTTTGGGCAGGAATTCTGTACAATGCACAACTGTGTGAGCAGAAAACACAAAAACCACCTCACAGCCATCAGGTCAGCCCAGGCCTAGCTCGAGAAGATGCTAGAAAAAACCTCACAAAGAGCCCCTGAGGCCAGACAGGCAGGAGCTAAGAAAGGCAGAGCTGTTCCTCCCAGAGCAGGAGCACTCCCAGCACCGAGCCCCTCTGCCAGCCCGGGACGGGCGCAGCGGGCACCTGGGTAAACACCACTGCACAAAGGCCTCACACAAGGGGCAGGAACACATCTCCTGCTATATACTGCTGTCCTCCTTGCACTTATTTTGGGAAAACAGGAAGCTCATTGATTTGTTTGCAGAGGTGACCAAAACGGGCCTCGGGAAACAGCTGTCCTGGTTCAACATTTCATGTTCAACACCACGGCCTTCCCGCTGTGCTAAGGGATGCAGATTTCACTGACTGAGTGCTGGACTGAGACTCAGCAGGAGGGTTTTGGTGCTGAGCTCTCCTTGTGACACTTTGCTGCTGAAAGGGGAAGCTCCGACCTCTCTTGCTGACATTCAAAGACCACAGTGTGAACCAGCACAAACCAGGAAAACGTGGGCCTGTGTGATTTCTGACCTGGTCGCTCTAACTCAGCCAGAGTTCACCCCTGTGTTTGCTGCAGCAGATCCAGCTGACAGGAAGCAGGATCAGTGCAGAGATCCTGCAGCTCCAAGGCAACCTCCGACAGCCAGACAACACTTTACTGGGCAGGGACACTCTGAGCTGTTCTCTCCAGCACCAGAAGCAACAGATCACCTCAAATTAATGTTTCTGGACTGAGGGAATCCAAGGAAAGGCTAGACTAATACAAGCCCAAAAAAATTAACTGATAGAGTTCCAAGGTCACTTCAGTTTGTGAACCATCTGAACTCTGAATTTGGCAAAAAAGCTGTTTGTTTGCTGGTTTAGAATTGTGCATCACCTCTTGGCCGTGGGTAAGGAGAGGATCCTTCTGTCCAACTGCATGTTCAAAGGGCCTTAAATCACACTCACCGAGTGTGAGCATACAAATTCATGTTCATGTGCAGTTCAGAACATGGATTCCCTCCCTGGCTGGAGCCAGCAGCTCAGCCCTAACCCTACACACACAGCAAGGGCAGGCCCAGGCTGGGCTGCTCTTCCAGGAGACTTGGGAAAGCACAGGGGTAGGACCCAAAGACATCCAAGTCACCAGCCCTGCTTGTTCATGTACCTGAAACCACCGAGGCTCTCTGCTCTGCAGCAAACGACATGAGGAAGCTTTAACATGCAATGAGAGCCACGTTGTTGTGTGTTGCACATCTTCCAAGGTTTAATAGACACAAAGTGAGTCCATTGTACTTAAGACACTACAATGATTTCATCCTATTGCATGTCCTGACCCAATTACATTTCTCAGAGTACAGTATTGAATAAAAGTTTGGTAGCTTTAAAATTAACAAGTGTGTGAAATCTGTAAGTAAAATAAGCAGCAGCAATAATCTGGGGAGTTTTATCAAGAATAGCTAACTTTTAAGTAATAAATACATTCCGAGTTGTGGTTTTTGCTGTTCTCCTAGTTCATTGCTGTCCGACTGGTCGAATTCTCATTCTAGGGTAAGATATCCTTCAGCCTTTCCTGCCTCACACCAGAAGAGCCTCCCAGCTCCGCGTCCCGGTGCCCGTTCCTGTCCCGGGCGGCACGCGGAGCCCTCTGCCCAGGAGCCTGGTCCTCGCCGTGCGCACGGCGGCCTCCCGGTTCTCCTGGGAGCACGTCAGGGTGGTACAGACTCGGTGACCCGCTAGGAGAACAGCTGTGCTCGTCTTCTGTTACCTTGAAGAAAGCCAGAGAGGGAGAGGTTACTGTGACGGACCGGCAGGAGCGGCGAGGCACACGCTCCGGCTTCCCTCTAAATATAGCCAGGAATTCTCCTGCTCCCAGCCGGCCCAGCAGGCACAACCAGCAGCGGCTGCAGCTCGGGAAGAAAGTTGTCAGGTTAACAAACCCAAAGTAAGAGTGGAGTTTTCTCCAAGAGCAGCACGATATGAATTTCAGTGATGATAATAAATCTTCAGTCTGGCCTACAGACTCTGCAGTCCCTGTTGGGGTGGGTTACTGTAGGTTAATCTGCCGCAAGTCCCCACGGAGCGCGCCACGTGAAGAACATCTGCCTCCACTTTCCAAACACAATCTACAAAATAGGATTATTCTCCCCTCGAGAGCAGCAGTACAGAAGCTTTGCTAAGTACCTGCAAGTGCTGAAGCCATTGACCGTGGCCGCAGTGCCCCGGCCCCAGTGCCCGGCGAGGCAGAGCAGCCGTGCCCTGGGGCTGCTGCCCCGCAGGCTCCCCCTGCCCTGCCCTGCCCTGCCCTGCCCTGCCCCACAGGAGGGAGCAGGGGCCGTGGCACCACGGGGCCTTAGGACAGCCAGTGTCCCTCCCTGGCCTCACGTGCCACACTGGTGTCACCGGCCCTCGCAACAGCCGCCCTGGGCTTAGGGCTGATGGCCTGGGGAAGGTGCAACTCCTGGAGAATGACAGGCCTAGCAAAAACTGGGCAAGTCCTCACCTGTGCCCCGCATGCAGGAGGGACTCACACTGGCCCTGTAAGCCAGGTTACAGTGTGGAAGCCTTGGAAGAATTCAAGGGGAGAATCCACTTGCCTTCAAGTGAAGAAACCAGAAGACACACGGAACAGCTGGGTGGTACAGAACCAGTGAGAGAACGGCACGGAGACCTCCACTCACACTGACCAGCTGGGTGGTACAGAACCAGTGAGAGAACGGCACGGAGACCTCCACTCACACTGACCAGCTGGGTGGTACAGAACCAGTGAGAGAATGGCACGGAGACCTCCACTCCCACTGACCAGCTGGGTGATCCAGAACCAGGGGAGAGAATGGCACGGAGACCTCCACTCACACTGACCAGCTGGGTGATACAGAACCAGGGGAGAGAATGGCACGCAGACCTCCGCTCACACTGACCAGCTGGGTGATACAGAACCAGGGGAGAGAATGGCACGGAGACCTCCACTCACACTGACCAGCTGGGTGGTACAGAACCAGTGAGAGAATGGCACGGAGACCTCCACTCACACTGACCAGCTGCAGAGGCATCGCTGCACCTCGCTTCCACTGCAGTGCAGCTCCAGCAGCCCAGGAACATGCCAGCCCCAAGTCTGTGCCACATCAACCACATCAGCTCCAGCTGAGTTGGAAGTGCAGGAGACACCGGCTTGGATCTGTGTTCCTGACACACGGCATTAACACTATACCAGAGCAGATCAAAAACCTTCACCCCCAGCTGAGGTTTGTGACTTACAGAGCACAATGAACCAAGAACACCAAACACAGGAAAAGGATCACATCTCCAAAGCTGCTGACACGGCAGCAGTGCTGCTTCTGCAGGCAGGGGACCCAAAGTGACACTGATTCACTCAGACTCAGCATCCAGAATGATCCTCAGCATTGCCCACACAATGGGGAATGCACAGAGCTGAATCAGTACGCCAGGAACATCTGTCCCAAAAGCTGTATTCCAGAGAAGGGCTGCCATCAGGCTTCATACACTCCTTCAGCTTTTAGCAGAAACTGGGAGGTCTCACCCCAGGGCTCTATTACCTGCAGTCAACAGAGCATAAATTCATACCTAAACTTGCAGGAGAATCTATTCATTTGTCTTCCGGTGAACAGAGAGACTTTCAAGAGCACACAACAAACTCACTTGCAGGTTTATCACCTTACACCTAGGGAAGCCTTCCTGAGGCCCAGGGACCTGGAACAATATCCCTCAAGTGGCTTTGAAAGCCCTGACCCTTTAGAGACAGATTACAGAGTGAGAAGATCTTGTCTAAACAGGAAAAAATGCATTTCCTGGCTGAGGAGGTAACAGCAAGCCCTCGGGTGGTTGGATTCTTTGGGATTTCTCACTGGGAGGAAGAAAGAATCACACCAGAAGTACGATGCCAAACAGGTCCTGGGGAAGGTCCTGCCATGGCCAGGGCAGATGGGGCTCCTCCATGGGGACGGGGGTTGGAGCCAAACCTCAGCTGCTCTGGGAACTACCTGAGAGCAGGTATCAGGGATTCTGTGCTGTGGGAGCAGAAACCTGGGGCTACCAGCAACAGAGCAAGCTGCTTTAAAACAGCTGGATGCTCCTCAGCTTGGAACGCTGGAACCTCAGCATCCAGCTCGGGTCCCTGTACCTGGGGGGGGAGCAGAGCTCTGCAGCTGGGCTCAAGGGGCACGGCCACCCCACAGGAGAGCTCTGGTGTCTGTGCAGATGCAGGAGTCTTCATGTGTCCAAGAGGAGCCACACAGTGACAGCCCCTCATAGACTCCCATTTCACCCCTGGAAAACTTCAGGAATTTATGTCTACAAGACCACTTCCAGCACGGAGCAGTAGCTGAAGCCCCACGTTCCAGGCATCGCTGCCACCTCGGTCCATGCCTGAGTAACCAACACAACACACGCAGGCTGACTCAGGACAGCCTGGGTGCTAGGCTGGGTGTCCAAAGGACAGCCAAGGCAGCTCTCCTGAAGCCAAGCGCTTGTTCGTAATTAAAAGAAATGAAGTTTTGGATCAAATAAAGCCATTCATAAACCCAGATTTAACAGCAGCGGCAAAGTGCAGAAGACAGTTTATCTTTAGAGGCTGCTGCACCCCAAGTGTGCCCAAGCAGCTTATTTTGAGGATTATTTTCTAATCGTAAAGCATTTAACAGCAGGCCGTAATTGAGCATCACCGAATCAGTTTTCCTCCAGCCATCTCTCCTTGGGGGAAGTCAGAGAGGCTGCTGCTAGCAGCTTCCTTCCCATTCCTTCCTCTTGCAGGAGGAAGAACAGGGGGGCAGCTGGGATCCCCATCTATGGCCCACTGGATGGGATTCTGGAACCATCTCCAGCTCTCAAGGCACCAGAATCCAGCTGACTTGAGCAGGCTGGTAGCTATGTTCTCCAGCACTGGAGTTCTCAAACTCCGCCATCCAAGCACCCCTTTGACAAATCCTGCACTGAGGATCCTGCCTTTGGAAAGGACTGTTTTCCACATGAATAAATGGCTCAGGTTATTGGCTTGCATCAAAACAGAGCAAGTCATCACTCACAAGGGAAGTCAAACTCGTAATTTGCTGCAATTCATTTCTTCAGCTGCAGAGTGCACAGGAAAGGTACTTTATGAAGAAACCCAGGCTGGCTGATCCTGCACTAGCACGGACTGATGCAGATGAAACAGGAACTGGTGTGTCAGTGAAGGCATTCGCTCCTCTGCAAATTCATCAGCTTAATGGAAGAGCCTTCATTAAAACCTGCCAGTGACGGGCAGGCAGTGACCAGGCCGCAGGGACACGGCTAGTGGGGACAGTGTGGGGGAACGGCCGGGCCCCAGCCACCCTCTCGCTCAGGTGAGCTCACGGGCACCTGCACGGGCACCTGGGCCTCCCACCGTGCCC